>KK112890.1:271054-370863 GCA_000611955.2 Stegodyphus mimosarum
GACGTATGCAATACCATTACCCTTGAATGACCTTGAGTCGCCGACATAAAAGTTCGTGCGCTCGATTTTTGAGGCCCCAGGAAAAGGTTTTTGTCGTCGACAGCTAAATTCGCAACAGCTGTAGCAGAAAAGAACCGTGCTAATGATGTTCCACTTACCACTGTTAATAAGCTTCACTGTACTAATTCATAGACTTTACAATCTTTCCTAAAGTATTCGCTAGTAGTTCGGATCTTCAAAATGGACTTGCTAAAATATCTTCTTATTATCTACTGAAATAAAGATCGGGAACTAAATATAGCATGAACTACTGTACTTTTCAAACTTCCATAAATACGCCATTCAGAGGAAGACCAGACGAGGAAGCAGGCGCATCACACACGACCCATTAATTTTGTAGTCACACTCGATTTCTGTGATTCCAACATGATGTGGCAAACAGAAACGTTTTAATGCATCTCTTTAAATCTTTTTCTTCATAATATTTTCATATGCCCGAGGGTATACATACTCCTTCATGAAGTCTTGGAAGTTCTTCAGGAAAGATGCATGAAGTCTTGCAAATCCCTACATAAGTCTTCGACAAGTCCTATGAAATCCCTACGAAGTTCTTCGATAAGTCTTCGACATGGCTCCTTCATGAAGTTTTTCATGAAGTCCTCCATGAAGTGCCGAGCAATCACGAAAATGCTAATGCTTTTCTGTCTAGATTTTAGAACCACTTCATTGCATGCAGTTTTGATTCCCCAACTGCTGAAGCAAATTCCTAATCGGAAATCTAACTACGAAATATTAGTGAAAGTTTTATACTCGTTATGAAAAATTAAATAGAATTGCATAAATGTATCGAACAATTAGCATTTGACTTTAAATAATTATTGAACGATTACCATTTGATTTCAAATAATCATAATTCAGGTATGGGAATATACTCTTATGTACTGTATTTCTTTGCATACATTTTCTTTTAACGCTTTAGCGAGAGGTTCTGGAAATTTAAAATATATTCGAGTGATTTTCTCTTTCCTTAATGCACTCAGAGAACGAGCTCCCCTAAATTTTAAAATGGATTCGTCCACTTAGTGTTTATTTTCGTCTTACTAGCAAAGGCAAACTTTCGCAAACTACCTGCGAAAGTTACAAGAGCCTTTCCCTTTTAGCTGTTGAAATTTATGCTTGCTTAATGTAAGAACTAGAGACTCACAAAGAGTCACAAAGTTACACGAGCCTTTTCCTTTTAGCTGTTGAAATTTATGCTTGCTGAATGTAAGAACTAGAGACTCACAAAGAGTCACAAAGTTACACGAGCCTTTCCCTTTTAGCTGTTGAAATTTATGCTTGCTGAATGTAAGAACTAGAGACTCACAAAGAGTCACAAAGTTACACGAGCCTTTCCCTTTTAGCTGCTGAAATTTATGCTTGCTTAATGTAAGAACTAGAGACTCACAAAGAAGCAAACACGAACTGATATTCAAGCTACGATTCGAGGTCTAAAGAGTACCAGAGACAACAATAAAAACAGACAAGACTGAGATTGCATGGAAATAGAAAAGAAGATATCTCATTAGATACTGTAATGTTATTACTATTATGTGTTCTTATTGGAACACAGGTTTATTTCAGAGAAATACTATTGAGATAGTTAACTGCAGTTTGAGAAATTAATATTTTTTATTTATTATGTTTTGTGTGACTTCGTCTTTCGGACAATAACTTATTCGCATGACTTTAGACTTTTAGACCTCCCGATTTTGGACGATAAAATAAAAAAAAATCTGATGTATAACACCACCTTCCCTGTACGAAATATTAAATTATAGGCATTTTGAATTTGATTTAAAGCTACTGGGTTGGCATAAATCTACTTCATCGATAGCTCATAAACCACAATAGAATAAATGCACATTTTAAAATTCACTACATTTGTTTACCACAGCCACACTCTGACGCTAGTGTTACATCTCATTCATTTTATAATTCATCGCAATGCACAAAAATTATGTATATCATATACAGAATTACCTAATCGTCGCCAAGCGTTCTATTCAAATACTATAATAAATCTAAAACGATGTGTAAAAGAAATTAAACAAAGAAACAAACAAACAAAAAATTAGAAAGAAAGAAGGAAACAGTTTTTCACAGATGATTCAGTATTTCTCGTTCAATTAATTCAGTTCTCACTTCGCGACAAGGCAAAAACACATAAAAACTCAAAATATATTTATTAAAAATTACGAAGTAAATCTTAAACAATTATTTCATTGAATAAATTCCAGAAGGGATTAAGCATGATTTAATTCGCAATAACAAAAGAAGGTGTTATCTTTGCTGTTGCGAAGCTTAGTTTCTTTAGATTGGAAACAAATTCAATATTCTCCTAAGTTTCAAATGTAAATAAATATGTCCTCCATCAGAAAAATGATTAGGCTTTGCTGCATTTAAACATCTTTTAAATTGTTGGTAATTTTACAAATATTGCATGCAGATTTACTAAAGGCATAAAAACCTTAATCGGCAGATAGGGGACACATAATTCAATCAATTAATTAATAGGTAACTTAATTAAGTTTCAAATGTAAACAAATATGACCAACAACTTTTAAATTCTTGATAATTCTACAACTGCAATATGCAAACTAACTAAAGGCATAAAAAAACTTAACCGGAAAATAAGAACAACATAATTCAATCATCAAATTCGTTGAAACAACCTTGTATTTGGCGTACATTTACTAAAAACACTCAATCGATTTCGAGGGTAGCTGCAGGTCCCTCCTCATCAGGAGAAGAGAATATCTAGAAAGGGAAAGAAACCTCAGCAACGGCTTTTTATACCCTCAGGTAGAACCACGCGCGAGGAGGCAACGCCATCTATCGGCAAATATAATAATCAAGAATTATGTTAAAAGAATTTTAAAAGCGCTAGGAAGGGCTGGATTAGACTTAAAATCGTTCACTAAACATGCTAATTCTTTGTGAATATGAAAAGTCTCAAGAAAATCCAATTCACCAACGGAAGAAGCTTTTTGGGTAATTTTTGCAGATCCAAAGTCAAAATTATGATTAAATTTCCAACTATGATACGCTGTTGAAAACTTGTTAATTTCGTCCTTTCGGACATAAGATTCATGTTCCTTGATACGAAACTTTAACGCTCTTTTTGTTTAGCCAATATATCTCAAGTCACACTGACACGATATACTGTAAATTACCTAAGAATTAAAGTCAGAAACAGAATCTTTTATAGTCGAAAAGGGAATTTTATTGATAGGGGAGAAACTGACCTGAAAATTGAATTTGTGGAGAATCCGTGCAACCTTATAACCAACAGAAGGATAAAATGGAAGCACGACAAAGTAATTAATATTATTTCTAACAGTGGAATGTCTTCTATGAATTTGTGGAGAATCCGTGTAACCTTATAACCAACAGAAGGATAAAATGGAAGCACGACAAAGTCATTAATATTAATATTATTTCTAACAGTGGAATGTCTTCTATGATGGGAATCTGAAAACGTTTTAACAGCTTTATCCATGATCACGGGAGAAAATCCTCGGTCAATAGCAACTGCTTTTAAATAATTAAGTTAATTGGTAAGCAAGGATTCTGAGGAACAAACTTTGAGCGCGCGAAATACATAATAGTAAAAACAAGCCATTTTTTGCTTAACAGGGTGGCATGACTTAGCATGAGGTGGTAAACAAACTGCAAAGAGTTTACGGTACACAGTAGTGGTAAAATCAATTTCATTGCGGATTATAAAAAAATCAAGGAAGGGGAGGGAATTGTTGGATTCAATTTCAAGAGTGAATTGGATGGCTGGATCAATTGAATTTATAATAGATAAAATCTCGGATAAATCGTCTTTATTACCATCAAAAAGTGCGAAAGTGTCATCTACATAACGAATCCAGAGACGAAAAGATAGTTTATCAAATAATTTTACCTCAAAATAGTGCATATAAATGTCAGCAAGTGCAGGACTGAGAGGATTACCCATAGCTAATCCTTCAATTTGACGATAATATTCATTTTGGAAAATAAAGTGGGTTTGCCTGAGAGAGACTTTAGTAAGCGAAACCAACTCATCAATTTCAGTATGTTTCAGTGTTTTAGTAAATGTACGCCAAATAGAAGGTTGTTTCAACGAATTTGATTGTCACATTGGCGTGTTTCTCTTCTATTGTAATAAATCAATCATTTTGATTGCAAAAAATGCACAATTTACAAACATATAGGAATAAAGAAACTAAGCTTACTGTGCTGATTAACAGAGTGGATATATACATACATATATTTGTATACTTTTGGTGCAGCCGGTTGCAACCCAAATAGGAGGTGCACGTCTACATGTTATAGCAGTCCTATATACAAAATGTCAACGTTCTAAGTCTACTCGTTTCTTAGTTATGCGATATACATACATACGTAGGTATTCAGAATCCATTTTAAATCAGTTTTATAATTTTTTGTGGAAAAAGAGTCCTTCATTTTGCTCTTACGTATGAATGTCACGCAAAAATATTGTTAATTTGCATTCGATAGCGGTTAAAGTAGATATTCTCATTGAAATATCATAGGCGAAATTTTTCTCGATTACAATACTTCCTTTTTACTTCGTGCAAGGAAGTAAAAAGAAAGGTATGCAAGAAAACACTGTGTTACTTCTCATTATAGTACAAATTCATAATTAAAACTAAAAAACGTACATTATGTACACCTAATTTTGGGCAAAAACTCGATATTTTGTGGTTTAATTTAATATACAAGTTTGTGTTTAAATATACGTTATTTATTTACGTTATTTAAATACTGTAATATACTATATTGTGCACTTTACAGAAAAATAGTTAATGGTATATTAAGTTTGAAAATATTTTCAGAATTTTAAATGAAGAATAATGTGCTCAGGCACGTATAATTAACAAAATGGCTTTAATATAAAGGCGCAGTTGCAGCACAGGCAACTGCGTTTGCAAGCGCTCGTGCCTCTTTGATTTCTTTTCTACTTATTTGTTACTATGATTATTAAAATCATCGTTATTATTATTACTACTCTTATCATATTATCATTACTACTCCAAGAAGGAAAAATTATTTTGTTATAATAGTATCTTAATTTATCTTTCCAGATGTATCTTCAGCTATGTTTTCTGGCACTAGCAGTTATAATTGGTAAGTAAAAAACATGTTTTAGAAAATAATCCAATTGGTAAGTAAAAAAAATTGTTTTAGAAAATATTCATGTGATTCATTTCCCATCATTTATTTAAAATACACCCAGAAACTAAACATTTTTTTACGTGAATACTTTTAAGCAAGCAATTTCTATTTGTACTTTAAAATTTCTTGCAATTTATAAATTACGAATTTCCCAGAATATGCTTATCACACGTGTGGTTCATTTCAAAAATATAGATGGTAAGTTTGCAAGCAATATCATGTATGTATCACTCATATTAATGTACGATGCTGGCCATTAAAATTGCAGCAACATGAAGGAAAGCAAATACAAAAAATATATTTATTGTACGTAAACAGTATGGCATGAAGATAAAATGATTAAATTTGTAAGGAGTTTGGGGGTTTACAAGGGGGCGAAATTAGTAGAAACAAATGCCACCCTTGGCATCTAAAATGGCCTTTATCTGGTTAGGTATGGAGTCGAACTGGCCTTGGATGACAAAAACGGGTAACCCATTTAATGCTGCTTCAAGTCTATGCTGCGCTTCATCAACCGTATTAGCTGTATTAGGGTGGAGGGCAGTCTCTCAGCAACCCATAACCAGATGCTTCAATGGGTGATAGATCTTGAGATCGTGCAGGCCACGCAACCCTTTGTATCGAGGAAGGTCAGACTACGACGTGCAAAATGAGGGCTTGCACTATCTTGCTGTAAGATAGCGTTTGGCAAGCCTCGAAAGTAGGGCACAACAACTAGACGTAAGATGTGAGAAATGTACCGATCTGCGTTCAAATTACCGTCGATTCGAACTAGAGATGTGCATGTCGTGCACCTAATGGCTGCGCCAACCATTACATAAGGTGCACAGCTCCTATGCCGATACCGAATGCGAGCAGGCGACGTGCGATCTCCTCGGGAACTCCAGACACATATATGGCCATCAGAATACTGCACGAAGAACTGGGACTCGTCTGAAAAGGCGACGTTGTGCTGCTTCTTTGTCCAGATTTGTTGTTCGGCGCACCAGTCTTCTCTCTTTATGCTGCATTATCAAGGGAAAATGAAGTAATGGTCGTCGTGTTAATAGTCCACGCGGCTGCAACCGTCGACGAACCGTTTGAGCGGATACCAGGCATGCTGCAAACATCTCCATTTTCTGACTAATGGTCCGTGATGTGGTTGTACGGTTTTGCAGAGATGACCTCACAATATGTCTGTCCTCTCGGGGGTTTGTCATAGGAGGGCATTGAGACCCTGCATGCCGTTCAATATGACGGTCAGCATTCCATTGATTCCATATTCACATGACAGGGGTTGGATGTTGATCGGTGTGACGGGCGATATCACGGAACGATAATCCACACACTCGATATAGGCAACGATCCTGCCCCTATCGCATTCCGACACTTGCTGGGAAGCATTTCTTCTTATTATTCTAGATATAACACAATATTCTGAACAAACTCCGACCTTACAAAGCGCTTTTCGAATGAGAAATCCACTACACAACGTTTCTTTTATGCAGATCTTCAAATGTCTTTTCTCCTATTTGCGTTGTCTAAATGGGCTGAAATACTTATTCATTTGCATATTCCAACATCTTCTTCCTTTCGTGTGATTTTGACGGTCGCCAGATCATTCCTTCCTGTTGTTGCAGTTTTTATGGCCAACAGTGTATTAAAGTTGTGTCAATGTATTAAAAATATACAGTATTATATTAAAAAATCTAGTAATGAACAGATATGAATATATTACAATTTAATCTGTTAATTTAGGAGCTACTCCAGAAAAGGAAAATAAAATGGACATTATCAGTATGATCCGTAAATTACGGATTTTAAGTGATCCTGATGATCCTGACGAATTTTTTTCAGAACCAGTTGATGTAAGTAGTGTGTTTAAGGAAATGTTCGGTGAGGATGTTTCCGACTCAACTGAGTATTCAACTTCCAAGTATATTCCTCCAGAACTGCGTGGGTTTTCTACAATAACACCTGACTCAGATTACATATTTGGCCACCCAGAACACTTCGTATGGATGGTATATCTGGGAAATTCTGGTGAGAATGTTTCAAATAAGACTCAAGTACCAACTGACAGAAGTACGTTACCTTATGATTGCTATAAGACGAATCAAACAAACCTGAATGAGTATCTGCCCGGGGTTCCACACGACAACGGGGTAAATTACCCAGAACAATTCGTATGGAACACTAGTATAGTATATCAGGAGCCGACTCATCGTCCGTCAGATGCGCCACCAAATTATCTTTGCAATAAGAGGCATTCAATCCGAGTTGACTCTACTCGTGGAATTCCAGGGCTTAATCCAATCCAAGATGGTTCTATTCGTAGAATTCCAGGACTTCATTTTCCTAATTACAAAGACATCCCATTAACTTCTTTTAGCTGCTCAGACAAGCCATATGTTCCCGGATATTACGCCGATTTGGAGACCGAATGCCAGGTAACTGTTCTTGTAAATTCCTGTAATTATTAAAATATTCTTGACCGCACTGTTATTTTTCTGTATTGTTGTAATATTGTGCATTGTTTTATTTGGTTCACTTATTTGTTGCTTTTACAATGATAATTTTAAAGTTATTTTTTGAGAGACTCAATTTATAGCCACTTGTTTTCCTACCTAGTTTTTCAAGCCCGACTGCAACAACGTTTAAATTGTAAAAATAGCTTAAATAGAACTCCAGCTAAGCACAAGTACGCTGCTGCTGGGCCTTAACAAAACAATTTGCCTTTAAGTTAGAAACATTTAGTGATTTCACGCCAACGTGTCTTTCTGGAAGATTCGAAGCCCTACGACCAATTTTTCTCGAATGCAAATGCTCATAGACGTGAATATGCAGCCAACATTGTTAGTGGACAGCAACAACAACATCGTTGCTACAGATTACAAGTCAATTGTACAAGGTATCCAATCAAGAAATCCCAAACTCTGCAGACCCAGATTGTTCGCTTGGGATACATAAAAAGTACATAAAGAACTGTACTGGTACGACCCACAGGCTTCGAGAAAATGCGAAAGTAAATGATGGCCTCATATCCGGTGCAAACATAAACGTAATTGGAAACAGGAGCATTAGGTGTGGTGAAAAAGAAAAAAAAATCACATTTTATTACTTTACTGACTCAAAAAATGGTTCCATTTGAGGAGAAATACAGAATAAAAAATTGCAGCTCAATTGCTCATCATCTTCAAGGTCCACATGAGGTAAGTAAGAAAATCAATGTTAATGTTAATGAAAACATCAAACTATTTTTAACAGTATTTTTTTAATGATAGTTCCAGAAAATATTTGTTTCCTGCCCCAACATATGTTTGTAATTGTTTCATTTGTAAAAAAGTGACAGTAAAACGTTTTAGCTTAATCAGTCGTCATCTTCATGTTCCACAAGAGAACCGAAGAAATTCATCTTGGTGTCGAACTTCAGAAGTTCGTTTCGCGACTTGATTTGGCTGCGTATGAATCCATCCCTGGCATCTACATCACATGTTGCCAATGTTGTTTCTGCCACCAGTCTTACATGCCTCTCTACTACTTGAGAATGGCAAGCGAGCTTTCCTATTTCAAACTGAGAACTGTCTCTAACCAATCTTACGTCTTCGTCGCTGAAGTTCAAGGTAGCCGGTGGTTCCGAGGTATTGTCACCACGAATCATATCAAAATACTCCTCTGTTTTGGTTTTCGATCTGGGAAACACAAATTGTCTTGTTTTCGCCTTCCAGTCAGTTTTTTTGCTTTCAGTATTCTTCCCAGGCGACGTTCACGAATATGTGCTCGTTCATCTTCCAGCATCACCAACAAGATGTTTTCAGAGTGAGCAAAATAACAGTTCCTCTGAATACCTTCGTGAAAGATTGAATTAAAATTTTCTGGGAAGAATAAGCTTTTCTTGATCAATCCGTGAACATGATGTGCTCCATGTGTTGCTCTCAGGATTTTCTTTATTTTATTTCAAACCAGGATGGCACATAAACTTTTATAACATATTCGGATAGTAACTTTAAATCATCTGTATGTTCGGCGGTTGATACATAAAGGCGAAGAATTCTGTTGGCTGTAGTGAGCTATCTTGAGTGGGCCATCTTACTAGGATGTTTTTGATGATCTTACTAGGCCATCTTACTAGGACCTATTTGTTAGGTCTGAAGGGCACTTCCCGAGGATACTGCCTTAAAAATATCAAGGAAATATTTTGGTCACTACTGAGGTCTTTTTTATCAGTTTCGGACAGATCAACCAGAATAGGGACATAATCTGTCAGGAGAAGGGTTTCACATATTTTCAGGGTTTTTCCTTTTGTTCCAGATAACTGTTGTGGCTAAGATGTATCATCATCAGTCTTCTGGAAAAGATAACAAAGAGGCAGTTAACTAGTGTGAAACAAGCGTACAAACGAATGCAATTTTGACCAAAAAAGATCTTAAGGCGTGTCATTACGCAATGTTTCTCTCGAGAGTTGACGCTTGTTCCATCGCATCCAACAGCAACCAATTTGGAAAGTTCAACCCCTTTCTGTGTACCAATGTTGGCGCTGCTTTGTTTTACAACTGCATTAGACCCAGGATCCGGAGTTACATGTCCTATATAAACAGAACCAGGTTCTGATAAGAGAACAATGTGCCCTTTCTCAGCTGTCGTCCTGAAAAAAAGGATTTTCCTTCTTCTCATACATTATAGTTTTGTCCTTCCTTCCATCGAAGTAGATGACATACAAAGACTATATATTATTAGTATAGCGTTAGACTGAAGCTGGAACAGTACCTTGCGGAGTTTTTTCCGCTAACGTTGACAGCTAATGTTGACTCCTGTCAATGTTAGCTGGAGTATCGTTAGATACAATGCCCAGATCCTGAGTTGCATAGGATGCAATGGCAGCAGCTTTCCTGTCCGATACTCCCGCTCTACCACAAGCAAAAGCTAAATCTGGCAAAGGTATTCGCATTTGGCCTGTCTTAGCACGTTCAGAGAATTTGAGAATCAGTTGCTTTCAGACATTTGGCTTCTTGACTAACGTGATCGACTTCATCATCTTCAGGGATGTCTTCTGAATCAGACATTAAGACGGTATTAACTTTGTAATAGTCATAGACAATCAGGCATTATCTTTATATGTCCTTGCTTTAGATTCCTGACTTTGCCTCTTTGTTGCCTTTCTCTTATGCGTTGCAATCTTTGGCTTTAAGAAACGTCAATCGAACAAATGGCCATTTTTCTTTTATGCTCTTGGTCTGTTAAAAAATTTCCTTCTGCGCTTCGAATCTTCACGGAACATTTACATTGTCTGTAATTCAAACATTTGCATGCAGAAATATCAAACAAAATATTGTTTGCATGATCGAAGAAATCTTTCTTAATTTTATCAGCCACCTTCTGAGATTTTGGTATTCTTTTTACGTTTTTGTATTTTTCATCGTAATATCTTATCAGACGAATAATTTCTTGTTTACTTACCTCCAAATTCTTGAAATGTCACAGGAAACAAGTTCGGTAATGCCCTTGACAGATAGATCTTACTTGTATCCTTCCCACAATAATTCATTTCTGAGTCAAAGGAAATGCTTCATTACAACAGCATACGTGGGTAAAACTTTCCCTTTAATTTGTCCTGGAGTTCCAAACGCATTACAGAAAGAGGCACTTCTAGTTGATGTCACCATAGTCCAACATTAAAAAATGATTGATAAAGCAGAATTGACATAACACACCGAATAGTCAACTAATTATGAATAAAAAGTCATTGAAAGATTATAGAAACTGTGTGATTGCTTACCCCAAGCTAGAACCAACAGTCAGATTAGAACCCGCTCTGAAATCTAGTAGTATACGTTAGCATCATATCTGATATTTCGGTCCGGGAAGCAATTTCTCGCGCTAATAATGACGCTTTAGACAAAGCAATTCATGGGAAAACATAAAACCATTGAATAATTTAATACAGATATTCACTTGAAGTGTGGAACCTCACGATATCAACATTTTGGGCTGAAATCTGAACTCAATTTGTTCTAGCCTATTTGGAGCCATATAATGACTGAGGCAATATGAATTTCAGAAAAATGCTTTTTCGTTTCACCCTATGAATATCCGTATTTGCATATGTTTACTTAGGAAGATGTTCAAAATATCCGCCACACATATCGCGGCATACATACGCGCGTGTTCATACTTTCAATACAGATCTTTTTTCTAGCAGCGAGTATGACGTTATTTTTTTCTTTGGCATTTATCTCGAAAAGAAAATGCAATCTCGTACAGGTATAGTTCTTCTGGCATTTTTATATATTCCATGCGAGGAGTCTGGATATGCAGGGGTTGGGCAATCTTGATCAGACACACTGTATATTGAATGAAAGAGCAGTTAAAAAAACTATATGCAGTACCAAAAAATGATACGTAATTTACATAAAGGTGCAACATCAGTAAACAGTTTGTAAGCATAATAAGAAGTCCATAGGAAAATCATACTAAAAGACAAAATGCATTATAAATACAGAATTGTGCAGAACTAAGTGCTACGTGCAACCATTCTATATCTATAAGTAATGCAAAGGAAATAACAACAGCAATTATTTTTCTGATTGCCGCTGTGTTTCTGCAAGTGATGTTCATGAACGTTGCCCAACGCTCGGTATCTGGTACACCCAGCTGAGTACAGGCCGCGTATGGGCAGGGTTCTGATTCGCCGGGTGCACAGCATCAGCAGAGACCATTCTCCTTAAAGCTATACAGATACATACACAACAGAAAGGAACTATGACGTGTGTGGAATGAACATATTTTGGAATCTATGTTCCATCCACTGATGGAAACTTAAAGAATAAATCTGTAAGTTCTTTGAACTGTCAATTCCAATTCCATCTTTCCAGCCGCTTTTAAAGAAGTACGTGACCCCTACTTTGTTGGATCCCATCGCATAGTAATGTGGGATTTGCGTTTCTTCATATAGGGTACTAGTAGTAGTATGCTGTTTGATACAGAACTCAGAACTGAAATTTGCTTTGCGTGTTCATCTGCCACTTTTCTAACAATTTCAGCATTGCTGAGAAAGTTTGTATTGTGCGGTTTTGTAGTTTATGATCTAATTATGAGGCCAGTGATTTGCAGAATCAGAAGCAGTTTCTGAATACATTAATATAATTTTACTAAAAATTAGTTATTGAAATAAATAATATAATGGTTAACCAGAAACAAAAGGAAGTATTTGGAAATATTTACATATAATCTTAATTAGGACGATAGTCTTCCGCGGAATTTCATTTAGCTCCAACATAGTTTCTTATGGGAACATGAATCATATGCATTGTGTTAGTCCTGACATAGTCCATGATCAAGACACAGTCATACACACGTGATACGTTTCGATGAGGATAATTCGAATAAACTTCTGTATTTAGACACTAACATACTTTTTTATGGGAACATCAGTTATCTGCTTTGCATCTTAACACCATTCATGACCAAGACACAATTATCCATGGGTGATGAGATGCGATGAGGATAACGTGGGGTGAAGCTGAAGATCTTTTGTATTTAGCCTGGCAGAAGTACTCTTTCCAAGGCTTGGACAGAGGCAGAACTTTTTCTCAAGTCATTAGAGAAGATTTCTAAAAGTATCTGTCAGATAGCGTTCGTCTTTGGCCCCTTCGAAATAAATATTTACTGCCAACTTGATACCAGAAGGAAAGGTGGCACATCTTAAATAAACCGTTGTTTGAAACCATGCAGTGGACAAATTTTCCCCCGTTCTCTGCTTCGCAAGCTCTTTGCTGGCTGTTTACAGGAACGAGGGTTCTCTTCTTGATAGACGCTCGCTTTCTTCTCTCTGTCGAATAGTTCTCTCTTTGAAATGAGGAGCATTAGGGGTCCTTACCCTAGTAACTACTTTCTCCACCACTACATGGCCTTTTGCTGTCCGTTCGTTCTATCCTCTTTTTTCGTCGAAGGAGGTATTTATTCACTATTGGGTCCATTGTCATTCCCAAAAATGATAGCAAACTCTGTCCACGGCGAGGAAAATGTTTCTTTACCGTAAAACGCACCCCTGTTTCCCGAAGTTTGCGTATTAAATACATAGAAACAACACATTCGACGGCTTCAAAAAAGGAAAACATTGAAAATTATTCTTTTTAATTCCAGAATGTTCTCTGATGTTCTTTTTGTTTGCTGCCATAGAATCGTACCTTGGATTTACCACCTTATTATTTAAACACAAAGCGATTAATGTAATTATTATTTGCTACACAAATTTATATAAATATTTAGAAACGCGTTCCTCCAAATAAAAAAGTTAAATAAATAAGAAGTTATAAATTACCCTTATAATTAATCGTTACTGAAATGACATAACACCACTATCCAACAAAGTAGGGGGATCTGGTTATTCTAGGTTTAAAAAGGATGAATCTTTGAATATTTCAAACTGCTGGGGCTCTACTTCGGAGATTCATGATTGCAATAGAAGGTGATACTGAGTCACAGGCTATTATGTTGCACATTGCAGAACTTCGACAAAAAATATGGCAGTTATGAAGATATACATAATTGCTGGATACGCTTGATGTAAGATACATAATATCTTATCGATTTCTTCAGGATGTATCGCCTTTCTTGTATTCTTGTATTGAGCGTAGTACTAATCCTTGTAAGCTTTTCCTGTGTGGAAGGGGATTCATTGCATTCATCTAATGAAGGACTGAGGTTATTTACTTGAAGAAGTTTTATTGTAACGTTCGTGTTGGATTTGGCAAGCAGCGAAATATCAACTGATAAGGTCTGAAGGCCTTTCTTGCAGGCCATTTAGAAAGTAAGGAGATAATTTTTCATTGTCTTATTTCAGAATTGTTTCCAAGCATGATATCTAGTAGAGAAAACTAACCTTCCCACGAGCAGACAATCACGTACGATTTTCCTCATCATTGCAGCTGGCGCGAATCTTTTTTAAGGGACCTGCTACGGGCTGCTGGTAAAGTCGAAGAGTCCACCAAGTTGTACTACCAAATGGCTTCACAATCTTGAAATGGAAAAAGGCATTACAGACCAGGCTGAGCGCTTGTACGAGATGTTGGTGTACTAAATTTGGATTGGTTTCAATGGTGCAGTCTTGTGGAGCCCTGTTGACTGATTTCACTTGCAGTAACGGTACATTAGTAACTTTTCTGTAACCACATAAGCTGACTTGTATCAACATTTAGTAATAAGTAATGGATAATGGCTACTTCATGTGTATGTATCTAGTATATCTATCTCTCTGTCTTGTATCTCGTTTATGATGAAGAAGATGTGCAAGTCGCTGTGAGAGTGTCATCCGGGCATCCTTGCGTTCTTGAAGTTTAGAATGTAGGCAAGCCATTTTTATCGTTAACTGTTACCAAACTAGTTGCAACAATAAACTCAAGTAACGTTGGACTTCGTGCGTTCTCAGCAAGGGCACCTCAGTGATTACTTGTAGCATTACAATCATCTGCTCAGTATGCTTAGTTCATATGTGAGGTATCAAATATACACTCACGTTTGTGAAAATTGCAACACCAAGAAGGAATCGTCATAATTGAATGCAATTTAATACACAGTTGAGTGGTAGTGGTACAAATAAATGATTAAATGTTCAAAGCAAACAAACAAGAACAAGAGATCAGAATCAGTATTTTGTGTGGCCACCACGCGCCGCAATAAGTGCTGCTACACGACGTGGCATGGAGTCAAACAAAGTTTGAATGTCTGACTGAGGAAGAGCATTCCATATCGTTTGTACGCGTACCCAAAGTTCGTCTGCAGACGCAACAGGACGATGATCACGAGCAAGACGCCGACCAATGACATCCCACACATGTTCAATTGGCGACATATCCGGGGAACACGCAGGCCAAGGAAGAAGCTGTACCTGCTGCGCTGCAAAGAAGGATTTAACAATCCGAGCAGTATGAGGGCGGGCATTGTCCTGTTGAAATACAGCGCCTGGCAAGCTTTGAAGGAAGGGAACAGCTTCGGGCTGTAGAACTTCACGGATATACCGGTTGCTGTTCAGATTGCCCACAATTCGTAGCAATTGAGATCGTCTATGATATGCTATGGCGCCCCAGACCATAACTCCGGGTGTTCGTCCACTGTGGCGTTCGATAATGCACTCCGGAAGGTGGCGTTCACCGGCATAGCGTCTGACACGAATGCGGCCATCATGGTACCACAAATTAAAGCGGGATTCGTCAGAAAACACGACATGCTGCCAATCAGCACGCCAGTCTCTATGCTGATTGGCCCATTGTAGCCGCAGGCGGCGATGGTCGTGCGTTAGGGGGATCCTGTATAAAGGAGTCCGTGCGCGCAGTCCACACTGCAGCAGACGTCTACGAATTGATGAAGCACACAATGAAACACCTGTAGCTATTGACCACAGTGCTGCCAATTGTCTAGAGGAAGCTGTACGGTCCGTCCGCGCCATGCGGACCAGGTGTCTATCATCGCGAGCTGACGTCACATTTCGGGGTCCACTCCCGGATTTCCGAGTTGTCCGACACTCGTCCGTCCACTGCTTCCAAACGCGCATCACTGTGCTGCTGTTACGCTGCACACGAGAGGCTACTGCACGATACGACAATCCAGCTTCACGAAGGCCGATGATTCTCCCTCGTTCAAACTCTGTAAGTTGTTCAAATCTCGCTCTCTTTCGTCGACGAGGCATAAGTACAGATTGAGTTAACGTTTACCACTAGCAGATAACCACCGATAACCATACACGCCTCGCTACAGCCGTCTATTTATTCGAATCCAGCAGCCGTTCAGAGGGCGCTGCTCAGCATACGCATGCGCTACGGATTTGCAATTCTAATCATTTGCATATCATGCGCTACTTTGCATTTCCTGAAAATTTCAGCTCACTCGCGTAAGTCCTTCATGGTGTTGCAATTTTCACAAACGTGAGTGTATATCCTACAGAATATCACAGAGTGCATTATGTTTACTCACATATATTTTCAATAATTTACTGAAGTGTATTATTTTATATAATTTCCATATTCCAAACATGCTACATTTGTCAATTAATCGTAATCTAACATGGAAAAATTTATCTAGCATATTACGGTTCGAATTTTAGATGTTTCATCAAAACAAAACAGGAGAGGAATTTGATATGATAAGTACTAAAGTTTTCCATAGGAGCTCTGCTCATATTTAATGCTAGTTAAAGAAACTTCAGCAAATACTTAAATTTGGCTGCTTTACCAGTTTGGCTGTCGATCGGAATTACAGGTGTTTGAATGCTATTTATATAAATTATCAAAATTAAAACTGTTATCTGCTCATTAACAAGAAATTTCTATTATATATTTGATTTAGTGTTATCTAGTATTTAATAAAATGTAATTGTTATTTAAATATCAGTATTTGTCTTTCAGGTTTTCCACGTGTGTCTTGAAAATAAGAAAGAGAGTTTCTTCTGCCCTCTTGGCACAATATTTAACCAGGCAGTACTGACGTGTGACCACTGGTACAACACTAATTGCTCCATGACGCCACACTTGTACGAGTTAAATGCTCGGCCACAAACAGCAAGTAAAGAGAGGCACAGTACAGTGAAAGATTTTGAGACTGATAAAATCATTAGTAGCTCTGGTAAAAACGAAGAAACGCTTCCAAAGAATACTGTGAGAAGCTACGTTCCACTACCTAGTGTTCCTCCCATTAGAGACGAATTTCGGGGATACTCTTCAGAACATCCACCATCAGAGTCAGATCTATCGCATATTAGGAAGCTTTTACCAATAAAAGAAAAAGTTTCAGTCTATCCAGTGTCGAAGGAAACAAAAGTCGAAGCAGTGGCATCGACTGGAAGCTATGATGAAAGAAAACAATGGAGTATTTATCAGCCAAATACAGAATCTAAACCTAAAACTTCAACATACAGCAGAGGCATTGATCCATCGATTAGTAAAATAATAGACGATGCATTTGATATAGCAAGGCAGGTAATAGATCGAGCTGCGGGATTTATTCCTCGAAGGGAATCACAAAATGTGAAGAGAAATGAGACATCTGAGACACCACGAACAAGAGTATGACCTAAATTACATGAAAAAACTTTACCACTAACATGAGCGAAACATGAATTGTCTGAGGAATTTTACCAACAACAAGAATAAAATCTAAGTGCAACCAGTTCAGCTTGCCCAAAAGACCACAAAGCTTGAACAATCATGCTAGCAATGAATCAGTCACTGTAGTAGAACTTGGGATATTATTGTTAACCTATTTCGTCGCTCATAATGAAACACTTAGCTGCAAATTACTTGAGTTATTTTGGAACAAAGGCATTAAAGAATAAATACGCTTTGTCATCTCCCATTCATAAAAATATCTGTGTAAATGATTAACTTAAAATTACAGTTTAAATAAAGAAATGCAAAATATATTTAAGCATTCATTAATGTATCTAATATTTTTAAAGTAAATTTTGAATGAAATTTGCATCTAAAGTGTTGCAATGAAAACTCAGATGCCATTCATACCATATCAGAATATATGAACAACTTTGCATTTTATGATTACATATGAAATTCTCTCATGTCAACAAAATTAACTTTGGAGAAATTTATTCGAATTCGGTAAAATAAGTTCAGTGAAAGAAATTATTTCAAAATAAGCAAAAAGTATGCTTATCAAATGTTTTCAGGGTAAAGTTAAAAAGAAAATTCGCGTTTATAAAAAAATAAACATTTTTAATTCAGTTTCCTCATGGTTTATATACAATTCAAATAATGAGTGATAGAAAAAGCTTTTATGTAAAAATGTCTTTAATTAAACTTACAAATGTTTGTTTAAAACAACAACGTTTTGCTAAGGAAAAAACATAAAATAGTTAATTCTCAAAATAAAACCGCTTTCAGAAAACAAACAAAAAAGACACTGTGTCTCACAGTTTTCGTAAGATACGTTTTTTTAATGGCCGGGCATAAGCTTCGCGCCACTACAAGGGCCGAAAGTGGTGGCCATTTCATTATGGAAGCACTTAATGCATGGGAACCGTTGCCTTCTATGAAGGAAAAAACAGGTACAGCCATGCCGCTTGGAGGATTCGAACCCGGACCCATCGTTGCGGCAGATAAGATCACTAACCACTATACCGGCTGGGCGGCTCGAAAGATACTTATGGGTTTAATAATAGCACTGAAATTTTGCAATACTTTTGTGCAAACAGATTTCAGATTTTTACACTGAAATCAAAGTTAATTCCACAGTTTGTTTGCTGATGTTTGCGGCTATTCAGCTACGTATTGAAAACAAAATGATAAGCATCACTAAAGGTGTACCATGTATGGAATAAGATTTCTTATTAGCATAGTGTTGACCACCTACATTAAAGAAACGCAAAATGCGAATCTGATGTTTTACAAGAAAGGCATCGCAGGGAAATCAAAATTTTCCAGCATTTCAAATCCACAAGGCCTATCTATAGTTTGCTAGGGATAGCTTGCGGACTTGGCCTCAACTTGTCTATCTTATTCATTTCTGCGAGTTCTTTCTCAATATAATTTTCTTTCAATTATATTCATCGTGTATTTAAATTCCTCAAATAAGTTTTACTTGCACATGTGCATTCTTTGTCACTTGTACTAAATTTGACATATCCACTATTATCGTACCGGTTTTATTCTGATTTGTTCATCTTGGAGAAGTCTGCCACCTATCTTGAAGAAGTCTGCATTTATCTGCAGAAACATTCATTCAGAAGGATGATCCGTCTTGGGTATTTCGGGAATCGCTTGCAATTGGCAAACGTTTGATAGCAGAGGGCGTTCATGTGGCCATCTGAGCTTTAGTAGAATATAATATAATTACTACAGCTCCGGGGTTCGATCCCAGGGCTGGGCAAGGTGACTCAGCCTTTCATCCCTTATGTGAGTCGATAAAATGAGTACCAAGCTCGCTTGGGGAATAAATACCTGGGGTCCTGCGACACAATAGGGCTTCCCTGTTCTGCCGAACTTAATGGCACTACAGGTCCTTCCCCCCACAGAACCGAGGCCGAGGTTCAACCTCTTTCCCAGAACCTTGAGGGGTCGGCGCAACGCATCCAATTTGGGGCGTCACTGGCCGTCAATTAGCTACCCACCAGTCGCTCGGGCGAGCCCGTCGCAGGTGGACATTACCCAGCAAACCCGAGGAGTTACCCCCGGGCTACCAGTGCCACCCTGCTCTAAGACATGCCGAACCTCGGGCCGGCCAACAAATGACCTTTCCGGAGCTCCCAGAACCACTAGGTTCATAATTTGTATATCCCCGTTGCCGAGACTGCCTAGGTACAGATCCTAGCCAGTAGCTTCGCAAAGTTCTCTACGTCGACCCCCGGGGAGGGAGGTTCTGCGACAAGCCGACCACTTATCCAGGGCATATGCTGATGCACTCCGGAGCCAAAAAAAGTTAAGAAAGCAGAAAAGGGCACTGCAACCCATGGCCCACTAGGGCTGCTGTTCCACTGAATTTAGTTTTAGTTTTTTTAACATAATTACTAATCCAGAACTCACTACTACATTTTCAGTGGTTATTGATGAAAACATCGCGGCAAAATCATCTCGGATGAAAATATCGAGAAAAAAACGACGCAAGAGTAAAACATCGTCGTAGAAGACATAGTGGGAGAAAAGAAAGCAAGGAGAAAACACTGCAGTTCTAAAACATCGTAATACAAAACATTGTCGTCGTAAATAAGGCTGTTCAAAAACATCGCAGTTTTAAAAAATCGTCGTCGAAAATATCGTGGTAACAAATAAAGCACCTACATATTATCACATGACAATAAAATCGCACACGTGAGTTTTTAGGTTTTAAAAGTTTTACATCTTGCAAAAAAGAAATGGGACAGTTCTATGTCTCCCGTTCTACTGGACCAATTCTCGAAATTTAACTTCGGTTTTCCATTTCTCGAAAGCGCGACGTACATATTAGGATATATATATCAGATTTATATATAGCATTTTCTAACATAGGTATTTTCAGACAAAATCGGACTTTTTTTTTAACTAAATTGCCAATGTTTTACCATATTTTAATTCTACGACTCAAATTATGCCAGAGTGCCAAGTTTTACAAAACGCGCAAGTGTAGTTTTTAAAAAATTAGCTCTTAAAAGTTTAGCTCTTCCGTATTAATTGAATTTGGTATATATTTATTAATCTCCCTTTTTTATTAAACTTATTTGATTTTTCCTTTCACATTTCCAAATTTATTTTCATTCCAAATAAAATTCCCCCATTCTTATGATTCATTTTTTAAATTTGTAATTTTAAATAATTTAAATAAATGTTTCGAAAAACGTTGTGAAATATAACCTATCAAATTTCTACCATCGTCTTAAATCAGATGTATTTCTAAGCATAAATGAAAAAAATTAGTTTTTTATTCAAAATTTCCTAGCACATACGGAAGTTTACATGAATTGGCGAGTTTTGAAATTTAGCATATTCGTTATAAGCGATAATAATGTCAAATGTGGTTTATGCACTTTGTTAAAATTATTTGAAAGTATAAACAATGACGTTTGCCCTGCTTGTGTACAAAAAAAGGGGGGGAAAAGGAAAGTAGGTTGCTATAAATTAAGAAATTCGCCAAGAACTGAAAAAATGCGCAAAGATAAATTTTTAATTTCTCCATAAATTTCTCACCAAAAATTACAAAACTTAATATCTAGGCATAATTTGAGTCTTAGAATCGAAATATGGTAAAAAATTGATATATTGTTTCAGAAACGATCCGATTTTGTGTGAAAATACCTATGTTATATATAAATGAAATAAAATAATAAATAAAACAGTGTTATATATAAATCTAATATATATCCTAAGTCGCGCTAAAAAAAGCTAAAAAGAGAAATAAATAATAAAGCTAAAAGAAAAATAAATAATAAAACTAAAAAGAGAAATAAATAATAAAGCTAAAAGAAGAAGTAAATAATGAAGCTAAAAAGAGAAATAAATAACAAAGCTAAAGAGAGAAATAAATGATAAAGCTAAAGAGAGAAATAAATGATAAAGCTAAAAAGAGAACTAAACAATAAAGCTAAAAAGAGAAATAAATAATAAAACTAAAAAGATAAATAATAAAGGTAAAAAGAGAAATATTTAATAAAGCTATAAAGAGTCAAGAAAACTAAAAAGAGAAAAAAAAAATAGATTCGCAAGAGGAGTGAGTGAGATTGAAATCTCAGCTAGAGCGTAAGAAACTCTAACAAACCGTTTCCTGCGACTGTTAAAATCTAAAACCTTTCAGATACTGCTTATGGTAGGTAGGGGAGTGAATATAGATGAAACTACTATAATATTAGTGACGCTTTCAAAAATGGAAAAAGAACAACTTTACCTAGAAAAAACAGAATATAGAAAATAAATTGCACATATCGTGGACTCATGGACTATGGATTTTAAGTGTATAATGTCTGCGTATAGGAGCACTTAAAACATTAGCGAGCCGAAAGTCCTCTCGAGGGGTTTGGCGGCAAGGGAAGAAGATTGAGAGATCTCCGATCGGTCCTTCATGATGTTCTCTATCAATATGAGACGAAGATGCACTGTTAAGGCGTTGGAATTATACCTGTACGAGCAACGATGAAATTTTTCTGTTCCTGCGACCTTGGTAAAAATTTACCATCCTGATGAGTAAAATGGTTAGCAATGCTGGCTGCCACCCCGTGGGAGATGAATACCGAAGAAGATTTGGATTTTCGTTAAGTGTATAATGTCTCGGGGCATGAAGGCACTTAAAATACTAGCGAACCGAAAGCTTTCTCGAGTGATTTTGTGGTAAGGGAAGACGGGTGGAAGACACAAGGATCCGTCACCCAAGGTGTTCATGTGAAACTTGAGACGGAACTCCACAGTTATTGCGGTGAGATCATATCTGTAAAACCATTTGATGAACTTCTGGCTTCTCACCCACTTTTTTCTGTCCTGTCGCGGTAACAGCTTTCTAATCTGGAGAAATATATGTCTTACGTTAGTAATTTCAATAAACAAAACTTGAAATAAAATTGCTCTCTTGAAGGAAATTTTAGAGAAAATAAGAACACTGCTGCAATAGATAAGTTAGATTTAACAGTGGCCATTAAGGGAACTTTAATGGAAGAACCTTTCTGCTGAAAATCGCTTGACGCATGTTGTCCTATATTGCTAACGATCCGATATCAAATATTTTATAACTTGCTTAAACAATAAACATAAATCCATCACAAAGACTCTTTGTGTGTGACATCTAGTGTCCTACTAACCCCGGATGATTCCTTTTTCTATCAGTTGAAGCATATTTAAGTATTTGTAAGTGTAACTACACTAGCGTAAATGCATTTTCTTTCCCTTAGGTTTTTCAGTATTTATCGGTTATTCTGTTTCACATATTTTTGGCGACAATTTTTTTTCGCCAAGAAACAAAATATTAAACATAACCACCAAAAAAGAAAATGAGGTAAAAATATTGCATGCTTTGTATGGAAAGATAAAATAAAAGTGAAATTGTTCATGAAACTTATATTTCTGCTGTTGCATGTGGTTGTATAAAACGAAAAAATCGTGCTGTAAGGTGTAATCGTGTTCGAAATATGGAGTATCGGCGAAATATATCCACAGAAAAGAGTGTTTTTTTTTAATGGCTGAAAGTGACATTGTGAAAACTTTCAAGGAGGTAATCTATATATATAAAGAAGAAGGTATGTTTGTTTGTCCTCTAATAACTCAGTCACTACTATAGCTATCGTCACCAAACTTTCTACAATTCTTTTCTGGGCTCAAGAAAAGGTCGACATCTACTTTTTTCCAAAGCAAAAGTAGCTACAAATCGGAGATATTAATTAAAAAAATCGAAAAAGAGATAAATTGTGCCCTCATTTTTCCGAGTGGCAACAGTCTCGCAAGCTGGAGATAAAAATCTGCTGTATTTCGAAAGTTGTTGCCACTGCTCGCTTTCAAGTCACAGAGTTTGTTAATAAAAAATTTCAAAGTTTTAGGTCGAAATAAAAATAGCATTGCCAAACACTGAGTACATTATTCCCGATTCCAAAAATTCGTGGGAAGCCATTTCTACCGCGTACGACTTTAATTAGTCAAGATATTAATTTAAAAGTCCGAAAACATTAATTTTCGCACTTATTTTTCCGAGTGGCAACATCTCGCGCGTTGGAGATAAAAATGCTTTAGCTCGAAATTTGTTGCTACTTCTCGCTTTCTAAT
Organism: Stegodyphus mimosarum; assembly: GCA_000611955.2. Classification (NCBI taxonomy): domain Eukaryota; kingdom Metazoa; phylum Arthropoda; class Arachnida; order Araneae; family Eresidae; genus Stegodyphus; species Stegodyphus mimosarum. Next base: position 294,478 of record KK112890.1, read on the forward strand.
CGTAGAGTTTGTTAATCAAACATTTCTTAGTTTTACAATATATGTAGAAATATATAAAGAAGAATGCCTGTTTGTATTTCTGATCAATTATGATAAATGTTTTGTCACATTTAATCGACTAATGTTGAATATAGGTGAAATATTGGAAAGAACGTGAGCTTTTAGTTAGAAAGACGAAAATCATTAAAAACTGCGTGCCATTGTTGCTGATATAATGACAGAGAATCAGTCTATTTTTTTATCGAAATTTTTGTGTGGGTTCCGTATCGCATCAGTCTGAAAAAAGTATGACTAAAAGTATCATTATTAGAGAAGGATTACAGCGATATCGTTCTCTCGATATCGTATGTTAGGTGCATTACCCTCAATCTAATTTAACTGGCATCGGGTACTTCCGCTAGTTATAAATATTGTTGCCGAGTCAAATTACATTTACGGATTGTTCGAAAAGATATTTCATACAACAGACAAGAATACTAAAATATCTTTAGAGATATCTCATCGTCAAGGAATTATCATTAAGATAGTGTGATCTTGGAAACCCGATAAGTATCGAATTTTCATGGCGGTATTTTATTTTGTCTAATTTACTTTACTGAAAAAATAAAGAACTTTACAATTTCAAGGCACAAAATATATATTCAAGGCACAAAATATATCTTTTAAATCTATTTTGGGACAAAAAAGATTATCGATAATTGATTTTTTTGGGAATTTAATGTTGTACACGAATATTCGATAGCATGAGAGAGATCATGGCAGCTAATCTTTGCCTTGTTTGAGGGTTAGCTCTGTTTAGGGTATGTTAAAATGGAAGTTTTTATACTAAGGTAAAATTAAAATTACAAGTGGGCTATGACTCATTTCAGTTGCAAGAAATGCATAATTCTAGAAACGTGAGGTTTCCCGAATTTTAAAATTTCCTAATTTTCTTTACATAAAACGAAGCTACCGTTGAGCTGCAAAACTTATACACTGGAAGCTAAATTAGCAAAATCAACATTGGTATAATAAATTCTCCTTGTACATACCATTCTATTATACCAATCGATTTAAAAAGTTCCATATGATGAGAATCTATCCAATCTATTAGTGACCACTTTCAATAAAGTCTAGAAATCTTATTACAAGTGTCACATATATTAAAAACATGCTTTTATGAACTATAAAATTTATGAACCCCTGTGTAGCTGAAAAGCATAGTGCATGTAATAAAATGAATGTGTTGCAATATGTTTACCTGACTAAGCAATATTTCAGACTTAATACAGCTATAATTTCTCTTCTTCTTTAAAGTTAATACAGCTATAATTTCCCTTCTTCTTCAACTTCTCTCGAAGAAAAGTTAAAATCTCTTTCTATGGTGTTACATTTCAGATATAAGCTAAAGGCATTTCAAATAATTTTTAAATGCATTATTAAAACATATCAAAATGCCTGAAAATTTCTAAAATATAATTATCATTTTTTTAATGTTACTTTTGAAACATAATGTTACATCGTACAATTTATTGCAAAATGAAGCAGAATGGGAATGGTTTTGTTTATTTAATTCTGCCAAAGCGCTTGAGGGCTATCTGCCTATGGGAAGGGATGCTTTCGGGGAGGAGTTTCTGAGGGAAACTTGCTCGTACGCGTGTTCCCATGGGGTGGTTTAGTTTGGTTTATGCGTTACGGCAAAGCCTCTAGGGCTATCTGCCTAAGGGGAGGGATACTTTCGTAGGTGGCGTTCTAAGGAAAACTGGCTCGTATGTACATTACGCATGGAGAAACCACGAAAGCGCCCATGCAGCCATTTCGTTCGCGGGATTTGAACCTTGGACTGAAGTACCGGTGTTCAGCGACTTTACCGCTCGGTCGCTGGTGGACCTGTTCACGTTGGGAAAATCACGAAAACTCTCATGCAGCCATCCGGTTCGTTAGGATTCGAACTCCGGACCGAGGTAGCAGTATTCAGCGACTTTACCGCTCGGTCACTGGTGGACCAAATAAGAATGAGTAAAACCAGTTAGGCAACTAGTGGTTATAATTGAGCATAACATCAATGAGCAAAGATTGCTGTGGCCTAAGTTCAGTTTTCAGTATGGTATACTGTTTTCTTGCAGCAACACAGGATTCCAGCGTATTGCCTTGAAGGACTTAATAGCTTTTTTAAATTATGTCGCCTTTCCAGCCCATATGGTTCTAGGTCATTGTGCATGGATAGTAGATTTTCTTTTCCAGAGTTCACGCAATAACAGCTTAAGCATAATAGAAAGTCTGTTGTTCTCATGAGGGTGCAAAGAAAAAGATATCTCCGATTAAAGAGGAAATTAAAAGTTGATCAGCAAGTTTTTACTCTAAGCAGTTGATAGAATTTATCGGTATAAAATCAGAGATGTCGTACGTTTTAAGATTGTACCAATAATATTTCAGGTAAGCCAGGAACCATTAATTAGAATCTTAAAGAAATATACATTAGAAATTCTTTTTCCATCGGGGTTTGTTTCTAGTTAGCAGATTATGTGATATATAAGAAAGAACTGAATGCATGACGGTTATTAGCAGACTGGGTCTAAAACTTTTATCTGGTGTATAACATGTTTAAAGCAAGTATGAATATGTTTGCTTGAATAGGTATCTTTCAGTAGACCAAAGGTAACATATTAAGTATTTGTAATATAGCTACACTTCAATACCTTTTTGGTACTTACGTAAAAACCCGTCGATCATTTTTGCCTATTAAAGAAAAGACGCCAAACTGCGCGATTTTTCGCCAAAAATGGAAGAGTCTTCTTCAAACACTCTGGGTTTGGTATAACCTTGATTGGACATGTCAGTTATTATTTTTGAGTAAAGACTCCTTTTTTTCCTCTATCACGCATTTTCGAAAAATAAATGGTTCAGATTTGAGACCTGCCTACTACAGATGATCATGCTGTTGAATATTTCCGAAGTTATGGAATCTTACCGGCCTCAAAAAAGGATGTGTTAATGGCCACGGTATGGCGATATTATGGAAAAACTAATGGAAAATTTTAATGAAAAATTAAATACAAAAAATGATAATATAATAAATTTGAAAGAAAAGTAAGAATAGAAAGTTTTTTTTTTCTTGTATTTAGTAAATGGGTATTTTTGCTTTGGCACGATTGGCGCCGTCTCTTGTGGTCGACGGGATTTTCCGTAAGTACCAAATTGGTTAATACATTTTGTTAAAATGCAGCAAAATTGTATTTGATCTGAGATTTCACTTGAAAAACTAAGAAAACTGAAAGCAGAAAAGTAAAAGGAAATGATCTACATTTGGTTTGAGAAAATTAAAAACACAATAAATTCTCTTCAGAACTTCATTCATTTATTAGCATCCTTTTGTTCTAAACTATAATTTTACAAAATACATTGATTTTCAGGCACTTCTAAGTTTTCCCGGTCACAAGTCATTAATCACCAGGTTGATGACATTTATAGCCAGATGTTATAACAAATCCAAAGCCATAATCTTTAACAAGAAGCAAACATTGTGAAGCGATTTTTCTTCTGTTTATAATAGCCTCCCTCCCGGTCCACATTAGTAGCCGAATGATTAAGACAACTGAATAATGGGAGTTCGATTTAGGCTCGAATCCAGGTGAACAGTCTGGCTGCTTGGTGGTTTTTGTAGTTTTTCCATGGGTAAGTGGGTACAAGCCAGATCCCCTTAGAATACCCTCCACGAAGGCATCCTAGATAGAACTAAGTACTTTGCTATTTTGCTACTTGTAAATATTGGCACCCTTGTGTTCAAAATTTTGATGATTTTGAATTTTGTCATCAAAAGAAAATAAAGCTATTGAATTCTTTTAAAAAGAAGTATTTACTCTCCCCCCCCCAAATTTGCGAAAATGGCACTACATAGTACATACCACTGATAGTAGCATACCACTGATAAATTTATATACGGATGAAATGTGTGAAATTTCCAGAAAAGAAAAATATCCATATTACCCCAAACGGTTCATTGCTTCACTGGTTTGGTTTACTCGCGGGGGGGGGTTATGTATCTAAAGGAAGGGATGCCTTCAAAGAGGATTTCCTGAGGTAAACTGGTTCGTATACACGTTACATATTGGGGAAATTATGCGGAACTGAATCTAGGTCGAACTACCAGTGTTCAGCGAATTCATAGGTCGACCGTTGGCGAGCGATTTCGGTGTTTCAAAATTAATTCGCATAAGCTTCCACTGCCGATTTATGACTAACTAACGATTTATGGCTAATTTTTCATAAAAATAAATTACAATTTTTTGTTTTAAATAGGAATTTGTGTTTTAAAGATTTAAAAAAAATGTTAAATTTCATCGATAGAAAACACTTTTTGTTACTTGGCACCTAAACTCGCCGACATAGAAGTTTTAGTTTCTTAATGTCTTCCAACAAATGCTAAATATATTGTAACATGGAGTAATACTAAAACATCATACAGTATGTTATGCAACACTCGCTGCTGTTACTGAAGATATCCTAAAACTTCCGAAATAACAAGTAATATAAAAAAAATTAAAGTCAATTCCTACTTTAAATTTAAAAAAAAAATTAATTCCTACTTAGGTCAACAAAGAAATTTTATTTTAGCTCTTTTTATTAAAATTTTTTCGTTCCTAATTGATGAAGCTGATAGTGGTATATAACTTCTTCTATCCATCGCTTGTAATGCTTTATCATTGCAAGGAACCTTTTCAGTGAGTTTCTAGTAGTTTCGTTTTTCAATTAATATTCCATCTAATGATTTCACACCACTCAAGGCGATATATGCTTGAGTTGCTGCGAAGAGTGTTCGTAGGAAGCTTTACTTGGCGCTTATGATTTCTTTTTCTAATCGTTGCTTGCGTTGTGTTGAAGTTTCTTTTCGCATTCTCCGTTTGTGAAGCAAGGGCCATTTTCAAGGGTTATATTTTAAACACGTATTATTATCACGTTAACATAGAAATATGCGGAGAATTTTCGCTACATAATGGAACATTACATCCGCTTCATTCAACTCTACAAAACTACAATTCTTTAATTCCATACACTTTAAAAATCTTCAGAACTCTGTCTTACTGTTGCCACTTATTTTTGTTAAATATTACGATCCCATTTATTACAGTCACGTACTATTATTTATAAGTTCTTATAAAATTAATTTTTACAGCACGTGAGAATTCCTAATAAACGGTCATTATTTGTAAGTCTTATAATATATTTAATAAAAACAGCATATCTTTAGTTACGATAAATAATTAGGAATAAGTAAGTAGAAATTGATTTTAATATGTGAAAAACTGTATTAACATCAAATATCATCCAATGCAAGTTTAAAAAAATGTATCTGAACTTGAGTGGATGAATAAAAAGTATTTGATTAACGATTGAAAATTTGAACAAGATAAAAGGTAAGCTAATAGTAGAATTTAATGAGAAGAGGAATAGGTTAATATACTATTTCTAGAGTTAATTACTAATTTTCAATTCTTGCAGCTCACAAAAGAAACACTTCCGATTACGATTTTCAATTTAAATGATATCGCACAAATGAGTGCCTGTAAAACATTATAGGGCTAAGTCTTAAAATTTAATTGTCATATTTAACCCCTATAATATACAGGTAATTTATGGTTTATTTGGTTACGGATTATAGCAAAACACGCAAGAATAGACAGCAAAGGCTGTTTGCATCCAGGAAAGATTTTGTAATAAATATATTTCCTATTCAAGTTGTATACTAGGAGGACAATAAAAATCTCAAATCTGCAACCTAGTGCTAGCGCTCGTCTAAGCCTTACACACTTAGCAGCAGGTAGACTAGTTCGTTTATTCGAATACGGTAGAGCATAAGAGGGTAATTCCCGTAACGGCAGAAATGCCTTTGTGGAGGACTTCCTGAGAAGATCATTGCTTACTTAAATATAGTAAAGCTTGCTAGATCTGTGTGCTTAAGTACCAGGGATACTTTCATGAAAAATGTTCTATAGAAACGGGACTCTTATTCAAGGCGAAAACTAACAATGCAGCCAGTCCGTTTGCATGGGTTTGTACCCGTGTTTAGCTCCCAATTTCAGCGGTGTTAATCACTCAGCTAGTGCTAGAGCTGTATCCAAGAGGAATTGTCTTCTACTCAGGTTTTGCATAGGGAAAACAATTAAAAAGAGTAATGCACCCACTCCTTCCATTGGGATTTCCATTAAGCCCATTATGATTTGAGATTACTAAATGGTAACTTTTTATGACCCATTCAAGTTTACCGAATTATTGATTACTTTAAAAGAAGTATCTTCTTTACCATCCATACAGACTTCTGTCCTGCAGCGACAGGTTATTGCGTTAAACATTAAATCAGTAAACAAGAACTAAATACACGATGCAGGGTTTAATTTTGGCTTTCTTTACATTTGACAGCAGAGGACGTTGACAGTACACATTAGGTACTATTCACTTGGCCAGCATATTGAACAAAATAAGTTAAATGCTTTATTAGAGAAGTAAGTTCTTCAATTTGCAAATGGTAACAATTCAGCCAGTCCTTTCTATTGAACTCTAACTACCAGTGTTCAGCGGTCTTATTTACTCGGCTAATTGTGAGCTGAGATGTACGAGGAAACATTTGAAAATTGTTTTTCAAGCTAGCAAATATACTGCATTACTACATCTGCAAAGCATATGACAAGAATGCAAGTATAAGATATCAGGCTTTCTTCAAGTCTAAACTTGGTACTTTCTTAAAGAATATGCATGCTAAACTGGCAGTAAATGTCATTGTCCAAGTACTATCTAGTTGTTAAACTCGATATTTAGCAGAAAGAAAAACTGATAACCTTAACCTGCCACTTAATGAATGAACTACTGAACGTAGCTGTTAAGTTCAGGGCGTTTTCGGCTGCGTACATGAACATGTAAACCAGACACACTGATTCAGTTTCTCACCTTCATTAAAATTTAAAAGATAAATATTTAATACGCGAGGCATAAAAGATAAAACAGACCTAGCTTTAAATGATTTTCCTTGAACGTACAACAAAGACTTCTGAGCCTGTGTAAGGGAAGGTAGGTAAAGCAAATTTTTTCACTACGGACATCAGTTTGTTTTAAGAAGCATCAGCACTTAATTCTACGTATTTTAATTTAATTATACATATGTGATAATTAAGTCCTTTTTGAGAATATTTCCATTTATCTTAAACTATTAAAGCATATTTTATATTTTAGAATGTTTAGTTAATATTAAAGTACTCATTAATATGTGCCAAGAGGCCTTGTTAAGTAAAACTGATTAACCCTAATTGCATTAGTCGATGGATAATTGAGTTAACTCTAAACAAATTTAGTGATCTCCGATATGAATATCAGCAAACCTTTGCAGAAATGCCCTGCACAAAAGTTCAGCAACATGAGCAAATAGCCCAAAGAATTTTGCTAAAATCAACACAGCCACCGACTTCTATAATACTTAATGGTATATCTCTTCGTCGTGTCGGTGATCCACGGTACACAGAAACACTATGTCTAAGCTCAGTGAATTTTCATTCAATTTCAGTTCTGTAACAGGAAAAAAGTTGCAAATGCGCTAGTTTTCCAAAACAAATGCAAGTCAAAATTAAACCTAGCATTACGTACTGCCTATGAAAATATTTTGAATAGGCAATTAAACACTTTTCGCTTTTATTGTAGTTCCTAGAAATAAATTATGAGAGAGCTTAAGGTTTGTTTCTAGGGATCGTTCATTTCTTTAATGTTTCACTTTACTTGAACTTCTTAACAGCTGCGGTGCCATACTGATAGCACTTTCAGACAAGTTCTATATTCTTAAACCTACAATCTAAACCACAGCTGCGGTGCTATAAAGACAGCATTTTGAAATCAGTCCTATAACATTCTTACATCTACAATTTACTTAGACCAAACTGAAAGATATTGGTATTAAAAACAACTACATTTTGTTTAATTACGTGTTCATTTTTCAGTGAGATTATTTCTGTATAAATTTCAAACCTTTCTTAGAATTTTAGAAAATAGCACTCGGATATCCATAAAGTGGAACGAAAGTTGTGCAGGGAGCTCAGGAAAGAAACCATCGTACTTCGATCATGGCTTGTTCAGGGAGGAGGAATCCGGTTCAATCATGTAACATTTTATACAGGTATAACTGACGTTTAAAGGGACCTGTCAAGTTTAACTATGCCTGACAAACTTAAGTTGCAGTCTAACAAAATAGTATTGAACAAAATAACGACTCTTGCCAAAATAAGTTTAGAACTCGCCATTTTACAGTTTTAGTGAAATTTGCCTTAAAAGTTTAAGACATAAAATTCAGTTTACTAAATCTGTTTCCCGAGGAAGGTTTTCTAATTTAGGGCATTTGCAGAAGTTCAACAACAATTGGAAATTAACCTGCGCTTTAACCTCCCAACTTTAGAATAGTATAAACTAACCAAAAAACGAAACTAAAGTTATGTTAAAAGTAATTAGAACAGTGACTATAGGCTTTTAAAGGATCGAAATAACGAGAGAACAGTTATGGTCAACTATTTGTAGCTCTGATCCGTTCAAAATATTGAATTTTACGAAAAAGACTTCACATTCTATTAGGTCTCAAATAGTTAAAGGTTAGAACTTTTTCCTAAGTAAAAGCATCAAGTAGGAATGATACGCGAAATTTCGAGACTTACCATACCAGAAGTTTGCCATAAGTGAGGAATCTCTTCTTGCCATGTTCAATAGACTAATACTCAACTTTTAAGGCTAGAGGAAATTAGATCTACACCGAAGTTCTATCTTCAAAATTTGCTCAGAGGGAAAGATATTGGTCTTAAAGGAGTGGAAAGTTTTAATTCACAGTTTATTCATCAATTAGATCAACTCAAGGCACTAGAATTAAGCATTTCAAATTACGTTTCAGTATAATAGAGTCGAATACTTCTAACCTAAGATAATCAAGTTATTCAAAACACCTCTCACAACTATAATTCAATTAGTCATAGACAAGTACTCTGACCTTAATGAGATTCAGAAAGGAGTTTAGTTTGACCTAACCTGGCATTAACTAAATTATTTTAACGAACGAAGTCCTTAAATTATCAAAACCTTTCTGCATGCATAGATTAAAGTCAACTGTAATCACCGACTGTTTTGAGCCTTCACAAGTTTAAACTTATTCAAAGACTATCCGTTATGTTTAGAAAAGGAACCGAAGTATTCCAATTCTAGGATGAGTAACGTATAGCATTCGATTTTCGAAACAGCTGTACATAACTGAAACACAAATTGCACTGAGTGACGAGAATTCTATAAGATGTAAATTAAATCTGAATATTTTCATGAAACAATTAGTGTACATAAAGTTTGTAGATTAAGAATAAACAAAGTCAAATAAATTAATTTTATAAAATTCAATTATTACATAACAATCCTTGACCCGTAACAATAACAAAATTAGTCCATAAAAATGACAAGTATCTAACCCATCATGGCCAGCTTTTTAGCTTTCAAAAGCTTCATGTAACCCAAAGCCAACGCCTTTTTAGTCAATGGACAAATTGCAGCAGCTTTTACCATCTTAGCTTTCAAAGGTATAAAGGCAAGTTTAGACTTCGCAGCAGCACCAAGTTTAACAGCTGGTACAAATTTAGTTGCAGCTTTCACTTTAAATGGAAGAGTAGCAGCTGCAAACTTTTTCTTTCCCAGCGGTAAAGCGAGCATTTTACCTTTCACAACAGGAATAGATGCTTTTGCTACCTTAAACTTCGGCAATCCTGCAGCAGCTAATTTGATAGCTTTAGCGGTAGCAGCTGCCTTGGTAGCACTTGCAGCAGCAAGTTTAGTCTTTGCAATAAAGGGGACGGCAGCAATTTTAGCCTTGGCGGCACCAGCAGCACCAAGTTTGGTCTTTGCAACGAGTGGGACAGCAGCAGCAGCAGCGACTTTAGCCTTGGCGGCACCAGCAAGCTTAGTCTTTGCAACAAGTGGGACAGCAGCAGCGACTTTAGCCTTGGCGGCACCAGCAGCAGCAAGCTTAGTCTTTGCAACAAGTGGGACAGCAGCAGCAGCGACTTTAGCCTTGGCGGCACCAGCAGCAGCAAGCTTAGTCTTTGCAACAAAAGGGACGGCAGCAGCAGCAGCAACTTTAGCCTTGGCGGCACCAGCAGCAGCAAGCTTAGTCTTTGCAACAAAAGGGACGGCAGCAGCAGCAATTTTAGCTTTCGCAAGCTTAGTTTTTCCAAGAACTGGAACAGCCACTGCAGCCTTGGCAAGTGAAGCATGTTTGGCTATTTCTGCTGTATCACTAAGATCGGGAATAGCTTTAACAACATCCCTAGTTTTGCCCACTATGTGGGTTGACGTTACCAACAAATTGTCAACTATCTTGCTAGCAGTTTCCTCAACATCTGTCACAGGCACTTGAGTTTCCATAACTTGTTTCGGCTCTTCTGGAAAGGTAACCACTTCAGCTTTCACAGGTAGAAACTTTATTATAGAAGCCAACTCATTCTGCTCTTCCTTTGTATCGGTTCTCACTTCTATTGACGGAATTGTTTTTTCACCTTCGATAACCGAAGTTATAAGAGCACCAATTGTTGCTTCAACTTCACTTTCGGGCTTCGCAATTTCTTCAGTTGGCGCATTCACGTCATAATATAAAGGTGATAATGAACAATTTGAACTGTACCAATAGTCACAAGCTAGAATTGGTTGATTAAATGTGGTTCCAACCGGACATAAAAAGCTCTCCCTTCGGTGCTGATAGCAGACATGAAAAACCTGTGAAAGAAAGTTAAATCTTTCATGAGTACCTGTTGCACATTAAAATATTAGAGGTAATAAGTTTGTCTCCACAAGAAAGAACCTTGGACTGTTTAAGGAAATTACTCAGTTTACTTTTTATTATAGTGAAACTGATTATCTATATTATTCAGATAAGTTAGCAGTTTAACAGATTTAGCGTTTATGTAAACTAATTCTTACCTGACAGCCAGTCTCCAGATCTGCATAGAATCCTGGAATATACTTCTTGTCTTCACACGTGAAAGATGTTATTGGAACTTCCGAGTAATTAGGATAGTGTTCACCAGGAATTCCCCTAACAGAACCGACGAAACCTGGCGAGAGGATGTCAGTTTCTTCCTCGGCTATGATTTCTTCTGGAGCCTGTGTAGATACATAAGTCTCAGCTTCCACCTGTTTCTCAGTGTCTTTTCTTTTAAGAAGGGGCTCTTCAGCTAGTTCCATATAGTAATCAAATTTTAGTTTTTCAATAGCTGCCAATACAAGATTCAGGAATTTCAGAGCTGGTGCTCCTGGATATTCTTCCTTAAAGAACTGTGCGTATTCTGCTAAATAGTATCTGAATCTAGCAAGCAATTCAAATTTCTCGGACTTAAATTCAGGATGTCTGAGCTCTATTTCCTCAATAGTAGACGTGAGTTGTTCACAGAAATGTAAATTAGAAGAAGAAATGTCGACATCTACGTCACTTTCAGATTGCAGAACTTCCGAGTCATCATGCATTTCTTCAGGAACAAATTCAAGATCTTCACTTCTCGGCTGCCGGACTTCCGAGGGATCATGTTTCTCGAACTGAATTCCATAGCTGCTGTCACTTACTGGTTGTTCGAGTGCCGAGTGATCATGCGTTTCTTTAGAAATAAGGTCATGAGTATCGCATTCTCCTGCTGGGCAATCCACATTAAGTATTGACCGAAAGACATTCTGAAAGATGTAAACAGCAAATGTTATGGAAATCAAATAGATCAAAGCTATTAAAATTCACCGAATACATAGTTAAGATTGGATAAAAGAACTGTAGGTTGGCCGAGATTGAATAACGTATACAGATTTAAGCGCAATTACATAGGTCTTCAAAAAATGATTTTTGCTCTTGAAGCTATCCAAAACCCTTGAATGCGCAGATTTAAAACTAGAGGAAGTTAGAGGTAGCTTTGTTTGAATATTCCGTATATTTTTGGACTGCATCAAATACGCCTAGAATTTAAAATCATCGACGTATTTAGTTTCTTTACTACTGAGAAGTTTTATAATGCACGAAGTTTCGCTTGAAAGCATCTGAAGTTTGACTCGCAGCAAGAACAGGAAAGAAATTTATGTTAATGTTTTTGAAGTATAACAGTATGCAAAATTTCGAATGCAATTGTTTCCGAAAGAGAGGAAACCAAGAATGAATAATAAAAGCAACTTGGTGACCTTTCGAAGGCTTAAAGTCCTTCAGGATTTGAATCCAGAATTATCATATTGAGTATTAAAAGAATTGCGAAGTGCATCATGAGTCGCATTTCACGACTCTAAAGACGCTACGAACCGGAGTTTTTTTTTGCAAGACATGTAGAAAAAGGGTATGTTTATGCGCTATTAATCTAAATAAAGTATAAAGAAAAGTTTCGTAGCGTGTTTGGAGGTTTAATTATAAAACTGACGAAAAGTTAGTACAGCTTACAACGTTTAAATACCAGAAAATTCTGAAAATTTTAGGAATTATCCCAGTTTCCCAGCCAATTTTAAAATGCAGCTTTTAAACTTTTTAATACTTCAGCCGAGAATTCAGAGCACACGTTTTATTTGCTAGTAAGAGGCTCCACTATTGTCGTACATTTTTCAGTCTTAAAAATAAACTGGAAAGTGACAAATGTCTACTTTCGACTATGGGTTTAGGAAGTGTTTCGAAGGACTTCTAACAGTCTTAAACAGTTGTCATAGGAAATTTGATACTGAAGTCTATCGTAGGAAGCCGGATTTACACTTTATGAAAGCAAATATAGCTGAATAAAAGATCAGTTTCTGCCGCTTCATTAATAGTTATATTTACGTTCCACGCCACCTCGAAATAAGGATGTTGTGCAAACACTGGAGAGTTACAATATTCGATTCTACAGCGAAGTTTTTTAAACCCTGGTGGCTATTTAGTCTTGCCGGAGACTTGCGTTTGTTAGAGGAGTGCAGAATGATCAATTCTCCCCCCCCCCGGCCATCAGAAATTCCGATTTTATCTAATGAAATAAACCGAGTAGAAAATAGTTTAGTTTGAATTTTATGAGAGTCCAACTCTGCTGGAATACTGAAAATACCAGCTTTCGTCAGAGCTTTAGAAAGCGATTGCAATGAAATACAGATATTTAAAAGCAGCTGAAATTATCACCGATTTTTCAAAGGGAACTTCGGGATGAAAGTTTCATTATGAAGGAATTAAAACAGAAACCAGTTACCAAGAACACCAAATACTACTTCCCGCTTAAGAGGAACAAAACAGTATGAAAATCTACCCAAAAAACAAAACAGACCATACGTCTTTCACTAAACTTAAACAGATATCTATACAGTTAAAACACCTAGAAAAAAATCCAAATAGGAGTAGGAAATGACAGATTTGATGATATTTAGCGTTTTCAGATGTTACTGAATTGTGAATTATTTCAAGAGATTAAGTACCTCAATTATACGGCAATTCAGTTTTAAATGAGAAGATAAAATTATACAGAATGCCTTCATATCTTCCAGTTTAATCAGAATTTGCGCAAATAAGTTTATTAACTAAAGATTTTCACTTTACTCGTTTAATGGTTGATTAAATGTTTTTAAAGAAAATAAAGAAAAGGGATTTAACATAGAGCATTCTAAATTCAAATAACTGAAACTCCAGAACTGCTCTCGAGTACCCAGTGCTCTTTAGTACAAATGGGCATTAGAACACTAAAATTTCAACTATTTTCTCGACTTCTGAGAAAACTTAATTTAGATTGTAATAAATTTCAGTTACTACTTGGGGGAAAAGTTAATGATCAAACTCTTTATTAAGTCTCATTTAAAGTGAAAAAGTTAAGGGAATACTTAAATTTCATTTTACGTGATACGGAAACTAAAGAAATTGAGAGCTTTAAATTTCAAAAATTAGTTCATGTAGTTCTAAATGTCTAAGTTTATGAACAGATTGGGAAAAATTAACACATAGTACCGAAATTTAGGGTTTCGAAAGTAATAAATGAAAATACTGGAAGTATCTAGGAATTAAAAAGTTTTTAATTGCAGCACGAGAAAATAAGGTAGAATAACGAGTAAAATGAGAATTGAATTAGGATATTTAGCAATTCCTTGGGGACAAAAACTGAATGAATTCAATTTTCAGTTTCTAAAGAGAAACATTTAAGTACCCAAGAAATGAAGTTTTATTTCTTTTACGAAAATGGGGAACTGCAAAATGTTGAAAATGAGAGATTTCTTTTCATTATGATAAACTTTCAGAAGTTCGTACATTGAGGTTTCGCTGTTAAAAAAGAGTTTAAGTACGAAAATAAAAGTTCAGCAAATATATTTAGTTTTAAACTTAAGATTTACAAATGTATTTTGAAATATTGAAGAAAGTTGTTAAATACTAAAGCTTTACAATAGTGCAAAGTATTTAATGTTACAGGTTATGCTGCAGTACGTTTCATAAAACCATGAAAGATTTAACTAAAATATTTTGTTAAGCAATACTTACAAAAATATTTCCTCCATCCAATTCAGAAATATTCAGTTGACAAACACTAACATGAAGCAGTGCGCCTGAAAAATAACCATGTAATCAGATATGCTTTAATGCCAAGATTAAAGATTCAAGTATTGCATCACTACTGACCGGAATTTAATGAAAACGCCGAAGTAATGCAGTATTAAACTAAAAACTTTATAAAACTTAATAACCTAGCATTTGAAGTTAAAGTTAATCAAAGGTTAAGCACTGAACGCTCACTTGTAGTCTCAGGTACTTTAAAATCTCAGTTGTAACCTCACTTATAGTGTTAGGCCTTTTAAATTATTTCCATTTCAGTAGCAATATTCAAATCAACACAACCTTTCGTGTTGATAAAAACCGGAGATTTATATTTATTAAAATTAAACCAAATGATTAAAATAAGTGCATCATTGACATTAATTTCAGCTTTTGAAAATTTTAGACTTAAAGTTTTCCAGCTAAAGAGTTATAATTATCACGAGATAAGAATAGATCTTAATACTTCAAGATTCCGAAAATGTTACAGCGCGAATAACGTTCATGTTGTTGTGATGATTGTTAGTGATTTTGTTATCGCAGAGTTAAACTGAATATAAACCAGAAAGAGTTACTTTAAAATCAATTTGATTTCATGTCAGAATCACAGAGAACTAAAGAAATGATCGTTACGTTTAGAGTTACTTTCTATAGTAAGAAATTATTTGGTAATACACAAAAATTGCTTTCATGCTTAGAATAATGGAATAAATTTGCAACAATTCAAACTTAAGGAAAAACTTGTATTTACAGCTTAAGTGAAAAAAATTCAAAAGCAATAGTAAGTTTCACATATTTTCGAGGTTCCATTAATGATGTTTTAATTACTTATTAAATTATAAACTACTTACAGTAAAATGCTACAAAGAAAGGTCTCCAAAGCCACATTACCTTAAAAAAAGAATTTACATATTAATGCTGTAATAAGCTTAATTAAGAACGCTAAAAGTAATCTAAAAGAAACTAAGAATTAAATGGAATTAAGAAATTATGAAAAGTTAAACTAATCCACTCTACTTACTTTTGGCAGCTCTCTTTGAATCTCAGCTAACAGGGGAGAATTGTTATTCCGCAAAGAGCGAGAAGAACGCCCTTTTCTAGATTCTTTTTATACTGTTTTCAACTGCTCACAACCTTGCCATATCTAACATCATGCGTGCCGATCATTTGCATACGCGTAAACTCAACGACAGAAATAAAGAGTAACTAAATATGCGATGAAAAAAATTTCTTCTTTCTTTTTATAAGCGTTAATTAATCATTCATGTCACTACATTAAACATTTTAGAGTATTGCCCATTTTTAAACATCTACTACATATCAGCATGTAGGTTTAATTTAGTAATTGTTCTTCGACGCAATAATCTCTATTAGTATTATCAATGTTAAAGAGTTTAAGTTATTCAGTTTGCTGTGAAGAAAACTCCATACGAATTCATTGACTGTTGTAGTTCTTAAATGTATAAATCACTCGGAAAGAAAATCATAAACTCAGCAGATATAAGTTTTACATTGGTAATCCAAATCAACATCGAAATTAAAGTATAACGCCATCTGCTGGCGGAAGAGACAAAGGCTCACATTTCCCCTGTATAATTATCGGTTTCAGTACTCCAATCGTATTCAGTAATTATCTCAATCACATTGTAAGAAGCAGCTATTTTTGTTGAAGTATTATGGGATATTGTTCGGAGAACGGCCTTGACGCCAAAAAGGGAGAAACAGCTTATTTTGGTATGGCAGGCAATCGTTGTCATTCGATGACGTGCTTCCTCTAAGCAGACAGGCATATTGAAAAGCCTACAGACATTTTTCCTACGGTCTGCTCTCATTGGACGAAACATCTGCTTGGCGGTCATATTTGGAATAGTGAGTTATAGCCTTGCAGTCTTCGTAATTAACGCCAAACATACCTTGTGGGCTTTCCAGTAAAGCGAGGAGAAACAGCGTTTATTTCATTCGATAATTTTTTTATTTTATGAATGAAAGCTAAGGGGAATTGTGTAATATATTTTAAATAACCTACTGATCTTATTAATAGTTTATTTGTATTTGGTTAAAGAAAGAATTTAAACTGTTAAAAGTACGATAATTATTTTGCAAGGAAAAGTATTTACATGGAAATGGGATATGTGCTTTTTTTCGTCATTTCTGTTAGAGAGAGTCTGTTATGTAAATTTACATAGCGCATTTATTATACAAATAAAAGAATATTAAAAAAGTAAACCAAATAAAAACATTCTATAAACATTTAAGGGCGTCGGATACCTATTCTTTTTACTTAAATTATGAGTAAGTATAACTAAAATTATATTTTATTCCATTATGCTCTATTTCTATTGTAACGCTTTTCGGGATCTTGGATCGTAATCTTGCAACTAGTATCTACTACAAAGAGTACAAACCAGTAAATAAAAATAAAAAAAAATTACCCTTAACAAAAATAGAAAAAATAAAAGTGTTAAATTTTTAACTCTGTACCCGAAGGCGAAAAAACCAATAATAATAAAGCCATAAGGTGAGGATAAAAACAAAAATAAGTCCGCACAATGAGAGTTTGTAAAAGATACGAACGGGATTAGAAACCCCGATCTAGAAGTCCAAGAACCTTTTTTCTTCGTGCTCTGTACCGTTGACCTGCGGTTCTTTCTTCGACTTTCACACGCTTTTCGGTACACCACGCTGATATACAAATAGCAAAGGCGATGAAACAAAAGTCGCCAAGCATAAGATTCTGTAACCCTACTTTTCCTGTTTCAACCAATCAGAGCAAACAATAGCAGAAACGGTCTGTAGGCTTTGTGAATATGCGGCAGACAGCCGTAATACTTTTCCCTTGCTAAGGGATTATCTGTAGTATTACTTATTATCTGTAGTATTTATTATTAGTATTTATTACTGTAGTATTTATTACTTAAGTATTTATTACTTAAGTATTTATTATTGTAGTATTTATTCTGTAGTATTTGTAGTATTTACTTCCGTTGGCATGATGAAATGTCGCCCATACCCTTAAAGAGGCCAAGTTGGTGCAACCAAGGCAGTTCTCCGAACAATATCAGTATTATGAGCCATCTGAAGGAGCATCTCGTCGATGTGATTAACAACCAACTCATTTTGAGTGATGAAATTAAAGCACATCCAAAACAATCTGAGTTCCCTTTTTTAAAACTATAGTTGCTTGCAAAAATTTGAATAGTACTTTGGCTAAATATATTGCAGCACAAGGAACTATGAATCCAATCATAATGTAAAGCAATCTTTGTGCATCCATGCAACCTCTTAATTTCTTTAAAATGTAGTATTTATTTTATAAATGCTACATGAGAAGCATATGAATTGTGTTCAATGAAAGATCTTCTTGAGTCTTAATGATGTTACATATTTGCAAACATTTAGCCGTTAAAAACTATCTTCAGTTATAAATTAGTGTTAAAGTCTTGCATAATTTTTGGCTTTCTGAAACGAATGGAATTAGATTTTCTGGACTGGCCTCAGTTTTTAAATTAATGCGTGTCTGCGAGGTATGATTAAATGAATATAGCAAATGATTGCATTTGTTTTGAAGATGTCTTCTGTAATGAATTACTATTTTGCCAAAGAATTCGTCGATGTACCTATCGCTGAAATACCCAGTATGGTTACACTTCAGTTAATGTCGTAATGGAAGTGAATTTCAAGAAGTTAAAACAGTAAGGTCGTTTTCAATCCGAAGACTAATGATAGGTTTAGCCTTTTTCAATTTCTTCTACTTGGATAGGTACTGCAAAATAGGACTGAGAAAGGCATAATAATTTTTAAAGTTTTTCAGATTCTCAAATGTATACATATAAACCGGATTTAGGAATCTTCCGAAGCGAAACTTTGACACGGTGGTCCTCAATCTTTTTTCCGCATGCACTTATTTCACCGCTGCTAGATGATCCTCCCCCACCCTCAAGAAAAATATAGAAAATTTTGATACATGCCTTAAAGTAGTTTTCTTATATTCATAAACTAGAACAGGTAAATAAAAGCCTGATCGCATTCCATCCTTGGTTTAAGATAATGTCATCTTCTTCGCTACTACTACTACTATAAGAGATTGGGTTAGACTGAGTGTAGTTTCATTTTCAGAATGGATTCTGGGAACAATTTTATTTGGAAAAAGCCTAAAACACACCCCTCTTATTATGTACCTCTGAGAAACATTATATCCATGGTAGCAATTTACAAGTATGGAAAAGAATTTTGAGAAACGGGCTCACCGAACTTCCTGTATTCGCAAGTAGGTAGGGAGATGAAGTTTTGCGCCTCTTACAAGGGGGCATTCCGTATTCGTCATCACCGATTTCGCTCAAATTTATAGGCCATGCAGGGCTTGGCTAGAAATGAAAGTACCCGAAGTGGGAACTTCAGATGACCAAGCGTTTAGAAAATAAAAATTTTGACGCTGCTCTTACACCGTATAAGCCATTTACTTTAGAGCGTTTGCCAAGCAGCGGCTGGCGTCGCGGTAAGAGCTAGGAGTAGTAATGCGATGATCGTGGGTTCGACTCCTCGTGTGGAGACCTTTTTTTTCTTTTCCTCAATTTTTATATTATTCTTTTTCCAGCTAAGCAAAGAGGTGAATATTTTATTAGTCCAAAGGGATTTAGTCCCGAAGGACTATTACTTTCGTTTTGCGATTTTGCGTTGATTCACTCTGAATGCCCGATTCACTTTTCAAATTGTTGCCACTAAATGTTATCGCTCTGCATTAAAGTTTAAAAAATGAAAAATCTGCATAAATGTATGCATGTTTCTCGCATTGTGATAAAACCTAGAGCCATCGAATTTTGAATGACGTAATCCTACTGCGAATATGGGCATCTGGAAGCCCTAATTTTGAATTTGAAATTTGCTTTATTATCGATTTTATGTTTTGTAACATTTCAACGAATTTCTGATTAACAAACTAAATGATTTCAAAGCGAGCAATGGCAACACTGTACGGAAAAAAAAAAATTTTTATCTCCAGCGCACGAGACTTACGGAAATTCTAAAGATATGTTCATTTTAAAATGATTTTGCGATATTGGTTTTGAACTGAATTTTATGGTTTGAGTACGTAGTACATGATATTTAATAAAAAAAGGTAGCACACGAAACGTTAAAAAAACGCGCCTTTGGACGTAATTTAAAATCTGAAATCTTTCAGATTTTTTTTATTGTATTATTTTTCTCTTTTTGGCCTTCCCTTTTGTTTCCCTCTCTTTCCGGGAGTTTTGTGTTTTCTATCGTTTTTTTATTTATTTATTTATACTCATAGCAAAGGTAAAAATTCCGGACTTTTCAACAAGGGATTGTAATTAAAGAGCATACAAAAAGCCTCTCTACATGGAAATTCAAAACTTTATTTGTAGACATTCGATGACTACATGTGTCTCGATGATATTTATCTTAGAAACAGGGGAAATAATAATTATTTATGCCTATGGGTTTGTATTTATAATCACTTACCCTGCATAAGGTGTTGAAAATGACCACCCTCATGGCGTAGGCATAACTGATTTCGCTGCTCCATGTTGGCTACAAAACTTTGAAGTGTGTTCCGCAATGTGTCTGCAGCGATGTTTGCAATTTCCCTAGAAATGTCAGCCTTTAACTTGTCCAGTGTCCGTGGCTTATCGCGATAGACACCAAACGTCAAACTGTTCTGACTTCATTAGTATCCGGTCCCTCTTGCATGCAATTTCGCGAAATGTTGCGGGTTTCGTTATTTCTTACTTCTTCGGATTTGCATGTCAATAAACGGAACGGACCACAAAATTTTCATTTTTCCTGAATCTTTTGCCGCACACTGTATTAAAATCGAACACATTTAACAAAACTACAGCCCAATGAAATAGGTCAGTACTAAAAGAACCACTCCGTAATTCCCTGACTTCATTCCATTCAGTACGTCTAACATAACCCAGGTCGGCTAGTACCGTCATCTAACATGAACCAGGTCGGCTAGTACCGTCATCTCACATAACCCAGGTCGGCTAGTACCGTCATCTAACATGACCCAGGTCGGCTAGTACCGTCACCTAACATGACCTAGGTCGGCTAGTACCGTCATCTAACATGACCCAGGTCGGCTAGTACCGTCACCTAACATGACCTAGGTCGGCTAGTACCGTCATCTAACATGACCCAGGTCGGCTAGTACCGTCATCTAACATGACCTAGGTCGGCTAGTACCGTCATCTAACATGACCTAGGTCGGCTAGTACCGTCATCCAACATGACCCAGGTCGGCTAGTACCGTCATCTAACATGACCCAGGTCGGCGCAACATGAAGCTTGGGAGTTCAGTTCTGCCCTCTAATGAGAAGAATTGTCATTCGATGCCGCAACAGTTAACTAGTGCTTTAATTAATAATACGGAAATATGCTGGAAATGAACATTTTTGCTCTCATAAATCCTCTCTCAATTTGTGGTCAACAGGCTACAAGTGGTCTTCAAAACCTTTCCTTGTGGTTCTATAAGATTTCCAAAAAAAAAAAATAAATAATTAAATTTCAAATTAACTGTGTATATTACACTACAGCTGAAAATCTCAGAGCTTGGAAATGGCAGTTTTCATGACGGGATTCCACCCTTTAATAAATTTAATTTCTTGAAACCTACAGATCCTGTCAGATGTGTTATGTCCCATCTACGAGAATAGGAACAGAGTCAGAAGAAAATTTAAGCAGTGTTTTATTTAAAAGTTTACAATAATTACAATTTTAACAGAAGTTTTAAACTTATAACATTTTTTCAACTTTTAATAGATGCACGGCATTGCGTTTGCAGGTTAATCGGGGTTCCAGCCTACAAGCTTCGGATTAACATAAATGTGAGCTTAACATTTTTGTCTGTCCGCAGCATGTTGTTTATCAGCAGCCAACTTTTCTCTTCAGTCTTTTATGCAGTTTCACCCAACATTAAATTTTTTAAAAGTGCTTAAATATTTGCAGAAATATTTTTATCCCAGAATGTCAGAGATTTCTTCTGTTTTCAATGTAACTTTACTTTTAAGCGGAGTTTACCTCTGTGACATTTACATTTTGATCAGACCCAAGCGTTTGCTCATAGGTATTTTATATTTTGGCAAGTTTTGTGTGACAAAATGAATTCCAAAATTAAAATAAATTACAATATACACAGAACAAAAATTAGGATTTAAGCAAAATTGCTGCTGAAAATTTCTATGAAGAAACTTAGAGTACTACTATAAAAGTAGGTATAAAGATAACACACGGAGTAAAATGATAAATTTTTTAATAGAGTGCTACAGTATTTCATTTATTGAACATTTAGAAACGTTTGTATAGTGTTTCTAATATATAGTGTTTCTATATTTTATAAAGAACGTGCATGCATGTTATCTTTCTTATTTTTAACTTTATAAAATTCTTTAAAAACCGTCGGCGGGCCGGATCTGTCCCGCGGACCGCTGTTTGGGGTCCCATAACTTTAAAGCATTCACAAGCAATCTATGAATCTATTCGTAGAGCATCCACGAGCAAATCTAAATTTCAAACTTTTTCTCATCCTTGTGCAAAGTAAAAAGGAAGTATTGTAATCGCGAAAAATTTCGGGTATCATATTTCAACGAAAATATCCCTTTTCACCGTTATCGAATGCAATTTAACAATGTTTTTGGGTGACATCCGTACTTTTCCCCCCAAAATTATAAAACTGATTTAAAATGGATTCTAAAGAGATTTTTTTCGTGGTGTCTGTACGTACGTATGTAACTCGCATAACCCAAAAACTAGCAGCCTCAGAACGGTGCAATTCTGTATATAGGACTGCTATAGCATGTAGATGTGCACCTCTCTTTTTGGTTGCAATCGGCCGCGCAAAAGATATATAAATATATATGTACCCAGTCTGCAACTCGACTCAATAATTTTATTCTTATATGTTGGTAAATTGCGCATTTTTTGCTTTAAAAATGATTAATAATGTTTTTCTTATCTACCAGTTAAGGTTTTTAGGCCTTAAGTAAATCTGCACGCTATATTTGTAGAAATATCAACAATTTAAAAGTTATTTAAATGCGGCTAAGCCATATGGCAACGAAAGCAGCCATATTTGTTTACATTTGAAACATAGACGAATAGTGCATTTGTTGCCAATGAAAGAAACTAAGCTTCCCAACAACAAAGATAACTCCTTCTTTTATTATTGTAAATTAAATCATGCTTAATCCATTCTGGAATTTATTCAATGAAATAATTGTTTAAGATTTACTTCGTAATTTTTAATAAATATATTTTGAGTTTTTATGTATTTTTGCCTTCTCGTGAAATGAGAATTAAATTAATTGAATGATAAACACTGAATCGTCTGTGAAAAACTGTTTTTTGTTTGTTTGTTTGTTTGTTTAATCTCTTTTACACATCGTTTTAGATTTACTATAGTGCTTGAATAGAACATGTGGCAACAATTAGATAATTCTTCAGATGATATACATAATTTTTGTGCATTCTAAGTTATAAAATGAATGAGATTAATGTTATTAAGTGAACCGTGCGCCAGAGTGTCGCTATGGTAAACAAGTATAGCGAATTTTAAAGCGTACATTTATTCTAATGTGGTTTATGCGCTATCAACGAAGCAGATTTAATTCAATCCAATATGTTTAAATGAAATACAAAATGCGTATAATGTCATATTCCGTATAAGGAAGTCATGTTATGTATAAATCAGATTTTTTACAAAATCGTTTTATAATATCAGTATAATAATAGAATTTTCTGCATTTTATTTTGTGTATTGTGTTTTTGAATAATATTGTCGTATAACTCTCTTCATAACACGTGTTTTGTGTTTTTGAATAACATTGTTACGTTTCTTAAATAAAAAAATACAATAAAATAATTACCTTAGAACACTGAGTAGTTTAAATTTGCTAATAATTTTTTAAAAAAGAAATGTAATATATTCATTATTTTCTTTCAAGCATTAAGTAATTTTATTATACCATATTTTTATACATATTGTTACAAATTTTGTACATAGGTAGATGATTTTAGTGCAATTTTAGTAAAATGACTGTACTTTTCTGTGCAATGTAAAGCGAAAAATCTAAAGAGAGAAGCTATGCCAGAAAAGTAAGAATACTGGGGTAAGTCAATTTAACATTGTGTACACACATATCTTGATAATTTGGCGAGATATCTCCAAGCTGACAACGGTTTTGGCAACTTATTTTGTCGCCTAACTTGGCGACCATTTGGCGACATTTTTTTCCGGTATCTGCATCACCGTAATGAGTATCGTAACTGAATAAATGCAATTGACCACTAAGTTAGATGTAGCTGTCATTCGACCATCGTATAGCTTTCCAGTAATTTCGAGAAGCAGAAAGTTCTAGAAATATCCCGTCGGCTGATTCAAAACTATATAAGCATAGCATCTGCACTGTGTTGTTTAGTTGTGAGTTGTTAGTTCAGCGTGAACTGAGATATCTCTGGATTAGCTTTCTCTTTAGATGTGCTTTGCATTGCACTGTGTTTAACATTCTTAGCAGTTTCGTGCTTAACTACTGATTGTACTCTATGATAGTGTAAACACCTGTACGAGTATTTCTGCAGAAAATTCTAGAACTTTGAAGGTTTCTGTTGATCAAATAAATTTTATTAACCTATTATCGGACCTGTATGCATTCAATCTATTACGAACCCGTACACACGCAACAATATATTCTATTTGCATAAGAGACGAATCACTCGCTTGCGAGAGCCACACGTGGTATACGAGCCGTATTCTACCAACCCTTGGTATAGAGTGTGAGAGCGTGTTGTGACTTATCTCAGTTGTCCGACAAAAATATCAGAACGAGCCCGAGAAATTTATCTTGGCAAGACCGCGCCTCTCGTTGGCAAGAACCTTGAGGACCATATAGGTGGCAGTACGGCTTTGCTCAGTTCCGCCCCTAATTTTCATAAAGAGCACCTCGGCGGGCGGGTCCGAGGGTCTCCAGCCATTCTAACCCTACCATCAACCTCTCGAGAGGACTTTCAGCTTGCCGCGTATTTAGAGTGCCCCCATGCCACACGGACATAATACATTTACAAACAACCATGCCTTCTCCGAGATTCGCACATGGGCCTTTGATATCGCAGCAAGCTCTTCCAAATACTATACCGTCTGGCATAGAGTAAAAGTAATTCCTAGTCTGGTAAAATGGCTTTAGAATTACGTCTCAGAACGACGCTTTCAGGACATTTCGAGCTGTCAGTTTGTAACTGGAAGCAGATAAAAATTTCTTACACCTTGTCAATTAAACTTCTTATGCAGATCTCCCGTTCTTCTAGGCCGATTGACGAAATTCAAATTGCATTTTCCATGTCTGGAAAGCACGACTTAGGATATGTATTAGATTTATATATAGCTTTGTTCTAGCATTGTTATTTTGACACAAAATCGGACCTTTTTGTGAAATAATATATCATTTGTTTCCATATTTCGATTCTACGACTCAAATTATGCCCAGATATTAAATTTTGTAATTTTTAGTGAGAAAGTTATGGAGAAATTAAAAAATTTGTCTTGGCGCATTTTTTTCAGTTTGCACCAAGAATAATTCACTTGGAGGAATTCTTAATTTATAGTAACCTACTTACTTTCCTTTTTTTTTCATTGATGCACGACAGGAAAAAAAGGTCTATCGTTCCTTCTTTCAAATAATTTTAAGTGCGTAAACCACATTTTCGATATTATCGCTTATACGTCAAATTTCAGAACGCTCCAAAATGTAAATTCACGTATACCTTAGGAAATTTTGAATAAAAAACTCTATTTTTTTTGCAGGTATGCTTAGAAATACATCTACTTAAAGATGATGTTAAAAATTTTATGGGTTATAATAAAAAATCTTTTCCAAAAATTTACAAAACATATTTAAAAATACAAATTTTAGAAATAAATCATAAACAATGGGCGAATTATATTTGATTTAAACCTAAATTTTGAATTCTGAAAGAAGGAATGAAGTAAATTTAATAAAAAAAGAGATATTGATAACTATACATATCAAATTCAATTAACATTGAGGAGCTAAAATTTTGAGAGCTAATTTTTTAAAAACTACTCGCACAATTTTTACAAAACTTAGCAGTTTGACATAAGTTGAGTAGTAAAACCGAAATATGGAAAAAAATTGGCATATCGTTTCTAAAAGAGTCCGATTTTGTGACAGATTACCTATATTAGAACAATGCTGTATATACATCTAATACATATCCTAAGTTGAGCTTTCGAGATATGAAAAAAGCAGTTTGAATTTCGTCAATCGGCCCAGTAGAACAGGAGATATGGAAATGTCGTCTTTTGTTTCTCGCAGTGCACGGTTTCATACCATTTGCTTTCATAAGTCGTCGCAGTCTTTTAAAGAATTTTGAAAAAAGGAAAATCATACCTATTTGAACGCCAATAAATTTCCTACTTTCGACCGTAACTGTTAAATATGATTTATTCTTAAAGTTCATTTTAGTACAAGTTATGGAGTTAAGGACAAAACTTCGATCACGATTTAAAATCACTTCTCTCATTGAACTTTCAAATTCAGAATATATATTAAAGCATGGTACATATTTTATTTAGGAAATATTTTAATTCAATAAATATAAATGTTAAATTAAATTTATACTTACATAATTGCTAATAAATTACTAAACTACATAAATATTAAATTTTATTTAAATAATTATAAACAGATTTTTATTTAAATAAAGATTTTTTAATGACATGAATAATGCATTAAATAAAAACGGAACTAAATACATAACGCATGGTATTTCGTTGAAATGTTCATCTGTATTATATCACCTTTATTACGTGCTATTTAAAATTTTCAAACCAGAAATGATTTAAAATGATGCTGCAAATTAGGAACCTCATTTGTGCATTAAAAAGTAAGTATTGTTTGATTAAAGTCGGTATCTTAGGCTCCTAGAAATTTTTTTTTATGTGCTGGAAAATGTATAGAATTTAATACCGCTGCTTAACAATATAACATAAGCCTTTGTAATTAACATACTTAAAAATTTCTCAATTCAGATGCAGAGCAAAAGGAAAAATTTTCTCCAATGCCTGAATTTTGAATCTTATATGTTCTCTAAGAACATATGTGCTTTAACATATTCATCTGAATCAGTACATGTGCTTTGAATTTATACATCTTAATTAAAGCTGAAGGTACTGAAAACAAAAGCTTATTACGTGTGACGGACTATCGTAAATAATTGTGTTACACAGTTTACTAACCTAATTATAAAAGCAAGGTTGGCAGAGTTCAAATAAATAAAACTTACCGAATTATATCTTACGCTAAAATGTTCCAACACCAGTTCAGAGTAAAAGCTTAAATTTGCTTACTTTCAATCTTTATAATTATAATAATTTTCACAGGTTTTTTTTTAAGGAAAAAATATCTGTTATACTTAAAATGCATTTGTCCGCCTAAATTTATGTCAAATGGCTTACATAAAAATGTGTAATTTTTAAGTAACACTCGTATATTCGTATAAAGTAGTATTTGTGTAAGGAAAGATGCTGAACTTGCAATAGTCCTAAATTTTCTTTGACGCTGAACAGTTGGAAATGAAGCATGGTAATTTAATTTTCAACCGATCTGCATCTGTCATCTTCGTCTTCGCTCTTTCTGGTAATATTATCGAAGTGTAAAAATTTTGTCGAAGTGAAGTGCCACCAAAATTAGATTCTTCTTTCGCCGGCAGATGCCAGCACTAGGCATAATAGACAGTAACGACAATTTGGATAAGCTTCTTTTATCTTCGATAGATGGCAGCACATTAAATTTTATTTCCTGTGCTCAAGTGTTTAATCATAACACAGTCTTTGTGCACA
Organism: Stegodyphus mimosarum; assembly: GCA_000611955.2. Classification (NCBI taxonomy): domain Eukaryota; kingdom Metazoa; phylum Arthropoda; class Arachnida; order Araneae; family Eresidae; genus Stegodyphus; species Stegodyphus mimosarum. Next base: position 321,882 of record KK112890.1, read on the forward strand.
TCACTTCCGGACTCATTTTTTAGCAGATTCCAAGCCCGCATACGTAGTTAAAAATCAAGGTCGGACATTGGTTCAAAATGCCTAAGCCAAGTGATAATTCTCCTCCCCACTGTGGTGGTGTGTGTGTGTGTGTGGGGGGGGGGAAATGCGGTCATTCTATTTATCTATTAAGTATTCAGATTTAGTTTTACGAATGTAAAAACCTACATTTATTCAAGTTACGTTATTTATAAATATTTTCTGCACTCTTTATTATTTAATTTATAAAACACGTTGAAAAATCATCTAAATGTATGTCCAATCAGCAATTGGAAGATATGTCGTTCAAATTCTAGTGACGGACAGTTAATTTTTGTAATTTTTGGCTCCGCGAAATTAAAAGTTTCCACAAAATGCATTACTGGAATAAAATAAGGCTAAAATTTCCGATTTAAGAATAAATTATTTGCTACTAACTGAACCTCCTATATTAAACATAAATTCTATTTCTCCTTGATAAAGAGCTTTTAAATATGTTAGTTTAATAGCTAATGAAACTGGATTATACTCTTACCAATATGCTATCTTTGAGTGCTGCTGAAGGCTGTTTCATATTAAGCTGCAAATATTATTTTTAATGAACACGTGTTTATTGTGCAACGTCTCTGTATTTATTTCAAATTTATTTAATTTTTGAGTTTATGAAAGTCAGAAAATTTACTAGGTGTACGTTATATTGAGATCTTCGATAAAATGCTACCTATGCATAAGTTGTAAATCTAGGAAAAAGGCAATTTAAGTTTGGTGTTAATTTTAGAAAAATGCTTTGTGCATTTCAAGAGAATCTAGAATTTTAGATGTTCTGTCTGCCAGAACTCGCAATTCGATAACATCTGTTAGATTTCTTTTATCCATCGAGATTTAAATCTGGCAGATTTTTCTCGTTTGTTCTTAGGGAAATACTCGGGCAAACATTTCTCTAAAAATGCACATAAATTCTAACTTGAAATTTCAGCTAATTTTATAGTTAAGTCTGTCCTTGTGGATACATAGCCATTTGCTAGTAAAATAATACAAACGCATTTTTGTTTAGCAATAGTCTCTCGTCCTTTTTGTATAGTTAATTCATATTTCATTCCGCAATTTTTCTTTGATATTTTTATTTCTCTTTTGGATACCAGATTTATAAGTTACTGTATGTTAATTCACCAATTACTATGATTTAAACTTTTAATGTAACTTCTCCTTTCCGCAGCCATAACCAGGATCCAAATAAATTGAGATTTATTTAAATCGCAGGTTTTGAATGTTTGAGATACAGAGCTTTTCGCAGCGGTGATCGCAGTTTCATTTTCGACCGCCCAGTTCTGAAATTTATATTCCTGCTTTAGCCGTTTTGCCAGCCGAATTTAATACGCACCATTACCATTTTGCGCCAGATTAAGCAGACCAATTTGTGTAGCCTCCGACTATGTAACTTTAATTTTAAATTTTAGATTTGTGATTTTAAATACCCGCAAATGGCGGCGTTTATTTGTTAGTGAAAGCTATCCTTCAAAAGTTAATAAAAAGGTTGTTTGCAACCTTCTTAAGACATTGCTGTAATATTTCAGAGGGAGTAATGTTTTGCTGCTTTGTCTAACAGAGGCTGAAGGACTCTGAGTTATTGCTACATAATTAGGACTTAATAAACTAAGCTAACTATACAGAGGCACTGAGCCTTTTCTTACCTTCTATTTCTCAGAAATTTGAAGAAACATCTATTCTCTGATATATATGTGGGTATCATCCTTGAATTATGCTTTGTTCACTAATTCTTTCAACGTATTATTGCAAAGTTTAGAACAAGACAGATGGCATCACATTAAATTTTATTTCCTGTGCTCCAGTGCTTACATTATAACACAGTCTTTATACATTCCACTTCCGGAATCATTTTTTACGAGATTCCAAGCGCGCATAGGTAGTTCAAAATGCCTAAAAGAGGGGATCATTTCCCTTGCCTTTTTGAGAGAATTTCAGTTGGAGAATGCTGTGATAATCGTATTTATCTACGAAGCATTTAGATTTAGTTTACGAATATTAATCATGCTATAAGCATTTATCATTACAGTGTCGTGGTATCAAGAAATCAACTAATTAATGAGCTATGTTTTAATGTAAAGTGTTTTATCATTTGATACAATGATAGGACAAGAATGCTATGACCTAAATATAATATTTCTCCTAATAGCACATCATAATTACTGAAAGAATTAAATGTTTTAAGTTTCTGTTCCTTCATCATTTTCAGTATAAATAAATATACTGAGTTTTTTCTACGTTAAAGTGACAATGTCTTTTCATTTCGAAACGTTTCTTTTACGTATACAGACTCCTGTGTTTTCCATTATTTGAATATAAATATGATTTTTTTTCACTTTTACTCACACGTTTAAAGGAACCAAGGGGTTATCCAGAGTCAAAAACTGTTCTTAAAAACTAGAGATGATTCCTTTTTGACTAACAAAAAAACCACTTTAAACATGGAAATTATTCATTTTAATTACAATCCTTTCTTTGGCATTCGCATGAGTCGAATTATACAAAACAGTACCTTTATTTTATTTTTCATTTTGTTATTTTATTTTTTTTGGTAGGTACCAACACAGATTTCTCGTACAACACACCAGTAATTACCCATCATGTTCAAGATATCGTTTCCACCGCAATTTCTTTTCGTATATGTAATACCTCGATGATTCTATTTCCCGAACTATTCTTAAGCAGATAAAATCATGAATGGATTGAAAAAGATGACAAAAGTTTGAGACAGGTTTCATATTCTCAAAGACATGTAGTTTTCTATGTAAACTACTATTCTTATTCAGATAAAATCATGAATGAATTGAAGGCGATGCAGTTTGACTGAAGTTTTACATTCACAAAGATCTGTAGTTCTCCATGTAAACCTAATATTTTTCAAATTTCTTGTTTCCACACGAGCTTTCTGAACCGCATATCAGGTGTCCGCCAAAAACAGCTGCAAATAAGTAGCGAGCGAAGAGACGCAAAGCGAAAACATCTTCGTACAAAACATCGTTGGAGAAAAGAAAGCAAGGAGAAAACATCGCAATTCTAAACCTTTGTCATACAATATATCGTCATCGGAAATACAGCGGTTCAAAAACTTCGCAATTTAAAAACATCGTCGTCGAAAATATCATGGTAAAAAAAACGCGTCTTCAGATCATCACATGACAATGACGTCGCGTACGTCCGTTTTCAGACCTTAAGAGAATGATTTGTGAAGGAATGAAGAAGAACGAATGAGGAATGTTTTTCATTTTATATTTTATATTTTTGAATTAGATAATAAACTTTTGCTGAAAAAATAAGAAGAAAATATAAGCATTCAAAGACTGAAAATGAGTAGAAAAAAAAATTCTAAGTATAGCAGTTAATGGAATTTTTAACTTTTCTAGTTAATTAATAAAAGTCATAATTTAATTAATCTTTCCTAAAATTTTCTAAAACGTTTCATTGGTAATTTTTCATGGAAAACATAGTCTAAAAACGATTAGAAAAAGGAAGAGGAATAAGTGAGGTTACCTCTATTAAAATTGTTTCATTAATTACCAAATTATAAAATTATGTTTACTGATATAAGTAACATTAATTTTCTACTCATTTCAACTTTTGAATGCTTAAGTTTCTTTCTGAATTTATCAGCAAAAATTTATTAAATAATTCAAAACTATAAAAGTAAAAATATTCCTTATTCTTTTTTGCGCTCACAAATCATTATGCGAATATGCATTTACAAATTTTAAAGTCCGAAAACGCATGTCTGTGATGTTATCGTCATGCGATGATTTGCAGGCGCTTTATTTTTTACCACCATGTTTTCGACGACGATGTTTTTAAACTGCGAAGTTTTTGAATTGTTTTATTTTTTACGACGACGTTTTCTACTACAATGTTTTAGAACTGCGATACTTTCTCCTTGCTTCCTTATCTCCATCTTTTTATATGACGATGTTTTCGCCTTGCGTTTTTTTCTCTGAAACGTTTTCTTCCAAGATGTTTTTGCCTCGCTACTTTCGCCAGTAACCGCTTGTAAAGCTCTTTCCTCGATCTTAATTTTTCTTCATGTTTCAATGTCATTCTTCCCGTTTTTGTTTTGTACTTCTCATATTCCTCTTCTTATTGTCAAGAACCTCATATCCCTGGTAATATTCTCCAAATTTTTCGCAGTAATTCTTACACCTCCTACTGTCTTAAAATGTTCTCGACGTCCTCCCCGCGCTGCGTTGAAGTTCTTGCTGTTTCTTCTCTGCCTCTCTAACTTCATCAATCCACATTCTCTGAAGTCTTCCAGGCTTCCTTTTCCCCTCCGGCTGCCATTCTAATACGCATTTTAACCATTTTGTTTTATTCATAGCTTTAATAGAATTATACATTGATAAAATTTTCAGTTTTATATTCTGAATCAAATTTGGAACAACTTGCATTATTTTTAAAATTTCTTCCTCATTGATCTCATTGCATTCCAGATCCTCGCAGCAAATCTTCCAAAATCCAATCTCCAAAGACTGAAGTTTCTTTAAGAGAACATTAGACAAAGTCCAAGTTTCACAATCAAAAGTCAGAATGTTTACCAGAATACCCTGGACGATTTTCCTTTTTGTTTCTTTCTCAATTACGCTATTTCTCATCTCTGACTGCAAAATCAAAGTTGCCATCTTCGCTTGCATAATTCGATAATTTATTTCTTCCTCGCATTTTCCATCCTGTTGCAAAACGCAGCCGAGATACGTGACGGTAGACGTTCGTTTGATTTTCAGTGACTCCAATGTCAACGTGCTTGCTATTTCGGAATTCAAGGTGACATACTTTGCATTTTTAAGGTATAAGTTAAAACTACTTTTTTCGAAGTAATGCCTTAAAGCATTCACTGAGTTTTCCAAATCTACCTTCTTTGATGCGAGGATTACTAACCCACTTGGACAGTATAAAGATAGCAGTTTTCTTTTCCCAATATGTAATCCTACGTTTTCATATTTATTATGCCATCTTTTTAGACACTTTTGTATGCATATCATTCGCAACACTGAAGACAAACTACACCCTTGCTTTAGCCGAAAGAAATTTGAGGATTGAGAAGAAGATGAAGAGGGGGTCTTATATTTAAATTTATTTCCATCATATAAATGCTTTATCATCGTGATTAATTTGCTGTCTATTCCTGTTGCCTTAAGTCTCTCATAAAGAAAAGGAAATGGTACGTCCATACAACAACATTTGAGGCAAATAAAAACGAAATGAACTTCTTTCTGCTTTTCCACACACTTTTGTATAATTTGTCGTACCATACAAATAATTTCAATGGCTGAAGATTCAGGTGTAAAACAGCTCTGAGGTAATCGTTCTAAAGACAAAATTTTCTCAATTCTTTTCATAAGAATGGACCTCATTAACGCCATAACTGGATGGAGTACTAAAGTATCTGAATGGTTTGGATTGGCAACCTTTTGCATTTTACCAAAATTTGTTTCATCAGCAGAATACACATATATTTCATTTATTTCAGGAGGAATTTTATGTCCATTTAAAATAACTTGAATTAAATATCTGAGTAACTCTTTTATCTCCAAGGAAGAATATTTTAATAAATTTATGGAAATATTTCCTGGAGCAGAATAGTAATTCTCTTCCAACTCATTTAGTGCCTCGTCTATTTCCGAGATACTAATTTCAGACACATCTGAAATATCTACATTTTTAGATTTTTGTTTTGAGTATAGGATTCTGATGCAGCGATTTGAAATGAAATCAGGTATTAGTACCTGCAGATTTAGGTAATTTTTAGATGTCCTTTGAATAGTTCCAACAATTTGCCATAGAAATTGGGCCTTTGTTAACTCATCCGAAATTTCAATTTTATTATACACTTCTTCCCAAAATTCCGATTTAAATTGTTTGTCACTTTTGAGAGAAAGCAGCTTTAAGTCTTTGTTTAACATTGTACCACATTCCTCATTTAAAATTTCATTATTGCTATCATCCTTTAAGATTCGAATACTTTCGGGGTACCAGAATTCACTCACGTTCTGCTCTTTGTACTCACCCAGGACTTCGCCTGCAGCTTTATAAAGAACTTCCTTTAAGTACTGGTACTTCTCATCTAAAGTTCCATCCAACTTGAGATCGAGAACTTCTTTCAAGCTTGTAGAGTACTGATTTCGAATGTTTTTATTGAAAAGCAAATGGGTTTTGTAAAATTGTGCATTAGAAATCTTCCCGTCACTGACGGTTTCAATATTTTGAAGCCACGGAATTGTGATTTCGGCTGCAACAAAGCAATGGTCTGTGTTGCATTGTAATTCTCTATGCACTCTGACGTCTTTTACAATCATTGCTGACGCCTGCCTTGTTATACAATAATCAATTATTGATTTTGCATTTCTCCCACATGAATACCATGTATACTTATCGACGTTCGTATGTCGGAAGAAAGTGTTCTGAATTTTTAATTTAAACTCGGAACAAAGTTCAATAAGTCTGTTTCCGTTATCGTTCATTATTGATTCACCATATTTTCCTACGACATCACTACTCTCACATCGGCCTACTCTTGCATTAGTGTCCCCAAGAATAACTACTTCAGCTTCATCATCTGTGTCCTTCACTACGTACCATAATTTATTATAATATACTTCTTTTGTATCCTTTCTTGCACTATCATCTATACCATAAACTCCAATAATTGCCAAATGCTTTTTACCAAGCATTAGTTCTAACTTTATGAGCCTTTCGTCAATAGCTTCCCAAGAAGTCATGTATTTGTAATACATTTCTTTCATCATTATAGAGATTCCAGCTCTGCTTCTGTCATTTTCTTCCACCCCACTGAAGAAATGAATGTAATTACCAATATTTTCGGAACCCTTACCCTTCCTTTTTGTTTCTGTGATCACAACTATGTCTTTTTTATGTTCCTCTAATTCACAATAAACCTTTTCCATTTTCGTGGACAATCCGCGGACATTCCATGTTCCAAATGATAAAGTTGGCTCCATTTTTAAAGGACAGGCAGTAGAAGGATAAACTGTGTTCAAAAATGAGTGTTAATATTCTATTTTGAACTTCGCAGTTACGGGTTTCTTAATCAGAAACTGTAAATTTATTTTAATCAAAGGTAAACATTTTAATGAGAATAGAAGAGAATCTTGAGCAGTACCATACAGGTAGCAGAGTTGTTAATTAATGCGAGGTAAGGTATTGGAATTATCCTTGATTTTTAAGAACCTCTAACACATTTTGAATGATCAAACAGTTTTTACAAATGATTTTTGCAGCGTTAGATTCAAGAAAAACAAAATGAAAAAATAACCGTATATGCTATATCTTCTGCACACACAGAGATTTTAGAATAGGGTAATGACAGATAATATCGATGTGAAGTAAAACTTGAAAGTATAAGTTAGCAAGTGTAACACTAGTAATGCTTGATCCAAAATGAAGATATCTGATAGATATTGAATGGCTTGTCTGGAGAGGACATCTTAAGCACTTCTTCAAAGTTCATAAAGTATCAAATAAGGAAATCATTCACTTTTTATGTGAGTGGAGAAGGTAAGACTAATACATTTAAACTTTGTGTCAGCACCTAAAAGGAAAAGAAACATGGGTTAGTATTCTACCTTAGATATTTTTACATTAACTTAATTTTTTAAACTTTAAGTAAGCACTTTATGTTATAACTAGTGGTAGAAACTGATATTAGTGAGAATGAAATGGGCCAGTCATCAAATGTCTTTTAAAAGCAGTTGGTATTCTACAGTAACAGTACCAACTTAGGTAATGGAATGGTCCTTTTCCATGTATATTTTTCTGCCATTGATCTGAAGATAACAGGACAAAGCAAATGTCACGGTTGTAATTTTAAATATTTACTATAGAAAGACAGCCATATGTGTCATTAAGAAGAATCAGCTAAATCTACACGGATGAAAACTGGTAATTTGTAGAAAACAATTCTACAGAATAGATAAAGCAGTGGCCTCAAATTCAAATTGCTTGCGGACCGAATACAGGATCGGAAAATAGCTCATTAGCCTGAACACTTGTTTTAAACAAAAGTAAAATTTTTTTTGGCAAAGTGAAAATAGTTTTTTTCAGAAAATTTTAAGTTTTACTCACACAATATACATAAAACGTACTAGCTATATGAACGTAAAAGAAAATTCAAATTTATATTTATTTTCTACCTGAAATTTGGAGCTTGGAACCAGCAAGAAATTTATGTTGGTTTCATTTTTAATTAGTTCAAAACAAGCATTCAAAAGCTATGCACAATTCCAAACATAGGTTTTACCAGAAGATAGATCTAATTGGAAAGATTAAGTAAACAGAACTGTACAGGAATAAAATTGTGGGGTTTTTACTTATTTAATTCCAAAGTTCTGTCTTAGTTACAACAAGCGAATAATCGCTTAAGTGTGTGAACAAAAGACGTAAGACTTAAGAAGAGTTACTACCTTTTATTTTTCAGAATAAATACAATCAGTTCCTATTTGGAACTTACACAAAGCCTCCACTTGGGCTTGAACTTAAATAACTATGAAATTAAACTAAACTAGCTTAATTAAGCTATCTGAAAGGTATAGTCGAAACTATCAGAAATCTAAGTAGTTGGCCCATAAATATTAATTTAATCGGCGAAGGCAAGCAAGCGTCTAAAGCAAGGATGTCAAACTCGCGGCTCACAACAAATATTTTTGCGGCCCGGCCAATATATCGGCAAATAATAATATATAATAATAAAATAACATATCGACGAAGAAAAAAATGAAATGTTTACTGCTGAGTAATTAACGATAATTTATTCAGTGTTGTTAAATTACTCACAGCGAGCTAACACACACTACTTAAATTACAAATGCGTGTGAGTAGCTTGCGTTCAGCTACCTTCGGCTTTTGGGGAACACTTGCACTCAGAACTTGTACGCATCCCCCGATAGCCGAATGTGGCCGAACTCATGGTCTCAGTTTTCCAATCATAGTTTTGCACGATATATTGGTGCATGCATGTGCATGCACTTTGCTTTATTATTAATTATTACTTAATTCATATTGTTACGGATTTCATAGTTATTTATTTAGTTAGTTTTTTTTATTTAGAATTGTAATTAGATTTGCTTCATGTTGCCTTAGCAACGCAGACGATTTTTGAAAAGACAGCTGCATTGGAAGGTTAAAAATAGAACAGCGCGTGCATTTAATACCTAATAAATAAATATCTCGTAATTGCTGTTGCCATCCACAAAAATCCAGATATTTATAGATGTTTCCAGTATATTCGAGAAATTAATTATAAAGCTTATAAAAGCCGAGAACAAACAACTCATCTCAGTAGTAGCTGTAGTTCTAGCGAACTGTTTGTTTACTTAATGCTGTGATTGATTTGTAGCGATTTCGCTGTGAGATAGAATTAGTTTCTCTGTTTTGAATTGATTTTTGCTAAACGTTTGACATTTTGTGATATTGTTAGAATATTTTTGAAGAAATATTTCAGCATTTTGATTTATCTCTTGTGGAAAGAATAAATTTTTGTTAACTTTTTAACGTTAACCGTGTTTATTCCAGCCCTTTGTATTCAGTATGTCTATATCAAAACCAAGTTGTAGTAAAATTAAACGCAAAATCGCTGACGAACATAGAATATTCCAAGTAAAATGGGAATTAGAATATTTTTGCTGTGAAATAAACGGTAAAATAATCTGCTTGATATGTAATAATACTGTTAATGCACCAAAGTTATATAATATTAAACGTCATTACGAACAACACAGATCGAAATATAACAATTACGAAGGATTAATGAGAGAAGAAAAGTTGAAAGAGCTCAAGTTAGGAGTGAAAAAGCAACAGTCCATGTTTAGCAAAGTACTGCAAGAAAATGAAGCGGCAGTACATGCAAGCTACGTCTTGTCCGAGTTGATAGCTAAACATTCGAAGCCTTTTACTGACGGTGATTTCATCAAGGAATGCTTAATGAAAGCTGGAGAAATTGTTTGTCCTGGAAATGTGAAGGCTTTTCAATCAATTTCATTGTCTCGAAATACAGTTGCTGAAAGAGTTAGTGATTTAGTCGCGAATTTAAGTGATCAGATCAAAGCAAAATCATCTAGTTTCGAAAGTTTCTCCATTGCCTGTGACGAGAGTACGGACATTAGTGGCAAAGCTCAATTAGCAGTGTTTTTTCGTTCTTGTGACAAGAATTTTAACATTTTTGAGGAATTACTGGAACTAATACCGATGCCTGGTACTACCACAGGAGAAGATATATTTACTTGTGTTTTTGGACTTCTGCAGAAATACAATCTACCTTTGGCAAAATTAAATTCTGTAGCTACAGATGGCGCTCCATCAATGACCGGGAAAAACAAGGGCTTCGTAGCATTACTAAGAAAAAAAACTTAGTGAAATTCACGGTTCAAACATTCATCATATGCATTGTATTATACATCAAGAAGTTCTATGCACGAAAGTAATAAATATGGAGAATGTTTTGTCATATATAAAAAAAGTTATAAATTTTATAAGATCTCGAGGTTTAAATCAGCGTCAATTCACTGCTTTCTTAAGTGAGTTAGATAGTGAATATTCGGGTTTGTCCTACTATACCGAGGTACGTTGGTTATCTTGCTCCAAGATTCTCAAACAATTCTGGGATTTGAAAGAAGAAATATGTCAGTTTTTAAAAACGAAAAATCAAGACGTAAGTTTGTTTTACGATCCAATATGGATACAAGATTTATCTTTCTTGGTTGATATAACCAAACACTTAACCGATTTAAATTTATCGTTACAAGGAAAAGATCATATCATTACGAACATGTTTGACATAATTAAAGCATTCAAATGTCAACTAGTTCTTTGGGAAAAACAACTTAAAAATGAAGATTTGACGCACTTCCCGACGTGCAGCATGAACAAATCAAGTTTAGATGATACTTGTTCGTATCAAAAATACGCAGAAAAAATTGCAAATTTAACAACTGAATTTGAAACGAGGTTTAATGATTTTAGTTCCCTCGAAGACAAATTTTTTTTGTTTTCTTCGATTTTCTCAATAAGTATTGACTCAGTACCCAGCCATATGCAAATGGAGGTGATCGAGATTCAATGCAACTCAAATTTGAAAGCAAAATTCATTGAAGTGGGCGTGCCTGAATTTTACAAATATTTACCAGCCAGGTTTGAAAATACTCGAAAATTCGCATATGAAATTATTTCCATGTTTGGTAGCACTTATCGGTGCGAGCAGTTATTTTCAGTCATGAAAGGTAATAAGTCTCCTATTAGAAACCGTATTAATGATGCTCACCTTGGGTCAGCGTTGAAAGTTATCACTGCAAACAAAATTTCTCCCGAAATAGGAAAGATAATAGCAGAGAAGAGATGTCAAGTATCAGGACGTAAACATTAAATTTTTCTTGTTCTTTTCTATATAACTATATATATATATGTTTATTATTGTATTATTCGAAATAAATCTACGTTTCTATGAATATTGATTTTTTTTTTCTTTTGCGGCCCGCCTAAAGTTAAACCTTGTTAGTTTGGCCCAAGTGTACCTGTGAGTTTGACATGCCTGGCGTAATGTATAGCGGAGCGTAGTAGCTAAGAGAGAATGTAGCCAACAGGTAAACGCGCGCTAGTCAGGAATTCAGACTCTCTCTGCAGAAGTCGGTGAAGCATCGGCTTAAATAGTACTCTTACTCATTTGCATTCACTGCGTTTCTGAATTTACATCCTGGCAGGAAACTGTAAGCTGAAATTAGAATAAGATAGGAAAGAGACAACTTAAAATAACTGTTAGTAAACTTAGGATAAACCTTACAAAATAAACAGGATTTATAAGACGTACGATAGGTTGTCTTTAGTTATAGATCAATCTCAACTGCTTAACTGTGCGACCAGTCAGTCACCTAATGCACCTAGTGTTTAACTGAAATATATATACTGGAGGACATTTGCTAGAGACGGATCACAAAGGGCTGTATAGCGCGTAAAAAGTAAGTTTGGCTGGATGCCAAGTGAAATAAATTAACAGGAATGCAAGGACGTAGCAACAAAGATAATTTTTCTTGTGCTCTGAAACCCAGAAGGCTTTAAAAGTAAATAAGGGACAAAACGGTCATTTTGTGTAAACGCGTAAATGTGAGAAAATGTAGTTACCGTCTGCAGGCATTCTGACGTAAGATGTGAATACGGACTATGGCCACCGTGAAGGGCAATTCAAAATTCCATACGCTGTGTCATGCTTTGTTCTACGTTATACAGCAGCTGTTGGGTTAGTTTATCTCATTCCTCTGTCAGCGCATGGATGAGAGTATCCTTGTTTATTGAAGGGCATCGTCAACCAGGAAGAACCTTTCCCAAAGCATCCCAAACATTTTCAATGGGATTCAGATGGGGAAAACGTGGTATCCATACCATGCCGTTGCGAAAAATTCGGCGGTTGCGCCTGTATGTAAGCTTTCCGGCATAGCACTAGGGTTGCCATAAAATAGTGTATGGTAGGGTTGCCAGATTGACGACTTTATCTCCCATTTGGCGACCAAATCGGCGATATCCCATGGTCTAATCGGGAAGCTTCTAGAATAACTTCCTGTCGAGATATTTCTCGAAAGGTGTGGAACTTAAAGAAAAGCTATATAAACCCCTGCGTTTCTGAGAGCAGTTAGTTGTTGAGCAGAGTGTGATTAAGTGTAATTAGTTGTGAGAAGTCTGAGAATAGCTGCTTACTGTGAGTGCTAAGCTACGCGAGAGTTTTGTGAACGGAAAGCGATCGAGATAGTGCTTTGCCGTGAAGCTACCTTTACAGTATAGCTTGACAGTGTATTGGTGATTGTTCCACGGTGTTTATTATAAGTTTAGTGTTGCCATGAAGCTGCCTTTACAGTTACAGCCTGAAGCTGTGTTGCTGATTGTTTCAGCGTATTTATTGTAAATTTTCGACGCCTTTAAAGGTAATTTTGGAACTGTGCTGTAAATAGTGATTCTTGTAAATAAATTGTGCTTTTTATTGTTCTGCATCGTGTTTTCATCGGATACTCTCAAATCCACGAACCCGTAAAACGCAACAATGCGTTGAATGTCCCCATTATCTAGACACCCCTGGACATGGACTGTTTGATGACATATTGCGTTGTCGTCCATGAAAATAAATTTATCATCGACAGGCTGATTTGGCTGATAATCCGTCACAACCTGAATTTACCAGTTGGTTTCTTGCCTTCCTAGTCCTTTTGAGTGGGCGTTCGTTCTCTTGTTGTTGTCTTCGAAAAATGTTACTATCTCTACAATCTTCTGTAACGAGTGTTTGATATGCGATTAATCTAATAGAATTTTATACGTATATTTTACGCATGTAAGATAAAAATAGGTAAATCAGCTTTATAACTTAATTTAGTAATAGCCTCGTAATTCCTCATTTTTAATTTGCGTATTTCCTCTTTGTATTCTAATTATAATAACGACTTTTTCTAGACTGTGCCATTTCTAGATCAGTTTACCTCGTATGACCAATTCGGAACTTGAACTCAAAATTTCAAGAACTGAAACTTTCTTTTAATAAAGAACATAATCAAATCGAAATCTTTTATTAGTCTCAAATCGAAATCTTTTATTAGTGAGCTTTCATGCTGGATAACTGCGCCCTTTTGCTTCAGCTCTCTTCCCATTAAGACGGTAGTTCTCTCGCTTAGCCTCTGCTAGCTGTCGTCCATGCCCAAAAATATAATTGTGGAGTCCATAGCGCACTCACAATGATGATGTGAAATGAAAAAGGTTTAGCTTCGAAATTAATTATCCAGGAATAAAATTATGCGTGAAATTTACGGCTACATCTACATTCGAGTATTCTACATCTATTTAATTCATAATTATTAAATTTCAAATACTCCTATAAATGCAACAAAAGAATTTTTAAAATTGTTAAAAGCAAAACCTTTAAACAAGCATGCATCAATTAAAAAAACTTTCTGAAATTCAAACAAATTAAAAAAATAAAACAAAAAAAATCTGAAATAATTCAGATTTTAAATTACGTCCAAAGGGACGTTTTTAATCTTTTGCGTGTTACCTTTATTTATCAAATACCATGTTCTTCGCACTTAAACCATAAAATTCAGTTCAACAGCAATATCGCAAAATAATTTTTAAATCAACATATCTTTAGAATTTCCGATACTGTTATGTAGGGATTTTAGTTAGTTTAGAATTGTGGATTAATATGTAGTTAATTGCAGTTTATTTGTTAATTAATTATTGAATGAGTAAAATTATATGCAATAATTTATTCTTATTCTAAATTTTTCTTCACTAGTTATGCCGCTTACGTTATTGAATCAATTATTTTTATGCGAGTTAAACTGAGTTCTCATTCTTACGTTACGCGTTCGATAGTACTAGCTTTCGGGAAAAGGAGACAATGGGAAATCGGTTGCTTTCTGCGTAATATTTGAAATTTAAAAATACTTCCTTTTTATTTACATAGATGAAATTTATACCTCTTAGAGAGAAAAAATTTAGCTTTCTTATGAATCTATTTTCATGACTGTACGTCGCCCCGTTGGAGAATTATGACCATTTAATTGCTAAAATTGTTGAATTTCGTGTCTAAAAATTTATTCTGCTAAAAGGGTGTTTTTCGAGCACTTTTCGTCGAAGGTCGTGTACAGCGTCCGGTCGGGAGGTAGGGTTGTTACAATCTTTCCCTCACCCCTCTTCCGTTGGCGAAGGGGGTGGCGAGGGTGGAATTTTTAAATTTTTGCAGCACTGTTTTTTGTTTTGGGAGATTTGCATACTAATTCACCAAATTTGGTGATTTTCGAAAATTCTGGATTCTGGACGATTAAAAACGGTGTGCAAGGCCATACTCAGCCCCTTTTTGCCTCGGATTTGCAGCTGTAAGAAGGACTCGCAGTTTTCTTCCTCTGGAAGAGGCGATGTTGACCCAGGGTGTCCTGTAGTGGACATGTTTACGTCTTGCCCTGAATAGAAAGGTTGCTGGCTTCCATTTGAGGGGGAGATGTGGAATAAGAAAAAGATGTACATCTAAGAAGATCGGTTGAACGTCTACTCCTCCGCACCTTACCATCCCCGTGTAGGAGTCTAGAATGTTTTTTTTTCTCATGGAATCAATGCGTTAACACCATAGTGGATGCAACTTGAATCCAGCTTTATCCGGCTTCTTCCAGATCGGTCACTTAGATCCGAGTACTACCATCAACTCGTCAGGATGAGCCTGATCTGCTCGCAAGATTTACATGCAGTGGAGAGCCTTGCGCATTTTTCTTCAACCTATTGGTCATCCGGAGAAAATTTTATAAGTTCCAGTTTTGTCAATAGCAATGCTTAATTAAGTTTCAAAATTCTTCCCTTCAAGTGAGTTCAACCTTTTGATTGTTCCTTTCACCTGAAATTTTAGTACAGCATTCAACCTAAATTCTGTGAACATGTATTCTAAATAATAAGGCTAATTAAAATATTGAAAGGGATTTGGTTAATTGAAGAAAAATTTTCTAGTTATGAATTATTAAAGTAAGGAGTAATAATATGTATATTTAATTTCTAATTAAATTCTATTTAACTTTTAGTCAAAGGTTTTTCTGCTGGATCTTAAATCCAGGCTGTTTAATTAAGCAACTGTTGCACTATTACTCTATTTAGGACCTTTTAACTTTAACTTGGAATGTAATTAAAATTGATATATAATGAATTAAGAGAGAGTATTAAATTTGTTAACTTATCTAAATTTTACCTTTTACTTTTAAGTTGCTACTAATTTTGGTTGAGAATTAACTTTAACTTTTGCAAGATAAGGAACAAATAAAAATTTAAATTCTACTTTACCTTTAATTGAGTAATTGAATGTAGGGATAAATGTACTCATTTTTCTACAACGGGACTACATGAATATGAAATACTTTCTAACTGCCTAAGGGATTGCTAAATTGATGTATGTAATTTTTACCTGTGTAAATTAAGAAATTTCTTTGAACTAAGTAATCTTTATCAATATTGGTAAACACTTAAGACACCATGCTCGGTGATTCATTAAATTTCCTGTGTATTTTTATGCTGGCCAGCAGAGTTTGATAACTGCATATAAAAATTTAATATTATTTTTTACGGTGAAATATTTTTTTTGATGTCATCTCGGTGCATATCTGAAAATTGCAATATATATAATTAATTCTAAATGCATTATTTTAAATAGTTGTCACCCTGGTACCATAGAGGGAAGCCTGCTTGGTCTTAGGGGTTGTTCGGGTTAGCTCTTTTGGAAAAATTTACACAACGCAATTGAACAGATTTGGTTTTTGATATTATTGTAGGCGAATTATTTAATTTCAGGTTTTAATTATAACAGTTAGTTGTTTTATAGTATTTAGCGTCTGGTACCATATGCACTAGAACAATACACAGTTCCGCGCGCTGGATATAAAAAGGTTTTTTTTTTTTACTCTTAGGGGGGTGCCATTACTCGCTTTTAAATGGTTCAGTTTGCTAATCAAAAATTCGCTAAAGTTTTACAAAATATGAAATAGATAATAAAACAAATTCCAAATTTGGGTTTCCAGATGCCCATATTCGAGTGGAAACGTACGTTATTCAAATTTGGATGGCTCTAGGTACCGTTGTTTTATCCCAATGCGAGAAACATACATACATGTATGCAAATTCTCCATTATTTAATTTCTTTAAATATAATACAGGGCGATAATGTTTGGTAGCAACAATTTGAAAAGTGAATCGGACATTTATAGTGAATCAACGAAAAATGCCAAAACGAAAACAATAGTCCTTCAGGGACAAAGCCCTGTTGGACTAAAAACTCAAAAGAAGAGTAATTCAATCAACTTCAATAGCACTTCATCACGGGAAAAGAACACTGAAACCAATTAAAATCGCTCTTCTAGAAAAATTTTGTTTTTTTAAATTTCTTTAAATTTCATAAATTTTTTTATTTGGGGCATGCTTGTTTAAGGGTTTTGGTTTTAACAATTTCAAAAATTCTTTGTTGCATTTATAGGTTTATTCGAAATTTATTAATTATTAATTTCAATTTTCGTCTTTGTGAAAAAGTAGTTCTAAATTTCTTACTTTATGTCTTTACTGATATTTTTTCAGCAGCTTAATGCGCGAAAATACTAATATATATACATATATATATATATATATATATATATGTATGTATTTGCAGTGATATTTGCAGTCGATGGGCATTGGAAAAGATGGAGCTCTGCAATCAGAGTCCGGATTTTGTCGTTGTGAGTGGAAGGCACAGAAGAATTTCACTTTAAAAAATTCCATATCTTTATTCGATTAAAATGGCAGCTGATTTTCTTTAAACGAAGATCACATATCCAATAATAATACTATTAAACTTAGAACCTCGACGTCATAAATATTTTTAACAAAGGAAAGATGAAGAGACGGAGCAAAAGCGTTCGTATAGCAGGAAATGGCAGAAAGCAATCTGACGCAAATGGAGCGTAGAGCTATTTGTAGTAGCGGTTACATAACAGGTCAGAGAGCTCTCGAAAGTACTGGTCTAGGAGGAAGATCCTGAAATTGCGGAAAATTAATTAGAGGTTGCCATGTCGCGTAGAGCAAAGCCATAGTAATCTTTTATATTTTGCATCTTCCACCTCCCTCAAAACAAAAGCATTAGTACATTAGTGAAGCAAGAAAAGTATGAGAAAAGATATAGAAAACATCCAGAACATAGTGTACAGGCTTTTGCTATGCCCTATCATAATCATACTCTTTCTCATATAATTAGAAAATTCTTAATTACATAATTTTACAATAAAACTTATAATTTATAAATAAAGATATAATTTAGAACTAAACAACTAATTTAGAATTACTAGACAATAATAAAGCAATAATATACGTAAAATAATATTAAATAATAAATTAGAATTATGAAAGTCCTCAGGTGTCTTCAAAATGTCCATTGAAGAATGAAATTTTGTAGTCAAGTCCTTTTCACAAGAATAGTTGAAATTGAATGAAATATTTTTTAGTCTTTAGATGGGAAACTTCTTTTTATGTAAAATGTAGAAGATATACATCTTATAAGTAAAGTATTGTTACGTTATACGGGTTCGTGGATTTGAGAGTATCCGATGAAAACACGATGCAGAACAATAAAAAGCACAATTTATTTACAAGAATCACTATTTACAGCACAGTTCCAAAATCGCCTTTAAAAGCGCCGAAAATCTACAATAAATACGCTGAAACAATCAGCAACACAGCTTCAGGCTGTAACTGTACAGGTAGCTTCACGGCAACACTAAACTTCTAATAAACACCGTGGAACAATCACCAATACACTGTCAAGCTACACTGTAAAGATAGCTTCACGGCAAAGCACTATCTCGATTGCTTTTCGTTCACAAAACTCTCGCGTAGCAGCTATTCTCACAACTAATCACACTGCTCGCAACACTTCACAATTTCGCAACTCAGAAACGCAAGGGTTTATATAGCTTTTCTTTAAGTTCGACACGTTTCGAGAAATATCTCGACAGGAAGTTATTCTAGAAGCTTCCCGATTGGACCATGGGATATCGCCGATTTGGTCGCCAAATGGGCGATAAAGTCGCCAATCTGGCAACCCTACCATACACTATTTTATGGCAACCCCAGTGCTATGCCGGAAAGCTTACATACAGGCGCAACCGCCGAATTTTTCGTAACAGTATTATAATTGCATTAAGTCTTCTCATTGCGGGTAATTAACAATGCATTGATATACTTCAAAACAATATAAAAATGCGATACAAAACAATATAATATAATGCCTTAAGAAAACAATGCAATATAAATCTTGAACGTTATGACAATAACACCTTGAATTGTTTTTATGGCATACATATATATATATATCTTCGTACTTAACTTTTGGGATTGAGTGTATATATATATATATATATTGGGAAGTGAGTGTATATATATACTTCCCAAAAGTACTGGGAATTACTCCTCAAAATTTATAATACTATATATATAGTATTATAAATTTTTTTCAAAGCAAAAATATTCCTAAACTATTCCCGCTCAGAATGCTGCTGAAAGTTTCTTATCTGAAAGCTCAAGTAAGAGAAGGATGAATGAAAAATTTTTATAGCATACTTATGTATTTACTGTTCAATTTTTCTTTACTTTTGTTAACTGAGGGCCTACTATATTCCAAGTCGTCATGATAAGTCCATGCATTACTTTAATATTTTCCCATTTTTATTTAAAAAAATAGAAGTATATTCACCTTTTGGGAGATTTAAAACTTTCCATCGCCATTTTTATCTCTAGTAGAGTTAAATAAGCAATACTAAGCGTCTTTTTTCTCCCATCTTTAATTTCAATCTTTTGTTCTTCCAAAGCGGATAAGTTACCATTTTTTCTTTCTTTGATAAAATATTTGTTCTCAGTTAGTAAGATTTAAGTTCTTTTTGTAAATTAATACATTTTAATTTGAATTTATTATTAGTAAATTGTGTACATAACTATTGCTTTATTAAGCAACATGAATTTATTTCATTTAAATTTGTATTTTTGCGGTATTATTTCATATGAAAGGAAGGCTGTGTAAAGGAGGCATTCGCAATTTTTGGATGAACTATAATAATTAAATATGTTAAAATAATTCATCAGTTAATTTTGGATGAACAGAAACACAGTGGTTTTTCTTGGAAATATAGTTCAGTTGAGATCTGATCTATTTCCTCTTGATAACGTTGAATAATTTTAAATTGTATTCCTTCTCCTTTATTTTTTATGTGTTTCAGTATTTCTTCTGGTTTAGAAACACTGAATTGAATCGTTTTTTTATTATTATTATTAATTTTTCTTATTGGAGGATTTCGGGGTATCACTGGTCTTAAAGCTAATTTCTTTCATGTCTTTGTAGGGTTGGTTTGGAATTCATTACTTTTTATTTTATATATATATACATACACAAATAAGGCAAAGAAAAAAGAAATGCATTTAGTTAAAAAAATTCTGCGCCTTATCTGCAGAGAATTAGATTAAAAGCAATTATTACACTAAGAATGTTTCTAATTTTTTTTAATTATCCTATTTTAGGAAAAATTGTATAGGGTATTAATATTGTCTCATGTTAATTAGTAGCGAAAAGTCAAACCTGTAGAAAACACTTTTTTATTTTTATAGTTTCCTGTAAAGGGAAGAATGATTAGTTTTTAAAATCACCCAGCTCCAGCAAAATTTGCGTCTGTAATGTAATTTTCTTTTTTTGGAAACTGCTGTTTTTTTAGCAATTAAGATTTTAGTCTTTATACTTGAGATTCATTCTTATATAACGGTGTTTATAAGAGTCATTTGACAATTGATTAAAAATAATAACGTTTTCGAATATGTTTGTGTACACTTTTTCTAGGTTTTATGTAAATTATGTTTAGTGTTTTTGTATCATTTTGAATTTCAATTTAGTTTGATTTTGAATGTACTTTTATTTTCATTAAATTCCTACTATTAGCTCATACTCTCCCTGTATCTTGCTCAAATTTTCAATAGTTAATAAAATACTTTTTATTCATCCACTCAAGTTCAAATACAATTTTTTAAACTTGTAGTGGATGAAACTTGATGTTAATACAGTTTTTTCGCATATTAAAAATTTTAAAAATTTGTAATTTAAAAATTTTTTGTATTTTTAAAATTTTTCTTTGTTGACATAAGTAGGAATTGACTTTAATTTTTTATTTAATTAATTATTACTTAATTAATTTTCAATGGTTAATAAAATACTTTTTATTCATCCACTCAAGTTCAAATACATTTTCTTGAACTTGTAGTAGATGACATTTGATGTTAATACAGTTTTTTTCAAATATTAAAAAATTTTTTAATTTTTTATTTTTTATTTTGTTTCATTTTTTATTTTTATTTTATTTATTTATTTATTTATTTATTTATTTTTTTAACTTTTCCTATGTTGACCTAAGAAGGAATTGACTTTAAACAAATTTAGAAAATTTCTTATTGTAAGAATTGCTTATGCATATATATAACAATACGGACCAAATATTAGAGCCCATAATTATATTTAAAGATATTAAATAATGAAGAATACGCATAAATGTATATATGTTTTCCGTACTGTGAAAAAACAACGGTATCTAGAGACATCAAATTTTGAATAACGTTGTCCTTCACTCGAATATGGGCATCTGGAAGCCCAAATATGGAATATGGAATTGTTTCATTATGTATTTCATATTTTATAAAACGTTAACGAATGTCTGATTAACAAACTCAGCGACTCTCAAAGTTCGATGACAATACTGTACAGAAGAAAAAAAATCTCCAGCGCGGGAGACTGTGTATGAGAAATTCTAAAGATACACTCTTTTTAAATATTTTGTGATATTGCTGTTGAATTGAATTTTATGGTTTAAGGGCGTAGAACGTAATATTCAATAAATAAAAGTTACACGCAATACATAAAATAAACGCTCCTTTGTGTGTAACATAAAATCTGAAAGCTTTCAGATTTTTTTTATTATTTATTTCATATTTTGTAAAACTTTAACGAATTTTTTGAGAAATAACTCAAGTGGTTATTTTTTATACAACAGAATGAAGGCTAAAAACCTGCTGAGCTCCTATTTAAACTCACATGTTTTTATAATTTCGATCTTTACTATAACTTCTCCTTTTCGTTTCTGTCCCAGAATGCAAACTGAATACCAGTATTCAAACTGAGATTTTGAGAATTTAAGACAAAGCGTGTTTCTGACTTCGCCTTCAAGCTACGTGTTAGTTTCCTGCCAGCTATGATAGTTGTAATTATTCGGCTTTGCGTTATATCGCTGCCGACACTTAGATTTTGACGCTCCGGTAGAAGTACTAAGCTAGCTTCCAATAATATTTATTTGTGCAGTCTTTGATTACTGTTCCATACTTAATTTACGTTTGTCTGTTCTGTTTAGTTGTATCACCACGAGTTGTAGTTTGCGCAAGAGAGTGTCCTCGTGTTCTAAATTCTGTTTAAATAAAAAGTTTATTTAAACCTTCTCTCTCAGGACTTTGTAGTTACTTCAGACATAGAAATAATTCGCTTCATATTTATTACATTAATTTGTACTAACTAATCTTAACAGATCAAACACAATCCTATATAATTTTTCTTCTAGAATTTCCTAAGTGTAGTACTTCGGATTGTTTTATATATTATCTTGTTAATAAGTTACTAATATTCAACTGCAACTGTTAATAGTCGTATGAGTTTACAGCAGCTCTCTATTTCTTGGCCTCCTGTTTTCTATGATCTTGTTAAGAGATCCGAAGGCTTTGCAGTCTTGCGCGACTTTATTTTTTCTTTGAACCTTTAGTATTATTATTTATATTATAAGGTATTTCTCCCGCCTTCTTCGCATGCCTTCGTGGTGTAGTGGTCAGCACGTCCGATGCATATTCGAGTCTCGGCTAGGGGACTGCTCCTTTTTAATCTCTCCTGCTCCTAAATAACCTAATGTCTCTACATAGACGCCCGAAATAAAAAGAGGTGAATGATGATTCTCCAACACCATGATTTGGTTATTGGTGCCCCTAATCCCCAGTATCATCCTTTAAAAGGGGGAGTATATAAGGTATTTCTCCCGATCCGATCTCCGACACCGATCTAAACGTAATACTACTGTATTGCCCTCTAAGAGGGTCAGGGGAGCAGACTTACAGCAGTTACACTTTTAGGTTACATTTTGAGGGGATGTTGAAATACATGTCCTCAATATATAAAAACATGCGTTGCTTGGCTAATTGAGTTAAGTATCCAAGGCCTGTCTTCCATATGATTGTAACTTTTTCAGAATATTCCGTGTATATAGAGAAAACTTGTGCACCTACGGTGTTTGTCAATAACGCAACCAGAGCAGAATTACCAGTATTCAACTATCTTTTTCTCTCTACTATTAGTGCGCCACAAACAAAAAAATGCCCCTTTAGACGTAATTTAAAATCTTAAATCTTTCAGATATTTTTAAAATTTTATTTACTAACATGTGATTATTAATTCATCATTAGTACCTCAATGTAATTGGAAAAACAACGATGCGTATGTGAGCCAATAGTGCTACGAATTCCGTATTCAGATAGATAATTAAAAAGAATTATAATTAAAATTGTTGTATTTCTCCGTGCAATGCAGAGCGAGACAAATTTTAAGAGAAAGGTATGCAGGAAAAGTAAAAATACAAAAGCACGTGTATTTAACATTTAATAAATAAGTATCTCTTTTATTTCTACTTAAACTGAATAAATGTAATTGAACACTATGTTAGCTATAACCATAATTTCACTCTTTTTTTCTTTCCAGACATATCGAGAAGCAGAAATTACTAGAAAGATCTCTCACGGTCGGTTAAAAACTATTTAAGGCTTAAGAAAGAACTTCCCAGTTGCGTAGTTAGTTGATTAGTTATTGTTACTGCGTTTTATTTAGTTCCGCGTGAACTGAGTTTTCTCAATTAGCTTTCTCTTTCGATAACGCTTTGTGTTTTAACGTTTTTAATAGTTTGAAGTATAACTACTGATTATATTGCGTGATATTATGAACAACTGTAGGAATGTCTCTGAGGAAAATTCCAGCCTTCTGTTATATTTCTTTTGATAAGAATAAATTTTATTAACATTTTATTGGAATTGTGCATTCAATCTATTTAGAACCCGTATGCACGCAACAATGTAGTAACCAACCTACTATTATTAAACTAATATTAAACAATCTGATAAACTGTTAATGAAATACTAAAATAATAATAACTTGTTAAGTATTTATCACAGCTTATAAAATACATCTAAAAACAATGAAGAGGAATGAAAATTTGTCTGCCTCCTATCGAGACATTCGAACGCCTTTTGAGATTTTTACTTTCCTCAGTTTTAGAAAGCTTAGTGTTTATAAACTTAACTGCTTGTCTACAATATAAAACTATCAGGAGATATTGAATTGGATGAAAGTTTATAAAAATTATTTTACAAAATCTACCAAAGGTACTGTACTTACTTGTTTATAAAAATGCTTTACAAACAGACACGTTCAGTCAAAACATAGCGTTTCTTACTTACGTCATCAGCTCGTTCGCCTTGTTGTGCATTTGGCACGAACCTTATCTCTTAAGATATACCCGCGAACTCAGACCAGTGAGGTTTTTGAGCTTTATTTTAGTTGTTTCGTTCTTCTTTGGGATGATTCCAGTTATCGATACCTTTCGTGAAGAGAAGATTACAGACAGTTTATTCGAGAAATAAACATCTGCACGAAATGCGAAAATAATAGGATTCTTCATTTGTTGCTTATCTATTCAATCCAAAACATGCTGTTATTGCATTTTATACTTTTGAGTATATCTTTGAAAGCATTCTGAGTGGTTTATTTTCCATGCCATTAAAAATAATAACTTGAACATTTTGTTTTTAAAATGCAGGTTACTAGTATCATTCAAACAAAGTGAAAAGACAAAATTGTAAAAAAAAAAAAAAATCTGAAATGTTTCAGATTTTAAATTACGTCCAAAGGGACGTTTATTTAACATTCAGTGTGTTACCTTTATTTGTTAAATACCATGTTCTTCGCACTTAAACCATAAAATTCAGTTCAACAGCAATATCGCAAAATAATTTTAAACTGAGCATATCTTTAGAAATTTCGGTACACGCTCTCACGCGCTGGAGATAAAAATGTTTTTCTGTACAACGTTGGTATTGCTGGCTTTGAAATCTTTGAGTTTGTTGATGAAAAATTCGTTAAAGTTTTAGAGAATATTGTTACGAATTTCACATTTATTTGGCTATTTATTTAGAACTGTAATTAAAATTCCTTTTTATTTTCCCATGCAACGCACGCAGACGCTTTTTGAAGAGAAAGCTACGTCAAAAAAATAATAATAATAACATGCATACATTTATGCAGATTTTTCATTTTTTAAACTTTAATGCAGAGCGATAACATTTAGTGGCAACAATTTGAAAAGTGAATCGGGTATTCAGAGTGAATCAACGCAAAATCGCAAAACGAAAGTAATAGTCCTTCGGGACTAAATCCCTTTGGACTAATAAATTCCGACAGAGGATTATTTTCGAATATGTAACTTTCGCATTTAAAAATGGAGACTACTTTAAGTGATTAAGATTGCAGTTATTCTGCTTTACGTTATAGCTACCGCCATTTAAATTGCAACTCCGGTCTTTGTTCTACCAGCTTACATCTTGTTTTAAATTTGACTGTTATTTAAGTGACATTGCAACAGGTGGTGCAATATATAAACATTTATTCGTCTGTAATGATTCATGCATAGGAATTTGTACGAATATAATTTCTCAGAAGTAAAAAGCGTGATAAGTCAACTGAAGATTTTAATTTTTTTTTTCAGAATTGGGGTCATAGTTTAATTAATTTTAAGTTTTTATTTTACGGTTGCTTATTTTCGGATTCTCATACATTGCAAGTAAAGCTGAATAATTTTCGTGCAAGAGAAATTAAATTCACAATTTTTTTGTTTCGATATATATTAAAATTTAATATTCCGATTTTTTATGCATATTATGCTCAAGCAGACACACTGCCTGTAACAATTCAGAAATTACCAGTATACAATTAACAAATTTTATTGAAATATTCATTTATAAACAGTATTTTAAGAATCTAGCAGATTATGATATATTAGGTTGGCAACTAAGTAATTGCGGATTTCACTCATAGATGGCTTCAGTTGAATTTTTAGGTTTGCAGACGTAGTACAAATGTAAAACACATTTTGTGATTTGATAGTTGGCAATTCAGCTGTGAATCAGTATAAAAAGTTTTTGATCGGTTGCGTAGTTTTCGTTTGGCGTTCGTTGAAAAATGGAAAATCAAAAGGAACATTTTCGTCATATTTTGTTATTTTATTTCCGCAAATGGAAAAACGCATCGCAAGCTCATAAAAAGTTATGTGCTGTTTATGGTGACGAAGCCTTAAAAGAACGACAGTGTCAAAACTGGTTTGCCAAATTTCGTTCTGGTGATTTTTCACTCAAAGATGAAAAACGCTCTGGTCATCCAGTTGAAGTTGATGACGACCTAATCAAAGCAATAATCGGTTCGGATCGTCACAGTACAACACGTGAGATTGCAGAGAAGCTTCGTGTATCACATACATGCATTGAAAATCACTTAAAACAACTTGGCTATGTTCAAAAACTCGATACATGGGTTCCTCACGAACTGAAAGAAACGCATTTAACGCAACGCATTAACAGCTGCGATTTGCTAAAGAAACGTAATGAAAATGATCCATTTTTAAAACGACTGATAACTGGCGATGAAAAATGGATTGTTTACAACAATATCAAGCGGAAAAGATCGTGGAGCAGGCCAGGTGAACCAACTCAAACAACATCAAAAGCTGATATTCATCAAAAGAAGGTTTTGTTATCAGTTTGGTGGGATTACAAAGGAATTGTCTACTTTGAACTCTTACCACCCAACCGAACGATCAATTCTGATGTCTACATTGAGCAACTAACAAAATTAAACAATGCAGTTGAAGAAAAGTAGCCCGAATTGACAAATCGAAAAGGTGTTGTATTCCATCATGACAATGCAAGGCCATACACATCTTTGATCACTCGGCAAAAATTATTGGAGCTTGGTTGGGATGTTTTGCCACATCCACCATATAGTCCTGATACATCTACCATCTGATTACTTTTTGTTTCGATCTTTACAAAACTCCTTGAATGGTAAAAATTTCAATAATGATGATGATATCAAATCGTACCTGATTCAGTTTTTTTGCTAATAAAAACCAGAAGTTTTATGAACGTGGGATTATGATGCTGCCTGAAAGATGGCAAAAGGTCATTAATCAAAATGGGCAATACATTACAGAATAAAGTTATTTAGTTCCATGAAAAAATTGTCTTTGATTTTCTAAACAAAATCCGCAATTACTTAGTTGTCAACCCAATATTTTCATCATCATATATCGTCAGATATATCATCCCACATCATTTATACATTTGTGTCTATATTATTATGTCTATCATAATCTGCTAGGTTACATAATAACATAACAATCACAATCATAAAATGCTATCATAATCTGCCAGATTATGATAGCCTTTTATTTGACATAAAAATGTTGGCGAAGACATTATCATATATGTTTATCGAGACATATATATATATGATCAGCTGTTTTAACATATTCAGATTTTCATGATTATAAAATTTTCAAGAAATATTTTTAATAAATTACTTTTGAGAATGCTGTGATTATGTAATGGAAATTTTTGCGATGTCTACTTTGATTCATAATAGTCTTCGTCACCAATAAATGTTTTTTGTAAGTACATAAGTAGAAAATATAAAACAGATAATATATATCAGCTACTTAAAATCAGAATAGCATGTCAAAAATTAGTGTAAAACATTTTTTCAGGAGATGATATTAACCAGAAATCTAAAACTTTACTTCAACCATAAACTAAACACAGCAAATACAAACTTTCAGTTTGTAAATAAAATAAATATAAAAATATAAAATAAGTATAAGAATCGCACCATCAAGGAGTGAGCAGACTATTAAAACTCCTTATAATGTGTGTGGTTTCCTTCAAAAATCGGGTGATATCTCGCTGTCGAGAGGAGCGAATGAAAAAGAACCACTCCCTTTTTTTGTGTGTCAGGAGGGACCACTTTTTACTAGAGCAAAAAGTCGCTCCTTCGAGGGTTGGTACCATTCTGGCATTAGAGGGAGTTGGGATGTCACTTCTTTGGAGTCCTCTTTCGAATTTAGTGCCCTTTTTGCGCTCACAGGTGACAACTCTTCTGGTGGGGTGGCTTCCGACCTAAGGAACATTGCCAAACGGAAGCTCACAGGTGACAGGTGAAAGCAGATCTGGACACCCAAGTAGCTTACATACACTAATCGGGTAATGTCCGGATCTCACAACTGTTTAGTACAACACCCCGGAGGAATACCCTCCCCCACAAGGAACGCATGGGGAGTTTATTAAGATGCTACAAATGCTGATGAAGACATTAAACTATACATTTTTCACACTGCTACATTATACAAATACATAGATGCTAAATACACTATTACATACCGCAAGATATTAAAAGCGAATGTTGACACAGCTTCTAAATACTAATGCAAGTCGTTAGACAAACCCACAGATACTAAATACTCTACTGCATACTACACATATGCTAAATACTGATATAGCACATGCTCATGTACTATATTATACTGATAAATAGATATTATATGCATTATTATTTATTACGCAGATATTAAATGCGGATGCAGACACAGATTCTAAATATTAATGCAAGACATTACGCAGATGTACAGATACTAGATACGAAAGAAACCAGATATGCAGATACTAAATACTAATGCAAAACATTACGCAGATATGCAGACGTAGAGATTTAGATTCGAAAGAACGCAGATATACAGATACTAGATTGCAAAGAACGCAGGTATACATATACTAATTACATTATTACACTGATACGATAAGATACCAAAGAATGCAGATATACAGATACTAAATGCATTACTACACAAATATTAAATATGAATATACTAATGCAAGTCTTTACACAAATCCGCAGATCCTAAATACAATACTCTATACTACACTGATTCTAAATACTGATACAGATACTAAAGCATTTACAACTCTTAGAGCCTGAAAAACACATGTCTGTGATGTTATCGTCATTTGATGATTTGTTGACGCTTTATTTTATACGACGATATATTCGACGACGATGTTTTTTAACTGCGAAGTTTTTGAATCGCTTTATTTTCTACGACGATGTTTTGCATTACGATGCTTTAGAACTGCGACACTTTATCCTTGCTTTCTTTTCTCCTACTATGTTTTGTATGATGACGTTTTCACTTTGCGTTGTTTTCTGTGCGACGTTTTTGTCAACGATGTTTTGCAGCGATATTTTCGGTTGTAACCGCATGTCAAGCTTTTCCATTCTTCTTAACTTTTCCTCATGTTTTAATGTCATTCTTCCCGTTTCTGCTTTGTACTTTTCATATTCTTCTTACATACAAGACCATCATATATCTGGTGACATCCCCAAAATTTTTGTTGTAATTCTTATCTCTTTTATTGTCCGAAAATGTTCATCTTGTTCCTCCTGCGATACACTGAAATTCTTGCTGTTCCTTCTCTGCCCCAAAAACTTCATCAATCCACTTTCTCTGAGGTCTTCCAACCTTCCTTCTTCCCTCGGGCTCCCATTCCAATATGTATTTTAACCATTTCTTGTCATTCATAGCTTTAATCGATTCATACATTGACAAAATTTTCAGTTTTATATTATGTATCAAATTTGGCCCAACTTCCATTATTTTTAAAATTTCTTCGTTATTGATCTTATTGCATTCCAGATCCTTGCAGCAAATCTTCCAAAACTCCATCTCCAAAGACTGGAGTTTCCTTTCGAGAACTTTAGACAAAGTCCAAGTTTCACAACCAAACGTCAGAATGTTTACCAGAATACCTTGGACAATTTTCCTTTTTGTTTCTTTCTCAGTTACGCTATTTCTCATCTCGGACTGCAAAATCAAAGTTGCCATCTTCGTTTGCATAATTCGATAATTTATTTCTTCCTTGCATTTTCCATCCTGTTGCAAAATGCAGCCGAGATACGTGACGGTAGGCGTTCGTTTGATTTGCAGTGACTGTAATGTCAACGGGCTTGCTATTTCGGAATTCAAGGTCAGATACTTTACATTTTCAAGGTATAAATTAAAACTGCTTTTTTCGAAGTCATGCTTTAAAGCATTCACAGAGTTTTCTAAATCTACTTTCTTTGATGCGAGAATTACTAACCCACTTGGACAGTACAAAGATAGCAGTTTTCTTTTCCCAATATGTAGTCCTACGTTTTCATATTTATGATGCCATCGTTTTAGACACTTTTGTATGCATATCATTCGTAATACTGAAGACAAACTGCACCCTTGCTTTAGCCGAAAGAAACTTGAGGAGTGATAAGCAGATGAAGAGGGTGTCTTATACTGAAATTTATTTCGATGATATAAATGCTTTACCATCGCGATTAATTTACAGTCTATTACTGTTGCCTCCAGTCTCTTATAAAGAAAAGAAAATGGTACGTCCATACAACAATATTTGAGGCAAATAAAAGCGAAATGAACTGCTTTCTGCTTTTCCAGACACTTTTGTATAATTTGTCGTAGCATATAAATAATTTCAATGACTGAAGATTCAGGAGTAAAACAGCTCAGAGGTAATCTTTCTAAAGATAAGATTTTCTCAATTCTTTTTAGAAGTATGGACCTCATTAACGCCATAATCGGATGAAGTACTAAAGTATCTGAATGATTTGAATTGGCAGCCTTTTGCATTTCATCGACATTTGTCTCATCAGCAGAATACACATATACTTCATTTATTTCAGGAGGAATTTTATGTCCATTTAAAATAATTTGAATTAAACATCTCAGTAACTCTTTTATCTCCAAGGAAGAATATTTTAATAAATTTATGGAAATATTTCCTGGAGCAGAATAGTAATTCTCTTCCAACTCATCAAGTGCCTCGTCTACTTCCAGGAGAGTGATTTCCGACACATCTGAAACATCTCCTTTTTTGGATTTTTGTTTTGAGTATAAGATTCTGACGCAGCGACTTGAAATTGAATCTGGTATTATTGCATGCAGATTTAGGTCCTTTTTAGATGTCCTTTGAATAGTTCCAACAATTTGCCATAGAAATTGGGCCTTTGTTAACTCATCCGAAATTTCAATTTTATTATACACTTCTTCCCAAAATTCCGATTTAAATTGTTTGTCACTTTTGAGAGAAAGCAGCTTTAAGTCTTTGTTTAACATTGTACCACATTCCTCATTTAAAATTTCATTATTGCTATCATCCTTTAAGATTCGAATACTTTCGGGGTACCAGAATTCACTCACGTTCTGCTCTTTGTACTCACCCAGGACTTCGCCTGCAGCTTTATAAAGAACTTCCTTTAAGTACTGGTACTTCTCATCTAAAGTTCCATCCAACTTGAGATCGAGAACTTCTTTCAAGCTTGTAGCGTACTGATTTCGAATGTTTTTATTGAAAAGCAAATGGGTTTTGTAAAATTGTGCATTAGAAATCTTCCCGTCACTGACGGTTTCAATATTTTGAAGCCACGGAATTGTGATTTCGGCTGCAACAAAGCAATGGTCTGTGTTGCATTGTAATTCTCTATGCACTCTGACGTCTTTCACAATCATTGATGTCGTCTGATTTGTGATACAAAAGTCAATTATTGATTTACGTAATGACTTACTTATAGCTTTTTTCCAACATGAATACCACGTATACTTATCATCGTCGTTATGTGGGAAGAAAGTGTTCTGAATTTTTAATTTAAACTCAGAACAAAGTTCAATAAGTCTGTCGCCATTATTGTTCTTTTTTGATTCGCCATATTTTCCTACAATATCACTGCTCTCACATCGGCCTACTCTTGCATTGGTGTCGCCGAGAATAATAAGTTCAGTCTCATCACCTAGGTCTTTCATTACGTTCCGTAATTTATTATAATATACCTCTTTTGTATTCTTTTTTGCATTATCATCTATACCATAAACTCCAATAATTACCAAATTCTTTTTACCAAGCTTTAGTTCTAATTTTATGAGCCTTTCGTCAATAGCTTCGCAAGAAGTCATGTATTTGTAATACATTTCTTTCATCATTATAGAGATTCCAGCTCTGCTTCTGTCATTTTCTTCCACCCCACTGAAGAAATGAATGTAATTACCAATATTTTCGGAACCCTTACCCTTCCTTTTTGTTTCTGTGATCACAACTATGTCTTTATTATGTTTCTCTATTTCACAATAAACCTTTTCCATTTTACTGGACAGTCCTCGGACATTCCATGTGCCAAATGATAAAGTCTTCTCCATCTTTAAGGGTTACGCAGTAGAAGGATAAATTTTGTTTTAAACAAACGAATGTTAATAGTCTAATTTTAACTTCGCAGTTAAGAGTTTCTTAATTATAAATTGTAAATTTGTTTTAATCAAAGGTAAGTCATTTTAATGAAAATATAACAGAAACTTGAGCTGCACAAAACAGGTAGCACAGACGTTAACTGATGCGATATAAGGTGTAGAAACTGCATCTGTTATGTTTTATAAAAATTTTTCAAATATTTGTTCTACGAGTAGATAGCAAAATCTGTTCTTAGGCTGAGAATAAATTAAAATCCTGGTAATTTTTAATAAGAATTTTTAACTCATTTTGACAGATCGAATAGTTTTTCCAAATGATTTCCTCAGAGTTAAATTCAAGAAAAACAAAATGGAAAAATAACCGTATATCTCTGCACACACGCAAATT
This sequence comes from Stegodyphus mimosarum, assembly GCA_000611955.2. NCBI lineage: Eukaryota > Metazoa > Arthropoda > Arachnida > Araneae > Eresidae > Stegodyphus > Stegodyphus mimosarum. The sequence continues at coordinate 354,339 of KK112890.1, forward strand.
TTAGAATAGGTTAATGACAGATAACGTCGATCTGAAGTAAAACTTGAAAGTATCAATTAGCAAGTATAACACAAGTAATGCTTGATCCAAAATGAAGATATCTGTTAGATATTGACTGGTTTGTCTGGCGAGGACATCTTAAGCACTTCTTCAAAGTTCATAAAGTATCAAATAAGGAAATCATTCACTTTTTATGTGTGTGGAGAAGGTAAGACTAATACATTTAAACTGTGTGTCAGCACCTGAAAGGAAAAGAAACATGGGTTAGTATTCTATCCTAGATATTTTTACATTAGCTTAATTTTTAAAACTTTAAGTAAGCACTTCATATTATAACTAGTGGTAGAAACTGATGCTACTGAGAATGAAATGGGCCAGTCATCAAATGTCTTTTAAAAGCAATTGTTATTCTACAGTAACAGTACCAACTTAGTTAATGGAATCACCCTTTTCCATGTACTATACTTTTCTGCCATTGATCAGATATTTAGAATAGAAAGACAGCCGTATGTGTTATTAGAAACATCTGCTCAGTCTACAAGGATGAAAGCTGGTAACTAATTGAAAACAATTTCACAGAGTAAATAGAGCAGTGGTCTCAAATTCAGATTGCATACGACCAAGTATAGGACCTGAGAACTGTTGACCAACCTGAATTCTTCTTTAAAACAAAAATTAAATGATTTGTGGTCAAAGTAAAAATTGTTTTTAACAACATTTTAAATTTTACTCACTCAATATTTACCTCAATAACATTAAAAATACTAGCTGCATTAACGCAAAAGAAAATTCTAATTTACTCGTATATTTATTTTCTATATGAAATCTAACGCTTGGTACCTGCAAGAAATTTATGTTGGCCACATTTTTAATTCGCTCAAAAGAAGAATTCAAAAGCTATGCACAATTCCAAACATAGATTTTGCCTGAAGGTAGATCTAATAAAAACCTCATATAAACAGGATTTTACAGAAACTAAAAAGCGCAAATACACACGATTTATAAGACGTACGATATTTTGTCACTATTTATAGATCAATCTCAACTGCGCAGACAGTCAGCCACCTAGTGTTTGACTCAAATATATACACTGGAAGACAATTCCTAAGGACGGATCACAAAGGGCTATAATAGGGCGTAAAAAAGTAAGTTTGATTGGACGCCAAGTGAAATAAATTAATACCTGAAGGCAAGGACGTAACAATAAAGGTAATTTATTGTGCTTTGAAATCCAGAAGGCTTTGAAAACTGCTCAAGAGACAAAATGGTCATTTTGTGCTGAATGCGAAAAAGTGAAAAAAATACAGTTACCGTCTGCAGGCATCCTGACCTAAGATGTCAATATGGAATATGGCCCACATGGACTGCAATGCAAAATTCCATACGTCGTGTCGTACTTTGCGCTACACTATCCAGCAGCTGTTGTTGGGTTAGTTTATTGCATTCCTCTGTCAGTGCACGGATGAGGGTATCCTTGTTTATTGAAACGCATAATCAACCAACAAGAATCTTCCCAAAACATACATTTTCAATGGGATTCAGACCTGGAAAACCTGCTGTCAATACCATGCGTTGAATATCCTCATTCTCTAGAAACCCCTGGGCATGGACTGTTCGATGACATGTTGCGTTGTCGTCCATGAAAATAAATTTATCATCGACAGCACCACTGAGCATGCGAACAGGAGGCAGCAGAACATCATTAATGTATCCTTGGCCAGCCATAGTCCCAGGTGGAATCGCATAGAGAGACATATGGCCATTGATCATGTCCCCAGCCCATACTATGACACTACATGTAAGATGTCGATCCCTTTCCTGTACGCTTGCCGGAATATATGTAGTTCCACTTCCACGCCACATCAGCTGTCGTCCACAATCAGACGAGAGACTGAAGCTACTTTCATCTGAGAGAATAGTATAGAATCCCAGTCGTCTTGCCTTCAGTTGCAGTGCTGATGATATCATTTCAAACGGACAGAACGGTCTAGGCAATGGAAAGCACACAACAGGGTGGCGGGCTTATAGTCTTTAATGCAAAGTTTTTCGGGAGTTTTTTGCTACAGTATTTCAGAAGATTCGGTTCCATTTTGTCAATTGCACTATGTACACTATGGAAGGAAAAAAAAGGAACAATTATTATTTCTCCCTTTTTACAGCGCCGATTGACAACCTTCAAATTGCGTTTTTCATGTCTCAAAAGCGCGGCTAAAGATATATATTAGATTTATATATAACATTGTTCTAATATAGGTATTTTGACACAAAATCGGACATTTTCTGAAGTGACATGCCAATTTTTATCCGTATTTTGATTCTACGACTCAATTATGCCATGCTACCAAATTTTGTAAAAATCGCACGAATAGTTTTTATAAAATTACCTCTCAAAATTTTAGCTCCTGAGTGTTAATTGAACTTGATATCACGGAGCTAAGAAAGGAAGCAGGCGCCAACTCCGCACTAGTAGTGGAGCACTGCTGCGAAGTTTCGGTCTCCAGATGGGGTGTTTTTTGTTTACATTCAGATGCTCTTTTGACAGCGCTTCAATAGTATTTCGACACACGACAGTTCCATACAAATCGAAAAACCGGACACTTCCACATAAAATAAACATTAATTCTGTGATGGGTATGGCAGTTTGTATAGTTTAGTGACATTTACGACAAAATCACATCTTAGTTATTTTTTGATGACTAACAACAGCGATTTTGATTATGAATTTGTTTTATAAAATTCTAATCTGTTCAACTACAAAAATATAGATTTTAGCAAAAATGGTATGCTTAAAGAATGAAAAATACCTTACGGTACCTTTAAAATTATATACGCCTTTCGATACTAGATACTTTTGTTACTTTCGATACGATAATAGAGTATTCGCTACTTTTATTTTATGTTTCAAAAGCCAAAATGTTTTAAATAAAATAAATTTTTTTGTCATCCACATATCATTGTAACGTGTACTTTTTCAAAATTGTTACAGGAGAGGCTTTATAGTTCCTCATTTTAAACTCATCATCTTATTTTTACATAACTGAAAAATAATCACTTTCGGTTTACACGTTTTACTTATTTCGGTTAATTAAAAAAGTAAAATTACCAAAATGCTGCAATCCTCGTCAAAATTAATAAATATGCACACAGGTATACAAATAAGTTAACCTTTTCTTGATTTGTAATCGCACATTTGTGCAAAATTATGTACAGTTTTACGCAAATGTCTGGAACAAAAGACGGATACATTTGCAAATTCGGCGAAAGTACCATGTGCGGGCAAGATGATGTGACTATGTGAACGTGTCAGATCAACAAGACAGCTTATTAAGAATTTGAAAATAGGGTAATCGAAGGAGGTCAAAACATTTGTGTATCCTGCCAAAGGAAGTCCGATCATGAATTTAGTAGAAGATTTGAATTTGATAATGAATGCATTCTAAAACGTTGCTAGGTTTATCTTAATTTTGATAACAGTTATTTTAAGTTTATGCATCTTTCCTATTTCAAAGATTTCAAAGCGAGCGATGGCAACGTTTTTATCTCCAGCGCTTGAGAGTGTGTATCGGAAATTCTAAAGATATGCTCAATTTAAAATTACTATGCGATATTTCTCTTGAACTGAATTTATGGTTTAAATACGAAGAACATGATATTTATCATATAAAGGTAACACACAAAATGTTAATAAAATGCCCCTTTGGGCATAATTTAAAATCTGAGACTTTTCAGATATTTTTTCCCAGTGTTCCTATCTTCAGTAGACGTTTTAATTCTTCTTCATTGAGAATGAACTTCTTTAATGAACCAAGTTTTTTGATCAGTCCTTACATTAAAATGGATTGAAAGTGCTGCTTTGTCTGCGCTCAAGTCTTTACATATGTGTAATACAGCAATTTATGATTTGAAAACTTTTAAAAAGAAATATAACAAAAGAAAAAACAAAAAACAAGTAATAGTCAAAGCCATTTCTTCTATTTCAAGAAGTTTTGCAGTTTGAAAGATCAACAATGTTTTACTTGACATTATAAAAAGAAAACGGAAAGCTGTATTTTTATGTTAGAATAAATTTCATTTGCAAACTATTTTACAAAGTTTTAAAATTATCGTTGAAAGTTCCAGATCACATGATCCGTTTCCATTTTATGTGTATTTATAGGAATAACTTTTTTCTTACCGCTTCAGTTTTAAATTCGTTTCAAATCTTTGCGGCAATTTAAAATAAATGAATAACAAAAAGCGTTAAGTAAGAGAATTCAGTTCTCTTATTTCAGCCATCTGATTAGTCCATCTGAAATGCAGAATAAGAAAGACAGCATATTTTTCTTAAAAATAACTTTAAACTTCTGCACTGCGCTCTGTCCGAAACACACTCCACGTGAAATTTCAGTAAATACTGCCCTTCTTCATTGAGATAAAAAGAAATACATATTGATTTCGTAAAGACGCTATTCTGCATAATATTGAAACTCCGATTTGGATATATCAAACATTGCAATGTTATCTTATGGGTTCCTTTTGGTTTTAATAAAAAATTCTAAAATAAAATATAATTTAAAAACGGAAAAGCATATTTTATTCCCGTAAGATATCTCACTACAAAAATAAATAATCATTACCAAGACTTCAAAAAGTTTAAAGTATTAACAAAACGTTGAAAACATTAATTCTTTTTCAGAAGAGCAAGAATAACAGTATTATTCTAGGATGCTTCTGTATACTATATTATATGTTTTTCCATTCGGCGCTAGTACATATAAATTCCTGGCTTTGGATACACGCGAACAGGCAACATATACACTGGTTGTCATAAATTAAGGAAGAATCATAAAAATCACGATTACTGAAAAATTTACATGTAGAACTTTATGAAACTTACCCACAATATACAACACATAGTAAGGTATCAAATAACATAAAAAGAAATTACCAGACAAATTATGGCAGTATAGAAATTAGCACATGTACAAAAGGAACAAATCGAAAGTGTCAGTTTGCTATAGGAAAAGTACTTCATTATGGAATGCGATCGCCTCTAGAAGCAATACACCACATTTACAGCGATGTGTGACGCTTTCAATTGTGCGGTCTATCAGTTCTATAGGAAGCGAGAGCCATTGCTCTTGCAAAGCAGTTGCAAGCGCGGCAAGGGTGTGAGGGGGCGGATTGAGACAGCTAGACGTCTCCTGAAAGCATCCCAAACGTGCTCGATAGGATTCAGATTCTGGGATCGAGCTGGCCACTTCATGCGCATAATTGTTTCCTGTTGGAGATAATCATCTACGATGCGAAATCTGTATTGTCTTGCGTTATAGTCCTGTAACAGGCAAGCATCACCTATTGCCCCGGTATATGGGCGCATATAAGCACCAAGGATGTCAGCTCTATAAAGCTGAGCATTCACAGTTCCCCTTGGAAAGACATGGAGGTCTCTGCATCTATCCAAAGAGAAGCCGTCCCAAACACAGACACTGCCTCTTCCGTAGGCACATCTTTCACGGATGTTTGACGGATAATAACAAGTTCCAGATTCTTTCCATATCAAATAACGCCTACTATCGATTTCTAGACTAAACCTGGATTCATCCGTTAAGAGAACGGCCCTCCATTGATCAGGCGTCCTTTGGACATGTCGTCGTGCCCACTGCAAACGGTCCCTCCCGTGGCGTGACGTGAGCGGCATGCAAATGGCTGGTCGCCTCGCATACGGACCACCTTCGTGAAACCTTCTACCCACAGTTGACGTTGGTACCAACCTTCCGGCGGCTGCAACAAGGGAGGATCTAAGAAGAGTCGGAGTAGGGGTTCTATTTCTGCGTGTACATAATGTCAAATATCGGTCATCGGCGCTCGTCGTAGCAGTTGTCCGTTCTTGGCTAAACCTCTTAGATGTCGAATCTGTGGTTTGAAACTGCTTCCAAACTCTATGAACCCCAGAAGGACTCACAATTAACCATCTAGCCACTTCTGTTTGACTTTCCCTGCCTCTAGTCTCCCAATGGCTCTCCATAGTAGTTCTGCAGGCAAATGATGCGTGGAGGTCATTGTTACGCATTGGCTATCTCAGATTTCTGATCTCACTATCACAGTGAAATATGTGGGCTTGCTCTCAAACATGGACTTTTACGCTACTCGCAGATGACGTATTCGAGTGCAGGGCCACTAATTTGCATATTGCAGTTTTACTCAGCTACTTAACAACATACTCAAATTTTGAAATGTGTAAAAACATTTTGGCTTATTTTGGAGGGAGGTATCGCTATTTTTGTGATTTTTCCTTAATTTATGATAACCAGTGTAGTTGACCATTGGAAAAGCATGACTTTTCCAAATGCACTCTTGCTACCTGTAATGTTTGCCCTTGAACTTCGTTAATAGTAGCAGCCAAACTAAGTTGGATTGGAAACTGCAGTTTTTAAAGTGAAATGATAGGTCAGTTGGGATGATTGGGCTTCGAAGTATGATAACACTTTCCCGTTTTCCTACACCTGTTAAAATAGTGGCCCCGATTATATTCTTTCCTAATTATGTGATCCGAAGCCTCGTTCCATTGCACAGTCGAGGTGCATCTATAGTTCGCATAAGCATAACCGTTACATTTAGCTTCAATTGGAGTTTATGCGAGGGTATACCTGATAGCTCTAGTGAATTTAAAAACTCAGCAGGATATGAAGTGCTTTGTTCTGTATCCATGATTGTATCTATTGATAAATATTCTTTTATTTCTCCCTGCACCTCTTTCAAAACGTCAATGTTGATTTTGTTTAAGATTTCATTTGTCGGCGCTAGAATTGCTCTTGCACATAGCCAGTGATCACTATTTAAATTTTCTTGCAAGTGCGGGTAAACGTTAGCAATAAGCTCCACATCGTTTTCTACCAAATTATAAAATTCCTCTGAAAGTAAAATACAACCTTCAGCATCTGTTTCCAAACCTCCATCACCAATTTTGAATAGTAATTCCCTGAATCTACATTATTATGAAGATGCACTCTTATATTTGTTTTGTTTGTTAAGACTGAATTTTTCAACTTTCGCCCATAAACTTGATGATTTGAGACAGGCTTTGATCTCATCTGTAGGTGTACTTTTCTGAATTACCGGCAGAGAACTGAATTTTATGATTTAAGTTAGAAGAACATGATATTTAATAAAAAAAGGTAACACACAAAATATTAAAAAAACGCCCCCTATGGACGTAATTTAAAATCTGAAATCGTTCAGATTCTTTATGGTTTTTTCTGGTAATTATTTTAATAGTTACTTGTTTGTATTTCTGATTACAGTTGTCTTCTAATCTTCGACCCGTAAAAAGGCAGGGGGAATTCCCCCTATAAGAGTCGCTAACGTCGATAACTGGACACCGATCAGAGATGATATACTTAAGCACGGAGTAGAAAATGTTGAAGAAAATTTGAAAGGTGGAGATCTTCACGTCAAAGTTTTTACTCCTGATGACTATCGTAAAGTTACTGCTTTACTAGACGAGCGTCAAAGCTCTTAACATACCTTCCCTCTAGCACAAGATAAACCTATTCGTGCAGTAATAAAAAAACTCCCAATTCGCACTCTAGTTGCTGAAATTGAAGAAGCCCTAATAGAAAAAGGTATACCTGTTAAATCAGTAGAACAGACTACTAGGAAAATAGATGACGAAATTAAATCTTTACCTCTATGCTTAGTGGAAAAAACTCGAAGAGATAAAGGCAAACAAATATTTAATTTAACCCATCTCACGGGACTTGTCATATTCTTTGAACAATTTAAACTAATGCCAGGACCAAAGCAATGTCGTAACTGCCAAAGAAATGGACATAGTAAATCGCACTGCCACCATAAAATTAGCTGTTTAAAACGTGGTGAAAGTCACGAAACATCTAGTTGTAAGAAAGAGAAAAAAATTCACGGCAAGTGTTGTTTATGTGGAGGACGCCACGTTGCGTCCTATCGTGGGTGTAAGAAATACCCAAGAATATACGCAAAAAACACCAACAATCAGAGAAACCGACCACCAGCATCGAATGATGAATAAAAAATTTCATCACTGTCTCGAAAAGAATCTGAAAAATCTTCGAAGACTCCTACTCAAGAGTCAGAAAGTGGTTCCATCAAAGATGGCTGACAGTCTTTTATTTCTTGGAATAAAAATACCTTTCAAACGGCTAAAACCCTTTTTGAAAGATTTAAAAAATCAAAATCCATTTTGGACAAAATCAAAATTGGGATGGAAGCATTCGACCTATTAATGAACACGGAATATGGCCCATAGAATTCTGCAAAGAACTTTACATATAACAGATACTACTACATGTAGTTTAAATCGCTTATTTTAATGCAGATAACATCAAACGTCAAGAAAGTGAATTGCAGCATTTTTTAAATAAACACAATACTAATACTGACATAATGTTTATTAATAAAACTCATTTACGCCGCTGTGATCGTTTTAAAATTGCTCGATATAAAATATATCGCAACGACCGTCTACATAACAGAGGAGGAGGTACTCTCATTATGCTTAAAAATCACCTCGGATCAACTTTTTGTGAGGCGTCTAGAAATACATCCATTGAGTACACCACGGTTATCATTAATAACAGAAATGCTGATCCTTATTTATTTATCTCCGCATATAATCCTCCACGAAGCCAAATTACCGACAGAGACCTGGACTGCTTAACTAACACAGATCTTCCATTACTTATTGCTGGAGATCTAAATTCTAAACATCCATCTTGGAATTCACGTAGAACGAACAATAATGGCACTGTCCTCGAAAATTAGGCTGTTCACAATAATCTTAAAGTACTCGGACCGGAAACTCCTACAAGATTTCACTACACAGGCTCTTCGGAAGTTCTCGACATTGTTATCACTAAAAATATTATTCAGACTCCTTACCTTCAAGTCCTACAGGAAATGTCATCTGATCATTTACCCGTTAAATTCATCCTAAATGGCTTTGAACAAAATGAGCAAAATTTCAAGCGTATTGTTAACTGGGAGAAATTTAATACTATTATTGAAATCCCAAATGCTCACCTTAATCTTGCTAACATTTCTGATCTCGAAAATTAAATCCATAAAATCAATTCCAGAATTCAAAGTGCTCTACGAGAAGTTACTACTATTAAAGCATATCGAAAACTTCACTTCCAGATTATCTTCGAGAAAAAATCAAAGATAAGAATAGATTGGCAAAACGATGAAGAAATACTGGAGACCCCTGCTTAAAAACGCCTTAATCAAAAAGTTAGAGAAATCACTAAATTACTCAGTGATTATAGATCACGTAAGTGGGAAGAACTCCTAGATAACATGGAATATAAACCTACCCTAATTTGGAAAGTTGCCAGAGCTCTTAAAAAGCCATTTGCAGATCGCATCGGCCCACTCAATACCCCCAATAGACTGATTTATTCTGAACAGGAAATGGCAGAAGTTTTAGCTCAACAGCTTGAAAACATCATCACTCCTAATCCTAACTTCGATCCTGAAACTGAAAAGAAGTCCAAGAATTCAACGAGAATTTAGTTCATCGCACTGAAGTAAATTATTTATTACCTACCTCACCTAGAAAAGTACAGAAGTTCATTAAGAATCTCAAGATCAAAAAGCACAAGGATACGATTCAATCTCCGGTAAATCTATCAGAGAAGTTGCCTGGCGTTACATCTTATTATTAACAAATATCTTTAATGCCTGCTTTCGTTTAAATTATTTCCCACATCAGTGGAAGCATGCTGTAATCATAAACTTCCTTAAACCAGTTAAAAATAAAAAAACCACCAGTTACCGCCTCATAAGCATGCTTCCGAGCAGTGGTAAAATTTTCGAAAAAATTATTCAAATTCGACTAATTAATCACCTAGAAAAGAATAATATTATCGACTCCGAACAATAGGGATTTCGCCGAGGACATAGTACCACATACCAGCTCATTAATGTAACTGAATTTATTGCTGACGTTTTTATTAACACAAATGCTGTTGCTGCATGCTTTTTAGACATAGAAAAGGAATTCGACAGAGTACGGCATGCCGGCCTTCTCTTCAGAAGGCAAAAAGCGCTTATCCATATCAATCTCATCAAATTAATATACTCATATTCAAAAAATCGTACTTTTCAAGTTCGAATTGGGAAATCTATCTCCAATAGAAAGATCGTTAAAAGTGGCGTCCCTCAAGGAAGCATTTTAGCGCCGATCCTATTTAACATCATTATAAATGATATGTCACAGCCATTAAACATAAAAATCGTTAAATATGCTGATGATACTGTCGTTCTTACGAAGTCTTTAAAACCGCAACTCGCTATTGACAATCTAAAGTTCGCAGTTAACGTCACTGATCATTGGTTCAAGATCTGGAGAATTAAATTAAACCAAAATAAGTGTAACTTCACTTTTTTAGAAGATATAGAGAGAATACTCCTGTCGAAATTGATATTCAAATTAATAATGTGAAAATACCAGTTATCAGCTCCATTAAATACCTAGGTGTGCTCTTTGACAAACAACGATTGTTTAAAGAAAGAACTATGAGTGCATTACGAAAAGCTAACGCAGGGTTTATTGTCCTTTATCCTCTCCTACGAAGAAACTCGAAACTTCACATAAGAACAAAACATATACTATATCTCACTATGATTCGACCCATTTTACTATACGGTATTCCTGCCTGGAGCACCGTTGCTAAAACCCTATCGTAAGAAATTGGAAGTTTTTCAAAATAAATTACTAAGGATGATTTTAAACGCTCCATGGTATGTTCGGAACAAGCAAATATTCAAAGAAATGAAGATCGATTCCATACATGACGAAATACTTTCTACTTGCCATAACGTTTTCCAGAAAATGCAAAATTCAGAATACCACCATGTAAGAGAACTCGTAAACTATGACCCAACTATTGAACATACTGTCAAAAGGCCAAGAATCATTCATCACACTCCAAAATGGTAAATTTTTAATTGCTTCTCAAGCTTAAATCTTTAAATTCCTCATACAACAGCTCAAAAGACTCTATTAGCCGCTAGTGGCGGTACTCGTCCATGGATTCGCCTTTTTGCCATGTTGCTCCTGTGCTCTCAAACATTTAAATAAAGCCAGCGCCCTCGAGCAAAAACTTAAAATATAGGTAAAAACATACTTTAAATGCTAAATGCCTATTGTATCCTGATGACCAATGGCCAATGAATGACATGCGAGACTGTTGCCACTCGGAAAAATGAGAGCGAAACTTAATGTTTGTAGAGTTTTTAATTAATATCTCGGCTGATAAAAGTCGTACGAAGTTGGGAATAGTCAAAACGGCTTACAACGAATTTTTGGAATCGGGAATAAATGTATTTAATGTTTGGAAATGCTATATTTATTTCATTGTAAAACTTAGAAATTTTTTATTAACGAACTCTACAATTTGAAAGAGAGCAGTGGCAACAACTTCACGAAATAAAGCAGATTTTTATCTCCAGGGTGCGAGACTGTTGCCACTCTGAAGAATGAGGGTGAAAATTAGCATTTTCAGCATTTTTAATTAATATCTCTGATTTTAGCTTTTTTTGGGAAAAAGTGGACGTCGACCTTCTTCAGGACCCAGAAAAAGATTGTATGAAGTTTAGTGACGATAGCTATAGTAGTGACGAAGATCGAGAAAAAAACACACAGGCAGTATAACATTATCTGATATTTTTTATTTACTAACCCGTAATTATTGATCCATTATTAGTACCTCAATGTAAATGAAAAAACAACTATGTGTATGTGAATCAATATATTAATCAAGCTATTATTAATAACTCAATATTAAGCAATTTAATAAACTGTAAAATTAAATAATAATAATAATTTGATATCACACCATAATCATAAATTATTTATGACGCCTTTCGATATGCATCTAAAAATAATGCAGAGCAATGAAAATTTATTCGCCTCCTCCCGATACGTTCTTTTTGAGATTTTTACTTTTCGTCAATTTTAGAAAACATTAGCATGTTATTTCATAAAATTACTAAATGTCGGTGATATAAAACTATCAGGAGAAATTGAATTCAATGAACATTTTAAAAATGATTTTACAAAAACTTACTTTTTTGTATAAACACGAACAGACGGGTTCAGTCAAAGCATAACGTTCATTCCTTATCAGCTCTCTCGTCTGCTATCTGTCGTGTTAAATTGCATAACTATCAGACGGTGTTGGTTCGGACCAGTGACGTTTTTCCGTTTATTTTTTTTGTTTCTTTCTTTTCCGTTCTTTGGCATGACTCCAATTGTCGTTATCCTCTGTGAATAAAAGGTTACAGACAATTTTTCGAGGAATAAAATAGCTGCACGAAATGCGAAAAATAATAGAATTCTTTATTTTATTCAATCCAAAACATGCTGTTATTTTATTTTATACTTTTGAGTGATTATTTGGAAGCATTCTTTGATTGAAAGTGGCTTATTTTCCATGTCATTAAAAATAATAGCTTGAAAATTTTGTTTTTCAGATGCGGCTTTAGATCTTTCAATCAAAGCGAAACTAAGATAAATTTCGATAGAGGATTTGTTTCGGTAGATAACTTTCACATTTAAAAATGGACACTGCTTCAAGTAGGTCGTTTATCTTCGAACTATAACTTTTAAAAACTATAAGGTTACTATTATTTTGCATTAGCCAGTTATTTATAGTTTCAGCCTTTACTAAAACCTTTCCTTTACCAGAAATTGAAATGAGTTTGAGGGTATTTTAAGCTGAAGTTTTTGGATTGTAAGATAGAGCGTATTTCGGTCTCTCGACATAATGTTTCTTTGTTTGCCAACTCTGATAAGACTGCATATATTTGGCTTTGCATATATTTGGCATATATTTGCCGTCATTTGAATTGTTACATCGGCACGCAACTGAGATAGCGGTTAGCGATGCTGACTGCTGTATCGAAGGGCCCAGGTTCGAATCCCGGAGAAGGCATGAATAATTGCAAATGTAAAGTATCTGTGAGGCGTGGAGGCACTCCAAATATGCGTCGAACCGAAAGTCCGCTCGAGAGGTTAATGGTGGTAGAACCTCGGACCCCGGGGCGGTCATTTTTTTGCCTAATTTTAAATTCTAAATTTATCTTTAAAATGGAATAGTTACATATGAATCATCTGACGGCCACTCGAAAGAGATTCCATTTGTGACATATTAGGAGGTTCGAAAATTGCAGTAATCCCAAATTTCCACAAAAAAGCAATTAAGCATTCCAGACCAGGAGAATGGAGAATATTTATTACTAGACGTCTGCCCGATAGGGAACTCTTACCAATAGCCCAAATGCCAACGCCCTAGACACTGACAATTTTAATTTCAAAAATTTAAAAGAGATAAGTACGATTTCTGTGGGCAGTTTAACTTATCTTTGTTAATATTTACGTATGCTTGCTATATAGTGTTTCTCTACTAACGTCATTTCACTTTTTATCTGCGGCAGCCAACTTTAAAGCTTCTGTATTAAACATTCACAAGCATGATGAAAACTGACAGAGAATACTAAAGCATCTGCTGCCATCTATCGAGTAAAACTAAAACTAAATAAAAAGCCCCACAAATTGAGGAAAATATGAGTTTTAGTACGTACAATAACATTTTCTAAAGTATATTTAATGATATTATTTTTCATTGCCAAACCCGAAAGTTGTCATAAAGATAGTGTTTAAAAAATACTTTTCGAATTTGAAATTATTTTCTTCCCGTTTATTTATTTATTTATTATTATTATTTGATTTCATTTTCATGTTTTAAAGGCCTCAGAATGGAAAAAAAAATTATAACATTCTTGTTGACTATTGAAATTTTTCCTCTGATTCAAATTTCATGACAGTCGTTATGAATGCTTCAATAAAATCTCATACAGTTTATGTGCACAATGTGCTGTAACTGCTTAGTTTCCGAGTAGGACAGAATCAGCAAAAATCTTAAGTGGGGTTTAGAAAGAAATAAGTAGATAAGTTTCCAAGTACAGCAACTACTATTTTTTTTTGTCTTTATCTGTCTTCAAGTTTGCTCATCCATATTGGCTCTTGATCAAGAACTAAATTATTTAAAAGCAGTTGCTATTGACAGAAGTTCACCGAACATTATTTACTCAGCAGTTAAAAAATGCCCATCTCAACACATCAAAAGGCACAATCCCGTTTTAGGAGATTATAAGATTCTGTTGCCATTCCTGGCTTTCCATCGATTAGCTATAAAATTACACGTATTTTACAGAAATTTAGCTTTCTCGTCGAGTTTTCTCCTATTAATAAAATTCGCAGTTCCATACTTAAGGACCACGAACCGGATATAAATTCCTAGGTTATTTACAGGATTCCTTGCCAGTGCGGTTTGATTTACATTGGTCAAACTAAGAGAGCCTTCAAATTTCGCGTCAAAGAATATGAGGCATAAGTTAGGAAAAAGGAAACACAGAAATCCTCTTCTGCCCAGCATTGTTGGTCCGAGAATCAGACTTTTCTAATCCGAAAATTACACTTCAGCGAAATTAATTAAAAAAATATGCAAAATTATTCAAAAATATCTTCCATTGGTGAATTAGATTTTTCTAGAGGAGTTTCACATTCAAAAAATCTTTCTGTTCTAGTTAACGACCCTAATTCCAATCCATCTTTACCTGCAGTCTTTAAGGACATTATGTTTTAGTTTTCTTCTTTCATCAATCGATGGAGCCAGTAGCTTAACTTCTGTCCAGCTATTCTTATCTTAAGTTATTACCATATCATATCTTGTTCATTTGCACTTAGGCAGCTGAGGCAGATGATTCTGTAGTTAAATCTTGATAATTAGAAAGCGAAATTAGTTCTTACTATTCATTTAAAGTTAATTCAAATACAGAAGTATTCGTTACCACAAATGGATTGCGAAACCCATCAAATTTTTTTTATATCTAAATTTGGGAACAATAAATAATAATTCTCTCCTCTAATGTTGTCAAATGGTCAATAACAATTTTGGCAACAGTTTTATTAAAATCTTTCGGGACTGACTCAGACTTTTCCAAATTGCCTTTCTGAGCTTTATTCTTCCATAAAGTTATTTGTTTTTGGAATCCCACCAGATTATCTGTTGAGTTTAATATACTTTCATTCGGCTCTTGCATACTTGAATTTATATTATTAAAAAAAAAAGAAAAGAAATGTCTGATAAGTAAGCTTATCTCCCCTCTGCACCAATCATAACTTCTCAATTTAAATTATATACTGAGCATGCGCGAAAATGCTCCGAAATGCGTTATCCTCCAGAGCACCAAAATCGGCTTGTATACCACAATTGGCGAGCTTATTAATGTCTTAAAAATCGAATTTGGCCAATTCTCATATGTACAGTATACCAGGATTAAACCCATTATAAATTTTACTATATATATTTCTAAAATTTGGGGCACACTTTAAGAATTTGGTGGCACATAAACGTGCTAAGGCACAGTGGTTGAGAAGCACTGCCTTAGGACTATGACGAATTTTTAAGTATAAATTAAATTATGATGAAGTAAGCAAGCAAAGAATAAAGTCAAACGAATTTTTAACCGTCATCAAAATGCAAAAAAAAAAGTGTCAGACTTTAATTTTATTTTTAAAATTTTACAAAAATGTTTCGATGTACGATAACTTTTGTGGCGTGTTTTATCTATGAGTCCTTACATTTTCAGTTTTAGCAAAAGAATTAGTCAGTATTAAAAAACGAAAAGTTTGCTTTTATTCAGAATCGAGTGAAATTATATGAAAAAAAAATATTGGGCTTTATATTCGAATTTAAGTCCGATCTACAGAGCTTTTCCTACAAATTCTTAAAATGTTTGAATACTTTTGGGAGTCAATGCTGTTTGCTGTTGAAGTGAATTTTACGTAGAATAAGTACACAGAACGTGATATTTAATAAATAAAGTTAACATATATAAAGAAAAATTAAAAAAATCTAGAAGCTTTAAGATTTTTATTACGCCCAAAGGGGCGTTTTTTAACGTTTTGTGTGTTGCCTTTATTTATTAAATATCATGTTCTTCGCACTTAAACCATAAAATTCAATTCAAAAGCAATATCACAAAATATTTAAAAAGAGCACATCTTTAGAATTTCCTGTACATAATCTCCCCCGCTTGAGATAAAGATGTGTGTGTGTTTTCAGTACATTGTTGCCATTTTTCGCTTTGAAATCGTTGAGCTGTTTAATCAGAAACTCATAAATGCTTTACGAAATATGAAATCGATAATGAAACAAATTCCAAATTTTGGCTTCCAGATGCCCATATTCGGGTGAAAATGTACGTTATTGAAAATTTGATAGCTCTAGGTAACGTTGTTTTATTACAACGCGAGAAACATACATTTATGCGTATTCTTCTTTATTTAATATCTTTAAATATAATACAGGGTTCTAATATTTGCGGGCAACAATTTGAAAAGTGAATCAACGTTTATAGTGAATCGACGTAAAATGCCAAAACGAAATTAATTCCCCCTTTGGACTAAAAAAAGAAAAGAAGAGTTAGTAGGAAAGAG
>KK112890.1:370889-400534 GCA_000611955.2 Stegodyphus mimosarum
GAGAGTGTAAAAAACCTTAACAAGCCCTTTTGTGGAACCGCTAAAATCTGAAACCCTTCAGATTTGTTCCCTTCCCCGTATTTGCTTCCGTCGTAGCAGATATTTGTGAGGAGCTCACATTGATTCAATGTCCTAAAAGTTCCTTAGATTTTTAAAAGATATTATGCAAACAGCTTAAGAGTATTTTGTAAACTTTTTTCATATAGAGACAACTTTTATAAGTTAGAATGTTCTCCGGATCACCTTATTCATATCCTCTTCGAAAGCAAAGTTTCAGCATGTGTTACTACCAGCATACTCATATTTTTAATATACAATTAAATAAAACTCCTTTAATCTATACTGCTATTAAATTAACAGAAAACTAGTTTTAAATATTTCGAAGCTATTAGAGTTCAGATAACCTTAAACTTAAAACACATGTTGGTACTCACGGGAAAAAGATGAAAAAGTTGCTATTACTTGTACAGCTGTTCGAGGTTTGGATGTATGCTGGTAAGCTTGAATCTATGAACTGTCTTGAATCACATACATTCACTCGATTTCAGAACTTTTCTTTTTATGTGAGTTAGTGGTGAGAACTCTTTCTCACATAGATTCGTAAATAAACTGATTTACAATTTTTACAGCAGCATTGTACGCTTCATTACAATCCATGTTTTAATGGTAATGAGCTCAGCGTCGCCAAATCTGCAGAAAAACAGTGTTAAGAAACACAACAATCGTAGTCATAGAAACCGCTGTGTTATTTATTGCTAACACTTGAGTTGGAAATCAATATACAGGGAAAAGGTAATAAATTTCATAAAATGTCTGCCTTGGGAGGAGGAAAAAAAAAGGGTGCTACTTTGGTAGACGGTTGCACGAATTTTTGGCGATTTTGTTGGCGAGCGAGACGACTTATGGTAAACCCATTGCCGGACGAGTTATTTATGGTAACCGATACCTTGTTGTCATTTTATTTAAAAAATAATGCGTTTTATTATGCATAAATTCCGTGTTTTTAATATTATTTATGGCTTCTAAATATTAAAAATCAATTTAATTTTGCCTTTTTATTTCAAATAAAAATTTTATTGTTTATGGTATTTTGTGTGGTGGATGATGTAATCAGTGACGTCACCTTTCTTTAAAAGTAATTGGTTTTAATATCTATAAATTTAATATAATGTTTTAAACATTATTTATGCCTGTTAAATATTAAAATACAATTTAATTTTGCATTTTTTTTAAAATGATTTTATTATGTATGATTATTTAAATAATTTTAATTCTATGCGTGATGTAATCAGCTCCCTGATTGGTTTACAGATTATCTGTGCATTAGGTAATTAAAACAAATTTTGCAAATATGAAATTTGCAAAATTTAATATTCTTTGTCATTAGGTAGTTGCTAAGTTGTGTATTCCATCGTACTAAAAAAAATGGCAAAAAAAATAACGCGTGATACTATCAAAAATTGCTGAGATATTTATTGCCACATGTGTTTTAAGTTAAATAATTATATCCTATAAAACTTATTTTAAAATACTTGAATTTAAGTAATATTTTAATTCTTTTAAACATTAGCATGATGTTTTTTATTCGATATTCAGTTTAGGTAATATTTTAGTCCAATTAAACGTTGACGCAATGTTTTTATGGCGGTGTTTTTATTCTATTTCTATGCTATATGAAAGTAATAATTTAACCTTACTTTAGTATTTATTTTACACTCGTAGTAAATGTATTTATTTACATTTGCCTGCTATCTTAAAAACGACGTTTTCAACAAAAATTAATACATTATTTTTAACGATATTTATTTTTTTTAAAGTTTCGAATACTTTACTATGCGTAAATAATATTTAAAAACAGCGTTTATCAAGATGGCTGACGATTGTAAAAATCGCGCCAACAATTGCGGCAACGTAAATCGCCGAAAACCCGTGCAACCGTCTACCAAAGTAGCACCAAAAAAAGGATAAATAAATGCTATTTTCAAAGTCTCAGATTTCCAGTTATAGTGTGGTACATGCAGTTAGTTTGAATATAATGTTATGTGCGTACGGGTTCGTAATGCACTGAATGCATAAGTCCATAAAAAGTTAATAAAATTTATTCTTTTCACAAGAAATAAAACAAAATGCTGAAATATTTCCTCAGAGATATTCGTACAATATCACAATATCTCAAACGTTAAACAGAACTCAATTCGAAACAGAGAAAGTTAATCCAATCTCACAGCGAATTCGCCACAATCGATCACAGCGCTACGTAAACATACAGTTCGCTTAAAACAACCCCAACTGAGCCGAGGTGTTTTAATTTGGATTTTATAAGCTTTTTAATTATTCAAGAGGAAACATTCTGGTAAACTCTATTTTCTCGATTTTTCTGGATGGCAACAAAAATTACGACATATTTATTTATTAAATATTAAATGCACACGCCCTTGTATTTTTACTTTTCCGACGTAGCTTTTTCTTCAAATTCGTGTGCGTTGCACTGGAAAATAAAACAGTTTTAATTACAATTCTAAATAAATAAATAAATAAAAACTTTTACCGTAACAATAATTTTTTTTAAATCATTTTTAGGATATCTAAGCCCACAAGGACAAGTTTTAAGGCTTGAGAAACTCTGGCTTATGACAATGCCACTTATGCAAAATCTAAAAGATTTTCGGAAATAATTTGAAAATTAGACTTCTTTTTCCATTTAATATTTTTAAACAAAAATCTCATTTTGACCATTCAGAATGTTTTTTTCCTTATTCTAGCTTATTATATATCACACAGAATACAATAGATATACAACCAGTATTATATCGAGCGGATACCAGATTTCTTGTTATTAAGCCGGATATTCGGATATCCAGTTGCCGGATGTAATTCTTTTTTTAATGAGAGTCCATCCAAAATAATAATGAAATAATTGAGCAACACTGCTACAGTTCTTTGAATGCATTAGAAGTCATATAGTGTTTGGAACAGTAAAAATAATAAGAAAAGTGTGGCTTATTCTAGGAAATAAGTTTCAGAATATTTTATAAGTTTTAATTACATGCTATTAATAATTATATAACAATCTATCAGCCCCCTTAATTTTGATCGTAAAACAAATCTGCATCCAGTAAAACTTATCTGAAACTTTTGTAGTTTAATAAGAAACAAAACTAAATTGTCTAGATGCTTTTTGTTTTAATTTGTCTTTATTTTAATAGTAAAAAAATTACTTAAAGCGTCTTTGATATTCATAGGCAACACATTTACATTACACTAAATACATTATATATGTACACTTTTCCAAAAAAAAAGGGGGGGACAATACTGTATCTTCCATTCTATTGGACCGATTGACGAAACTGAACTTGCATTTTTCATGTCTGGAAAGCTCGGCTTAGATTACATAGATTTGTATACAGCATTTTTCTAACAAAGGTATTTTGACACAAAATCGAACTTTCTCTGAAATACCATGCACATTTTTTTCCGTATTTTGATTTTAGGATTCAAATTATGCTGAAGTGCTAAGTTTTGTAAAAATAGCACGAGTAGTTCTTAAAAAATAGCTCTTAAAATTTTAGCTTCTTAATTGAATATGGTCATATTTATTAAGATCTCTTTTTTAATTAAACCTACTGGATTCCATGTTTAACAGTTCGAAATTTAAGTTTAATCAAAGTAAAATTCGTAGCTATTTTCTTATTTATTTTTAAAATTTATATTTTTTAGTAATTTATATATATTTTCGAAAAAAAATTGAATGGTAACGTATAAAATTTTTGCCATCGTCTTGAATCTTGAAGTATATGTCTTAATGTAGTAGGCATACAAGCAAAAAACTGGAATTTTTTGTTCAAAATTTCCGAAGATTAAACGTGAATTTATGTAGTGGCACGTTTCGAAATTGGCATATTTATTATAAGGATAATAACGCCAAATATGGTTTACACATTTTGTTAAAGTTATTTGAAAGAATGAACTTCGCGTTTTTTATTCTGCTCGTGCACAATGGAAGGGAAAGGAAAATTGGTTACCACAATTTAAGAATTTCGCCAAGTTAAATATTCTTGGCGCAAACTGAAAAAAAGACCGCCAAGACAAATTTTAAAATTTTTAAGTAAGCTTTTCAAAAAATTTGCAAAATTTAATATTTATACATAATTTGCGGCATAAAGTCGAAATATGAAAAAAAAAACATAGTTATATCATTTCTGAAAAAGTCCGATTTTTTTTTACCCAAGAACCTATGTTAGAACAATGTTATATATAAATGTACTATATTTCCTAAGTCGCGGTTTCGACAAATCAAAACGCGAGTTAAATTTTATCAATGGGCCTAGTAGAACGAGAGATACAGAGCCGTCCCAAATTTTTTTGTGCAAGATGTAGCTTATATGCTACTGAACGAAATGAAGTTTTGTGCTTTTCAGGACAGCGATGACTTCTAATTGAAGTTAACTAAAAGTTTGCATTTGCTTGGACTTTTCAGAGAAATCATTGAAGAAATATTATCATCCAAATTAGTAATTTCGAACATCTTTCTAAATAGTAGACTTAAATTAATACTCAACATTTAATCTTACATACACTGGTTATCATAAATTAAGGAAAAAATCACAAAAATCACGATTACTGAAAACGTTACATGTAGAATTTTATGAAACTTATGCACAATATACAATACAGTAAGGTATCAAATAATGTAAAAAGAAATTACCAAACAATTATGGTAGTATAGAAATTAGCACATGTATAAAATGAACAAATCGAAGGTGTCCGTTTGCTATAGGAAAAGTACCTTCAACATGGAATATGATCGCCCCTAGAAGCAATACAGCACATACAGCGATGTGTGATGCTTTCAATTATGCGGTCTATCAATTGCATAGGAAGCGAGAGCCATTGCTCTTGTAAAGCAGTTGAAAGCCTGGCAAGGGTCTGAGGGGGCGGATTGAGAGCAGCTAGACGTCTCCCTAAAGCATCCCAAACGTGCCCTATAGGATTCAAGTCCGGGGATCGAGCTGGCCACGCCATGCGCATATTTGTTTCCTGTTGAAGGTAATCATCTACGATGCCAGCCCTGTGTGGTCTTGCGCTGTCGTCCTGTAAAGGCAAGCATCACCTATCGCCCCGGCATATGGGCACACATAAGCATCAAGGATGTCATCTCTATAAACCTGAGCATTCACGGTTCCCCTTGGAAAGACATGGAGGTCTGTACGCCCACCCAAAGAGATGCCACCCCAAACACAGTCACTGCCTCTTCTATATGCATGTCTTTCACGGATGTTTGACGGATGATAATGGGTTCCAAGGTCTCTCCATATTAAATAATGCCTACTATCGCTTTCTAGACTAAACCTGGATTCATCAGTAAAAAGAACAGCTCTCTATTGATCAGGTATCCAGTGGACAAGTTGTCGTGCCCACAGCAAACGGTCCCTCCTATGGCGTCACGTGAGCGGCACGCAAATGACTGCTCCTCTCACATACAGACCACCTTCGTGAAGCCTTCTGTGCACAGTTGACGTTGACACCAACCTTCCCGTGGTTGCAGCAAGGGAGGATCTAAGAAGAATGGGAGTAGCGATTCTATTCCTGCGCGCACATAATGTCAAATCTCGGTCATGGGCGCTCGTCGTAGCAGTTGGCCGCCCTTGGCTGAACCTCCTGGATGCCGAATCTGTGGTTTGAAATTGGCTTCAAAGTCTATGAACCAACAGAAGGACTCACATTTAGACATCTGACCACTTCTGTTTGACTTTGTCCTGCCCCTAATCTCCCAATGGCTCTCCATCGTAGTTCTGCAGCCAAATGATGCCTGGAGGTCATTGTTACGAATTGGCTATCTCGGATTTCTGATGTCACTATCACATTGAAATATGTGAGATTGCTCTCAAACATGGGCTTTTATGCTCCTCGCAGATGACGTATTCCAAGCGCAGCGCCACTAATTTGCACATTGCAGTTTTACTCAGCTACTCTTACTTGGCAACATATTCAAATTTCACACGGTTTGGCAAAATTTTGAGGGAGTTATTGCTTTTTTGTGATTTTTCCTTAATTTATGACAACCAGTGTATATATATATATAATGTGAATTATATCGTGTTTTAACTGTGAAAGCAGTATAAAAGAAACATAAGTAAAAAGTTTTTGGTGATTGAATTGTATGAGCTGTTTTTAAGTGCAGCGGCAGTGAATCTTTTCTTGGTCTCGCCTTTGAAAATAACCAAGGTTTCTGATAACATGAATAAACATCAGCTTTCGACGTCTCCTGGTACTCTCAGTGTTCGTTGTAGAGAAGATATTGTATTTTGAATCCAATACTTCTCTCCAGTTTCAATAAATATTAAGTATAAAATATATTATTATTCCGTGCTTACTGGTTAGTAATAGATTGATTGCACACAGGTCCAGTGTTAAGTTGATAAAATTTATTTTATCAAAAGAAACACTTCAGAGTGCTGGAACTTTATACTGAAATAATCGCACGGGTGTTCATGGTACCGCAGAGTACAATCAGTGGTTAAACTTTACGCTACTCAGAAAGTTCAATGCAACACAAGCAAAGCTGATCTAAAACGCGAAGTTTTCAATACTCCGAAGTCGCTCTGAAGTAACAACTCACAACAACTCAAGGCAGAAGCTCTCTTCCGCCTTGTATACTTTTCACCCGACCGCCGAGATATTTCTAGTACTCTCTGCATCTCGAAATCCCTGGAAGGTATATGAGGCTGAATTACAGTTACGGCTATTATAATGACCAATTACATTTATTCAATTACAATACTTATTACGGTGATACATAGACAGAAGCAAAATGTCCGTGAAATGATCACCAAGTTTGGCGACTTTTGGTGTATTCTCGCCAGATTAGCGAGAGAGTTCTCAATACTCAATGTTAAATAGATTTTCCCCTGTATTCTTAATTTTCCAGCAAACTTCGCTCCTTTAAATTTGCATGTTATATAAAAGAACACAAAAGAAATACAGTACACATTATACGAAAGAAATACAACAATTGTACCTATAATTTCACTAAAATTATCTATCTATGTACGAAATTCGTAACATTTTGATGAAATGGCTTAAATTATTTTGCTTTCATTAATGAAACAAGAAGTTCCAAGTTAAAATTCTCTAAATGTTAAATGTCAAATTAACGAAAATGCTTCCCAAATCTTTGTGGGACTGTTTTACAAAAGTAGCCTATATTTGAGTTACTCAGAATGAGTAATGAGATGACCAACTAAATTTTATTAAATAAGGGAAAAATTACTTTTTCCGAAACAATTATAAAAGTAAAACCTACACTGAAAAAAAATAATATCACTAGAAAATTAAACGAGATTCTTGAATGAAGAACATGTTGTCCAGTTTTTTCTTATTTTTTTCACATCACATACAAGAACATATTAGACTGAACAATCCAAACGTAATTAATCCGAGTAAAGGGAAATAAACAGGTAGCCTAGTAAGCAAAAATATCCGTTACATAGAATTCTAAAGATATGTTTACATAAATATTTATCGCAAGGCCTGCCGGGAAAGAATTCAGGCAACAGCAAACCACGATCGTCTGATCACATAATCATTTTATTTTTAACGTACACATCTGGCCCGGAATTTTCTCCGCTAGGTAATAGAATGCATCAGATTCTATTTCTAAAAATGAATACACTCTGTAAAATGAGACGCAAAGGAATTTTAGATAAAACTGTTAAACAATTACTATTTTTACATCCAAATTTTTCCAGTTCTAAAAATGATAAAAAGTCCCCAATAAAGATGATCTAAAACTTCAATCGTCAAAATTGTCTTAAAAATAATTTTGTTGTTTTTAATAAAAAAAGTATTTTTAATCAAATTAGTATTCTAAATTTAAGAAATCATTAAAATTTTGAAGTTAAGGATAAGAAGTAAGGATTTTTTTCTTTTTATGTATATTTATTCTGATGTACATACAGGGGGTTAATTATAACATTCAGCTGTTGAACAGTATTCTGTATTCAAGCCCAATATGCCGGATGTTTGCCGCCGGAATTCCTAAAATAAAAGATTATATACAACAGAATCTTTCTGTAAAAGAAAATAGAGAAAAGAAAGGAATTTAAAGAATTCTCACTGGTTACAAAACTTAATTAATTAACACATAAAAGGCTAAATATTGTTATTTGTTTCAATTTAATAATTAAGTATATAAAGAAAAAGCAGACTTAAAAATATTAGCTTCTTTCCACCGTGGGAAAAATTGTTTTTTTAGGGATTTCTTCTTCCATGGAAGAAAAACTTACCATTGATCTTTTCAAATTTGCAAAACTACAAATTAAGCTATCACGCGTTAACAAGAGTATGGAACAAAAAAACTTTTTAAATGAAAACATAAGTACAAAATTTAAAATGTTGCTTCTGCTTCTAGGTTTATTTTTCTAAAATCAGTCATCAATGATTATACAAAAAAATTTACACATCTTAAATACTGTAGTAGTATGCTTAAAATTAGAAGCACAGGGCACGTTTGGCTTTGTAAAAATTAGCCTCCGTATTCGGGGTGTCTATACAAACTGTTAGACAGGTTAAAACGCATTGACGACGGGAGCCAAGATGGAAATCACTTAAAATTCCATTATGTGACTTTTTAGTGAATTTCTATAATATCGAATAGTTAATGTGCAGTTTCTGATAATAGATTTACAATATTTACTCATTTATTATTAATATTTTTTAGAAAGTTAAGTTTCATTAGTAATAAAATACATTTATGTAACCCATTAAAAATCTCCTTTGCCACTTAAAATTAAGAAGTTAAGAAATAAATTATTTTAAACTGTTGATCCTCAGTGAATATTAAATTGCTTCATTGATCCAAAATTAATTATTCTGAATGTATTTAATGCAAATAGGTTTAGAACAACATTTTGTGTTATTTTGAGTAATTGAATTAATGTTATTTGCTCTTCAGCGTTGATTTAAAATTCACTTAAAATTTGAATTAAATATTGTCATAAAGTCTCCTTTACTGCTAATTGTATTTCATTGAAAATATAATTACAATGCAAAACGAAGTTTAGAAATAAATAAATAAAAAAGAAAAGGACAGAAAAATTTGAAAGCTTTCAGATTTTATAGTCCTCCCAAAGAGGCGTTTTTTAACGTTTTGTGTGTTACCTTTGCTTATTAAATATCGTGTTCTTTGTGCTTAAACCATAAAATTCCTTCCAACAGCAGTACACAAAATATTTAAAAGAGCATATCTTTCAAATTTCCGATATAGAGTCTCGCTTACTGGACGTAAAAATATTTTTTTCCCTGTACAGTGTTGCCATTCCTCGCTTTGAAATCGTTGAGTTTGTTAATAAAAAATTCTTTAATATTTGACAAAATAGGAAATCGAAAATAAAACAAATTCCAAATTAGGGCTCCCAGATGCCCATATTCGGTGGAGGATTACGTTATTCAAAATTGGATGGGTCTAGATACCTTTGTTTTATCACAATGCGAGAAAAATACATACATTTATTCAGATTCTTCACTATTTAATTTCTTCAATTATAACACAGGGCAATAATATTTGGCGGCAACAATTTGAAAGGTGAAACGGACATTTAAAGATTTCAACGCAAAATGCCAAAAGGAAATTAACAGCCCTTCTGGGCTAATGCCCTTTGAGATAATAAATAAAATTGTGTTCTAACGGTAAGAAGTTCTTTATTGGTTTGCCATGGCTCTTGTCAAAAACTATAAATTATCCGTTAAAAATATGTTTTTATAATGATCTGTTTTACTTAAGTATATCCCACCACCTAGAGGGAAAACTGTTAATGGCGAAAAAGTGGTAATGACAGCTTGACGAATGGCCTAGGTTCGAGCCCCGGCGAAGGCAGGGATGTAAACTGTCTGTCCCTTCATAGGAGGCAAAGATGGCCCACCTATTAGGTGCCTCCATAATAAAATGACCACGGTTTTTGGATTTAGTAGTGGCCAACGTCGAATGGCAAGTTCTCGCAATTGGAAAAAAACTTAAATACATCCCAGTACATTTAGAATCTAATTTGTCCATCTAATTTAGAAGTGAAAAAACAAAAATCAGCGTTTTTATCGGTTTGCCTTCCACCACAATTCCAATTATGTCATCCGACTAAACAAAAGTTAGCTTCATTTTATTCCTATGTTTTCCGTGCTCTTCAAGTTTGCTCCTCCAAACTATCCCTCGATGAAGAACTAAATTATTTAAAAGCAATAGCTGTTGACAGGGACTTTTCAGCCAACATTATTAATCAAGCAGTTAAAAAAATTTCATCTCAACACACCAAAAGGCAGACTCTTGTTTTAGGAGATTACAAAAATTCTGTTATCATTCCCTTCTTTCCATCCATTAGATATACAGTTGCACGTATTTTACAGAAATTTAACCTTCGGGTCGTTTATTCTCCCATCAATAAAATTCCGAGTTCCATACTCAAGGACCCCGCTCCGGATATGAATTCTTGGGGTATTTACAGGATTCCTTGACAGTGTGGTTTAATTTAAGTTGGCAAAACTAAGAGAGCCTTAAAATTTCGCGTTAAGGAACATGAGGCATATTTCAGGAAAAAGGAAACACAGAAGTCTTCTGTTGCCCAACATTGTTAGTTCGAAAATCACACTTTCAATTTTTCTGCCGCCAAAATTATTCAAAAAGCATCTTCCATTGGTGAACTGGATTTTCTAGAGGCATTCATTTCCCGTTCAAATAAATCTTTCTGTTCTAGTTAACGACCCTAATTCCAATCCCTCTTTGCGTTCAGCCTTTAAAGAAATTATGTTTTTGTTCTGGTTTCATCAACAGATGGCGCCAGTAGCTTGTCTGCTGTCCAGGCTTTCTTATCTTATCTTATCTAATCATTATATCTTATCTCGTTCATTTATGCTTCTGCAACTGAAGCTGATGGTTCGGTAAAACCATCGAAACTGGTCCTGTGAAAATTAGAAAATATAACACTGATTTTTGTTGTTAGACTTCTAAATTAATATTTGTTCGAGGTGTTATTGTCTGTACTATTCTTTAGAACCCATAATGTTCTGCCATTATATAGCTACTACTGAATAAACCACCAGGATTTGGCGGTTGGTTGCCCTAATCCCCAGTCTCTCTTTAAAAGGGGTTTATATAAGGTATTTCTCCCACCTTCTTAGCACGTCTTCCTGGTATAGTGGTCAAGACGCTCGGCGCGTGTTCGAGAGGTTCGACGTTCGAGTACCGTTGAGGGTATTACTCATTTTTGAATTCTCCTTCTTCGAAAATAAACTAATGTCTCTCCAAAATATTCATTTCCATACAATCCGTTTTTACTTCATGCATCCATTGTTTTTATTTAAATTATCCAATTTTATTTATATTATTATTCCGCGCTATCCATTTTTATTTGAATTAAAAAGCAATGAAGTTAATTTTTATATTTTTAGATTCATAATTTTGTTTCTAGTTTTGCCACAATTTAAAAAAAATCTGTTATTTATTATTATTAAACAAAACTCATAATCCATATTTATTTAGGCAAAACTAAACTGAGACATGACTTTTACAAAAATAAAGTCATAAAATTAGCAACATAACGTATGCATGTTATCGCAATTTTTAATGAAAAGAGGGAGTATATAAGGCATTTATCCCGCCTTAGTAGCTCGCATTCGTTTCTTCGTTTTCTAATTGTGAGCACGCTCGGCGCGTATTCGAAAGGTCCGTGATTCTAGTCCCGGCGAGGGCATTGCTCCTTTTTCATCTATCCTGCTTTTAAAAAAATACCTAATGTCTCTACAACCTGTCACCTGTGTATTTATCTTGTCGTCAAATGGATCAAGGATAATGGGACAGCATCCTCAAGGTGCCTTTTTCTGATTCTCTTTCTTCTTTTCAGCTTTTGAACAGTATTGCCAACAACGACAAATTAGCAATTGGAATCTTGTTAAATGTCAATTCGCTTAGAAATATAGAAATTGATATCCATTTTGCTTATACAGATTCCCTGGAAGTGAAAGAGCTGATTTCTTAGCTACAGATGCCTTAAATTTAACCATAGATATCAATATTAATATTCCAACGAGCTAATGGAAGTCCTTTCATTATAAGAAGCTTTTAGCTAAGCGGAATGTATTTCGTCTAGTAATGCTGGAGGAACAAGAAAGTTCTTTCCTTCTATTTACCATAGACTGCATTCCGAGGCTTT
Source organism: Stegodyphus mimosarum (assembly GCA_000611955.2). NCBI lineage: Eukaryota > Metazoa > Arthropoda > Arachnida > Araneae > Eresidae > Stegodyphus > Stegodyphus mimosarum. The sequence continues at coordinate 383,087 of KK112890.1, forward strand.
CCTCTCTATTAATTTTAACGTTTCTCAGTTTTTATCTGCTGACGGTAAATTTGAAAGTTACCTGTTTCATTTCAATCTAAGATTAAATAATTTATGTGAATGTTCAAAACACGTATCTTAAGATGTGGAACATTTCATTTTCTTCATGCCCTACTTTTGATGGTCATAGATTATTCTTGCAGAAGGATTTGAAAATGTTCGCCATGACTTATCCAGTTAAACTTATCCGTTTTTATGAAGTGCAGACTGCTGTTCTTTGTGTTTGTTCGTTTTATTTATGCATGTAATGTTTAATGTTTTAGTAAACTTACTGTTGTAAGCCCCGTGTTATACATCTACGGTCCCCGGGCGATTGTATATGTTCAAAATAAAAAAAAATATGTCCCAGTGTTATTTAAAATGTGCATAATATATTTTAAATAGCTGCTTAGGACAATATAACACAATTTGATATCTGTTCCACCAACAAAGTAAATGATGATAATTAAATTCTACTGTTTATTTGATCCTAGAAATATGAAATTTATTTATTTAAATTCATAGTTTTTTACTTATCTTACATAATTAAGATTCGTGGGAAAAAAGCATATCTTCATTTGTTAAAGCATATCCAGAGTGACATATTCATTATCATGGAACAAATGAAGACAGGAGAAAAGCATTTACTCGTAGCTCTCAAATATGATAATGAATCTTTATTGCGGGAATCAGTAAACATGGAAAGATGTTTAGTCTTCGTAAAAAGCCGATTATGTAGATTATGTAGATTCAAAATATGTGTAGATATATTCGCTACCTTTGGCGATTTTAGATATTTTTCTCGATTGGCGATATTCCTAAAAATCATTTAAGACACGATTGTTTTCAATTATAAACTTGTCAGAAAGTTTTGTGGGAATGTGTTTTACATTTATATTCTTTTTAAAGAAGTAAAAGACGTATAATCCACGATAACGTTGTAAGGATTTAAAGTTCTACTAACGTTTATTTTATTTTAAACCTTTCCTGTCTTCCCTTATTTTCCATTTCCGGCCAGAATAAGCGCGAATAGATTTAGTGGGTTACAGCCGAAAACATCGAGGCAAAAACATCGCGGACGGAAACGTGGCAGAGAAAACAACGCAAGGCGAAAACGTCGCGGTTAAAAACATCGCAGGAGAAAAGAACGCAAAGAGAAAACATTACAGTTCTAAAACATCATGGTACAAAATATCGTGGTTGAAAATAAAGCAGTTCAAAAACTTCGCAGTTTAAAAACATCCTCGTTGAAAATATCGTAGTAGAAAATAAAGTACCTACAAATCATCGCATGAAGATAACATCTCACATATGCGTTTTTCAAATCCCATACTGACATATCATGTAACTGACTATAGTCATAACTAACAAAGCAATATCCAAAAAAATTATCGTACTCTATGAATGAAAATGTTAACGACACTTTAAGAATAAACAGAAACAAAATATAATTTTCATAGATTAACAAATGTGAAAGGAAATAATTTGATAATTAACTAACTAAGCAATTTTTTAGAGGTAACCTCGTGTGGTTATTTATCTTCCTTTTTCTAGCATTTTTAGACTGGATTCTTCCTACGGTGTTATCAGTAAAACTTTATAAAAAAGGTTAATTTATTAATGACCCTTGTTAATTAACTATGTAAATTTAACATTCCATTAAGTTCTATAATTTGCATTAATTTTCTACTCATTTTCAGTTTTTAAATGCTTAAAGTTTCCTTCTCATTTTTTCAGCAAAAATTTATTAGTTAATTCAAAAATATTAAATATAGAATTAAAAGAAACCCTCTTTCCTTCTTGCCCTCCCAAATCATTGTACGAACAAGCATTTACAACTTTTAAAACCTGAAAACGCATGTGTGCAATGTTATCGACACGCGATGACTTATAGATACCTAATTTTTTACCACGATATTTTCGATGACGATGTTTTTTCAACTGCAATGCTTTCTCTTCGCTTTCTTTTCTTCCACAATGTTTTGTACCACGACATTTTCGCCTTGCGTTATTTTCTTCGCGACGTTTTCGTCCGCGATGTTTTTGCCGTTATGTTTTCGGCAGACACTGATTTAGTGTATACAAATGAAGTTGCAAACTTTAGAAGTATTTAAGACATGGCTTTTAGCCAAGAGAAGTAGTGAAACAGCGACTTCTCGCGGCCTTTACCACGCGTGTGATTTTTGTTGTCTGCCTTTAAGGTTAGAATTTAGTTCTCTCTGATATTTGAAGACGTATTGTAGTCTTTGCACTCTGCCCATTACATACCTAACATTAAAGGGTCAATCTTCGCGTTACTAGTCTCTGTAAAGCATCTTAGTTCTTATTTAGTTAAGTTAGTTCATTTTCTTATTTTCTACATTCTAGACCAAAAGTGTTGATCTTTGTATCCGGAAGCGCGGGAGCACCTGTACGCTGTGAAAATAAAGGATAAATTTAATCCTCCTTATCTTTGTTTTATTTTCTACATACGCACGAACATAGCTGTGAGTAAGCTCCCTCTTCTGACTCCAGTTATGTTTGCAAAATCAACCAGAAGAAACAGTAGTCCTGCCAACGTTTTCAAAATCATGAAATTCGTCCTCAATATCTACAATCCCCGTTTTAATTTCTTCATTTTTCAATGTTATAATCACAATTGTGATGTTTTTGTAGGTGATCTGACATATTGGGAAAGGGAATCAAATTCTTTCTTTAAAGACCTTCTTTTAGCATACTAAATCTTGCTTCATATGTATACTACTGAACCGTTCAAATATTATTTAGTTTTTCCTTTGCAGCAGCCTTTTGCGTGCAACGTTTTCCTGCAGGCCCGCATCCTTCATATAAAACCATCCTACAGGTTGTGAAACATTTAAGGAAGACAGGTTGCGTGACCAGCAGTCTTCGATCCGGCAGACCAGCTAAGCTGGAGCTGAAAATACAACCAGAAAATGTCTTATCATACGCCCTCACAGCAGCAGAAGTCACTTGTGTCCAAACAGCTTACAACAGCACTTGTGTCCAAGCAGCTCAAGAGAGATAAGTGAAAACTGAGGCCTCTCAAAAAGTCGTGTTTGGAAAATCCTAAATGAATTAGGTGCTCGTCTGTACCGATCAGCACCTAATCAGGCATTGCTAGACGGGGATGCCGAGAGAAGTTTCGCATTGTGCAACTTCGTCATGATCCAGGATCCAGATGGAGGTCCAGCCAACATTCTTGGCAGATATAGTGTGAACGGATGAGGCATGCTTTTCGCGGAATGAAATGTACAGTAGGCAGAAAACCATTACTGGGCACTGCAAAATCCCTCATGTTCTGCCGACGTTCGACATCAGGTAAGGTTTTTGATTAATGTTTAGTGTTGAATTTATAATAACAAGCTAATTGGCTCAATATTTTACCAGGGTACGTTAACGGCCGCTTGATATTAGAGCTTCTGCAGACGTAATACCCGATTTTGTTGAGAACCTGCTGTTGTTTCAATTCCAGAATGGATTGTTCCAACATGACGGCGCGCCTGCGCACAAGACGTGACAAGCGACCTGATGGAAGAATTCGGAGAAGAAATGTGCGTTTTGTTTTTAGCATTGATATCCACATAAGGTGTTTTTTCGTACTAAATCGACGATACTCACAACTTTGTAATTCAGTTTTTCATCTAATCTCGTATTGTTTACGAGACAGGGACGCTAACTCCGCCGTTTTCCACCAGGTGGCGCTGTAAGATATCTCATCTAGTAGCCCATATCCACTTTCATGACTATAGCCATTTTCATGACTATAGCTTGCAGCCGTTCGTCAGTTAAACGGGTGGTACAGGTCGTTAGTAGGAACCCTGTATATCACGCTAGAGTATTCGAATTTGAATTATTTATATTTCAGAAAATATTCATTGGATATCATTTTTAATTTTCTGTAGAGATTTAAAAAATGGACTATGATGGAATATACGTTCACAAAACTGAAATTAAGTTTTGCATAATTATTATGTTAACGGAGTTAATAACTCTTTTGCTTTTATACCCCTTGACAGAATATTCTTGATTATCCTTTACACAGATAATATTGTTAATTATTAAACAATGAAAGGTTTGCAGATTACAAAATTTGGAACAGGGATAAAACATATATCTGCAACACAAGCCTAGTGTTGATAATTGCTCCCCTCCGCTGAGATGGTAAAGTGCTTAGAGGAGCCTATTGTGATACCAAAGGGCAAGGCACGGTTGTAAACTGTCTGTCCTTTCACAGAAGTAGCAGTGTAAGCCTACTAGGTGCCTATTAGGTATAATAATAAAATGACCATCGCTTCCGGCCTTTGTAGTGGCGAAAGCCTAAAAAATGGCTATTGTCAGACACACAATATACTAATCCGCTTCGGACCAACATTTCATTGTTTATGAAGTGCTTTGACGGAAGAAGAAGATTTTGTTTTTACTGTGATCATTTTGAGCTACACATGACCCCAGATACAGCATTTTTGTCATTGCTTTATGATCGCTTGAGGAATATGCTGAGTATCAGAACTTCTTATAGAACAAGCAAGAAAGAGATGCAGCACATTGTTAGGCACGCAATTGCGTTTATAGGCGGTTCTCTTATTATTATTCATTTAATACCCGTAATGCTTTTCTGTAAAGAGTTTAATTAGTTACACTTAACTGTATTCATATGTGCTACACGAACGTGTAACTCATATGAATACACATATATAGCACATATAAGAAATTTATATGTGCTATCGCGTTGTATGTAGCCTTCAATATATTCATGGATTTCATGTGATTGCAAAAGGTCGTACCCATCGGCACGATAGCCAATATTTTAATAATAATAATAATAATATGTTGTTAAATATCAATTACTAGTAGCGGTAACATAACATATAAAAATTCAGCTAATGCATTCGCTGCAGTTTTTAAGCACAATGATATGCAGGAGGCAGGTATTTTTATGGGAGAAAAGATGATGCATGTGAAAGTATATAACATTGAATTTTCCTCCTTTCAATGCTGCGCAATTTTGTGGATTGCAGAACATTTCGATGGGCCTCAGTACCTCTCATAAATTATTGGACCGTTTCCAACTGGCACTTCTGCTTGTTTCAAAACAGAAACTTTGCCAGAAAACACGCTCCGGAGGAAATATACTTTATCGAAAGAAGAGGAAATGTATCGCATGCATAATGCATTTTTTAAAAGAAATCGACGTGCACAAACTTTCGGGAAGATTTTTCATCCCTCCAGTTACGTTTATGAACTGAAAAAAAAAAGGCAATTTCAAAATTTAATTGCATAAAATATTAAAATACTTGTAGGTAAATATTTAATAGGTAATGAAAATAAATTACATTAAGAATATATTAAATTATACTTAAATTTATACATACGCAGATAAACTTTGTAAATGTATGCAATAATAGCTCATCTTTCAAATCCAGCTTTTATGTTTACCTAGCTTGTATCCTGATCTGATTAGCGAAAACTATGAAAGATATATAGCTTTTAAATTTTGTAAATGGTTTTTGGTGAAATCTTTGGATGTATCGGTTTCAGTACAGTAAGTAATACTCAAAATAATCGCAGTTGCTCACATAAAATAAAGAGGTCTTTGCCAAATCTGGTATTAAATTAAATTTAATCTGGTATTTAATTAAATTTTTAATTTTCTTACTTGCCGATAGAATGGTTAGAATTTTCTGGAGCTGGCGTAATTTGCTATCTAGAACAAGGCACACTGAAAAAAATGTAACTAAAATACTCATTCGTTTTGTTTAAGAGACGTAGAAAAACTAAAATACAATTTCTAAATTCTTGATTCCCGCTATGTCTTCTCGAATACTAATTAAATTTTCATCTTCTGTATCTCAGACTCATGATTAAGTCGAAAAAAACAGAATAAAGGAAGTGAAACTCAGAAACGACAAAACAGTTACTAAAAGAAAACCTTTACCATGTCATAAGATACCGTTCGAAGCAGTTTTAAATTACTTAACTTGTCCAGATATCTGCACGTTACGTTATCAAATAGCTACACACAGGTATTTGAGAGTGGTCATGTGCGCTATTTGACACGAATTTGAAAACAAAAAAAAATTTTTTTTAGTTTAGAATCAAAAGGTTTTTCAGGAATTCACACTAAGCATTTTGGAAGCAAATTAAGATACAAATTTTCGTTGGAATGTGGACGTCAGCAAATTCGTATAAGACATAGTGCAATAGTTGGACGCCAATCCTTGAGTTTCAAAAACTGTGGATTCAAAACCTAAGCATGGACTTCGTTTTTCAGATTTTTAAGGAAGATCACTCTATAGTATTTCTTACTGACGTCCTAAAAGAACAGGACATTTTTTCCGAGTCAGTTTGAAAAGTAAACACAGTATGCTCATATGGAAATTTTACCAGAAGATACTGTACTTGCTCAGATATGGTCCGTTCATTCGCAGCAAGTACTGGAGACTCTGCACTTATTTCTATTTCGAGCCCAGATATTATGGCAAGATCCTTAATTGAAGTCATAGAAATAAGTAAAAGAATTTGAAATTCAAATATATGTACTCTGCCGCGTATGATCCAAGAAAGCAATGCTCATTATATACGAGTTAAAATTTGCTTTCACAAGCTTTTTCGTCGGAGTTTGCTATGAATAGAAACAAGGCGAGAGTCATCTCGGATATTCGTCCTGTTACGGTACGCGTATTAGCAACCGCACATTCAGTTGAACAATGTTGAACGAATTACGCACGCTACGCATGCCCAGAAGAGAATTTGGCGCAATTACAACTTTGGCGTAATTTTAAAAGAAGATAAACATGGTATATGGTTAATGTTCTGTTATCTGGACGTAAACAGTTCGGGGTTTTAAAACTTGTTAGGCTGTACGTTGCTTCATTACTTAGGTGTAAATATCGATTGTAAATTCCGCAAATTTTCGTTTAAGAAGGATTACAAAACAGGAAACATTACACGATGTTGTTTATTGATTGTATTTCTGAGGAATAAAAGCGATCGATTATTTACCATGCGTTCCATTCATAAACACTTTAACAACTTAAGGAATATATCTAGTTTAAATTATTACTGAATTAAAGCCAAAGAAATTATTATATATAACTGATATTAAATGTAATGTTTATGAACAAAACAAACCAAAATGAAATGAAACAGAAGCAAGTGCAGTAAGCACAAAAAAAGTGTCCATAGTATTCCAATCGTAAAGAGTCGCTAAGGCCTACATGACGAACAGGCTTGTGTAGGGTTGCTTATTTTTATTCGCCAGTATTTTCTCCCACGCCAACGGTACACTATTGAGCATGCGCAGTAAGCGAAATGCGTTAACATTGATCAACTCAATGTGCGGTTTGCCATTACGCTTACGGTACGCAAAGAAATATTTTCTTTTGTATTTGTTAAAGCATTTCTTCAAGTTCATGCACATACCTCTCTGCAGAGATAAGAAAGAACTTGAATGCTCCAAAACCCAGCTCAAATGAGATACATTCTGCAGGAGAAGAAGCATGACCTTGCTTCTTTACATTAGCTGTACATAAGTCACGTAATCTCTGAGGTCATCTGCATTGTTTCTTTACAAAAGCAATACACAAGTCACGTGATCTCTGAGGTCATCGGAATGCATCTCATTCTGGATTATTATTTATATTCTCATGCAAGAGAAATTCGCGAAACATTCATGCTGCAAAACGGTAACGCTGGAATTATATTTTCAGCAAGAGATCATTGAATGCCAAATATCACTGACCGTGGATGTGACCTGTGGACATAAGTCACAATAACCATGTATAGTATGTTTTCGCTATAATACATTTGTTCATCCATATTTTAAATCATTCTAGAAAATCCATATTCTTTGACGTTAGTGTAACAGAAATGTTACATAAAAGGCCATAGAATGATTTTTATCAATGTTAAATGATTTTCACAACTTTTATAAACGCTTATCTTTAAAGCAAATCTGACCTGTACACCACATGACTTCCTTGTACCGAATATTAAATTATACGCATTTTTCATTTCATTTAAGCTTATCGGATTGAATTAAATCTACTTCGTTGATAACGTATAAACCAAAATAGAATAAATGTACTCAATAAAATTCACAATATTTGTTTACCATAGCGACACTCTGGCGCTATATTCACTTAAGAGTGTCACATCTCAGTAATTTTATAACTCAGAATGCACAAAAATTATGTATATCATCTGAAGAATTATCTAATAGTGCATGGTCTGTTTAAATACTATGATAAATCTAAAACGATTTATAAAAAAAATTAAACAAACAAACAAAAGAAAGAAAGAAAAAAAACAGTTTTTCACAGGCGATTCAGTACTTCTCAATCAATTATTCATTCAATTAAATTAATTCAATTAACTTCCAATTAACTCATACTGGACAAGGCAAAAATACATAAAAATTCAAACTATCTATATCAAAAATTACAAAGTAAATCTTAAACACTTCAATACTTATTTCCTCGAATAAATTTCAGAATGGATTAAGCATGATTTAATTAGCAACAATGAAAGAAGGTGTTATATTTGTTGTTGCGAAGCTTAGTTTCTCTAGGTTGCCAGCAAATCCACTATTCTGCTAAATTTCAAGTGTAAACAAATATGGCCGCTATGGCCTAAATAATTAGGCTTAGACGCACTTAAGCAAATTTTAAACTGTTGATAATTCTGCAATTATAATATGCAGGTTAACTAAAGGCATAAAAACCTTAACCGGAAGATAAGAACAACATAATTCAATCATTTTTAGAGCAAAAAATGCACAATTTACCAATATATAAGAATAAAAAAACTGAGCTCCCCCCAAAAGAAATATTTGTTTGAATTTCCGTTTGCTATTGTATAAAGTAATGAATTATTTATCTATATTTTTTCGAAATCCATCTAATATTTGACGGCATGGTACTTTGTTCCGTTAGCATCATCAATTCTTCAGATTCTGTGCATTTAATCTTACTCAGTACATTTAATCGCGGTTTTCTGCTCTCTGCTATGTTTTATACAAGATTCATTTTAATCAGAGCTTCCGAAATAGTGTTCACCAGCTGCCACTTTTTCATATGTCCATTTTAATGAGGATAAATCATAAACCACTGAAACCCACCAGGGACCGAGCAATAAAATCGCTGAACACTCGTACTTCCGACCTGGATTCGACACCAGGCAAACCGACTGGCTACATGAGCATTTTCGTGGTTTTTTCCTTGTGTATCGTGTACACGTGCCAGTTTCCCTTAATTCCCCCACGAGAGCATCTCTCTCCCTTAGTCAGACAGCCCTACTGTGCTTTGCCGTAATAAACTAAACTAAACCAAAACCTAAACCACTTAATTGGTTTATGTTTAAACAGACAGGCGGATGTATAGATCTTCTGTAAGTAACAATTTGATTCACTTACACTATTTTCTGTACGCAATATTAATGCTGATTAATTAACAAAAATAATAAAAAAAGAAAAATTTGAAAGGTTTCAGATTTTAAGATTTTAAATTATTCCCAAAGGGGCGATTTTTAAATATTTTGTGTGTTACGTTTATTTATGTTCTTCGCCTTTAAACTATAAAATTCAGTTCAAGAGCAATATCGCAAAATAATTTTTAAATGAGCATATCTTTAGAATTTCCGATACACAGTCTCACGCGCTGGAGATAAAAATGTTTTTTTTTTTTTTTTTTTTTTTTTTTTTATGTATAACGTTGCCATTGCTCGCTTTGAAATCCTTGAGTTTTGTTCATCAGAAATTCGTTAAAGTTTTACAAAATATGAAATCGATAATAAAGCAAATTCCAAATTTGAGCTTCCATATTCGGGTGGAAACGTTCAGTACTCAAAATTTTATGGCTCTAGGTACCGTTGTTTTATCACAATGCGAGAAACATACATACATTTATGCAGATGCTTCATTATTTAATTTCTTTAAATATAATACAGGGCGATAATATTTGGTGGCAACAATTTAAAAAGTGAAACAACGCTTTTAGTGAATCGAAGCAAAACGCCAAAACGAAATTAATAGCTCTTCTGGGGAAATTGCGCCTTTGGATTAATTATATTAATTAATACTCTGCAGAAGATAGAAGAGAAGCACAGTTTGCTTGGTCTAGAAGACTCGCGTATGTATTTTTCGTGTATTTGTTTACATCTGTATTCCTAATGCATTTTACACCTTTAATTTTTATATTAGCAAATAAATATTTCATGTATTATGAATTTTATTAATTAGTTTATACAAATATTCCATGTATTATGAATTTTATTAATTAGTTTTTATTCTGATTTCTAACACACTCTGCTTCTCTTTTTCGCTTATTCGTTTTAACATCAAATTTACTGATATTCTTAACTGAGTGAATCATTCCTTAGACCAAGTTCAAAACGCCATAAAATCTACAAAATTAAATTTCAGTAGTGATGTCGTAATGAGTTTAAATCATAACAATTTTAAACTTTTCTTTTAATATAAAATTAACCAGATAGCTTTTATGTACTTATTTACTCTCATTAATTAGTATTATGATGTAGCGACTACGTTAGACCTCGGTGGCTTCTGGTATGTAGTTACTTGCTCGTGTCGCCATCTATTGGCACCAATTAGAAGTGCCGCAGTTTCGCTTTCCCTTGAAGATGGTACTAACTTTGGGATTTGATCCTGGGTCTGTTTTTTAATGAGTCGAATTCTGTACTACTAGCGCAAAAGAGCTTTCGTGAGTTAGGTTCAAGAATTCCAAGTCTTTCGAATTTGCGAGCGTTGATTTGTTCGGGGAAGGTATAACGGTAACCATGCTAAGAAAACATAACACCGCTTAAAAACAAAAACAAAACAAAACAAAAAAAAAAGACCTGACATTTAAATAAAACTTCTTTTTCTCGTCAAAGAAAAATATATGCATGTTTAAAGGGAAAGACATTAATTCACTAAAAATGGTGGAAGTTAAAATCTTGAATCGTCTGAGAAAAATTAGAACAAATTTGATCATTTTGAAATATTATTTCGTAAAAAATCAAAAAGAGTAAAAATTAACAAAAATTTTTATGAAGCTGTTTAATTAGTATGAGTATTCCGATCTACGCAAAGGGATGTTTGCGTTTTTTAGTTGTCTCTCGCATGCATTAACAAGAAAGTGAATTTTTCTTCTACTCTTCGATCAAATATCATTCTTAATATGTGAATTCTGCTTCCAGGCACTAAATTCCTCATAAAAATGTACTTTATAACGCAAGAAATGCATTTTCACATTAAATGAAGGAATCTGTGTTTTTTATAGTTAAATAATGTGTGTTTACTGCGATTGTTGGATTTAAATTGAATGTAATTATTTTATATGCGCTTTAATTTAATTTTTTACTTAAGGTCGTTTGGCCACTAATAATTATTATTACTTTAGTTTCTTGGAAGTGGCAACAAAACAATTGATAGAATTAGCAAAAATATGCGAGTGTAGTTAGTTAGGTTTATAAAAGAACTTGCTATTTACATGACTGATATTTTATTTAACATCTTTCCAGCAAATACATGAATGCTTTAAAATATTTTTATTAGTTTCTTAAGAGTCCGTGATACGCTGATAGCGTAATAGTTTATTTGGACGCGTAAGCGAACAGCGATTATTTTAAGAAGGTTTTTGACTGCTTTGTCGGATTTTGAGTTTCAGTTCTTTCGCATTACTTCACTTTATTTTCAAGGTTCATTTCTACCTAGAAAAAAAGTACTATCAGGTACTGCATTTAATTTTAAAGTTTTCTTCATAAAATTAGTCTTTTTTTTGCTTTACTGCGGGCACTTTTCGACAGTGACCACTCCTAAGGCCGGAGGGGGAGGCACCTAATAGGCAGTGACCGTTACCTCATATGAAGGGACAGACAATTTACAACCATGCCTTCTCTGGGATTCAAACTTAAGTCCTTTAGTGTCGCAGTCGGCTCCTCTAACCACTATACCGTCTGCAAGCCTAAAGTTAAATAGTAAATGTTAAAATACAGGGTGTTTATAAAGTCCCGGACCCATTTTGATGTTTAATAACTCATAAAATAATAAAAATAGATTAAAATTAATAACATAAATGGTTAGATAGACTCAAAAAGTTTCATGACTCTTGTCAATGAACTTCCACGTGTACCCCCTTCGTCGCACGGAGAATATCAAGTCGATATTCAATTTCACGCCAGGTACCGGCAAGCATGTCGGCGTCCACAGAGGCTATTGCGGTTGTCATTCTGGCTTTTAGGTCATCCATATTCGACACTCTCCTCCTGTAAAAGTTGTCCTTTACAAATCCCCAAAGGAAAAAGTCCAGCGTCGTTATATCAGGTGATCTGGGTGGCCAAGGAATTGGACCTCCTCGCCCAATCCCTGGCTCCTGGAAAAGGTTGACGTACACTTTTTTCCAAAAAAAAAAAAAAAGGTAGCTAAAATCAGATATATTAATTAAAACGTCGGAAAAACGATAATTTTGGCCCTCATTTTTTCCCATTCACATATCAGATTATATAAAACGTTGTTCTAATATACGTATTTTGACACAAAATCGGACTTCTTCTGAAATGAAATGCCAGTTTTTTTTTTCACATTTCGATTCTACAACACAAATTATGCCAAGTTTTGTAAAAATCACACGAGAAGTTTTTAAAAAATTAGCTCTCAAAGTTTTAGCTCCTCCGCGTTAATTGAATTTGGTATATATTTATTAATCTCTTTTTTTGTAATTAAACTTATTTGATTCTTCCTTTCACATTTCAAAACTTCCAATTCCAAATAAAATTCACCCATTTTTTACGACTTTTTTAAAATTTGTATTTTTAAACAATTTATATAAATTTTTCGATAAACGTTTTGAATTATAAACTGTAAAATTTTTACTATCATCTTAAAGTAGACGTATTTCTAAGCATACCTGCAAAAAATAGACTACGATATACGCGAATTTATATATTGGCGCGTTTTGAAGTTTGGAGTATTCGTTATAAACGATAATAAATGAAAATATGTTTTACGCACTTTGTTAAAATTATTTGAAAGTATGAACGATGACCATTTTTTCCTCTCGTGTGCAGTGAAAAAAATGAAAGGAAAATAAGTTTCTATAAATTAAGAAGTTCGCCTAGTGAATTATTTATTCTTGGCGCAAGCTGAAAAATATGCATCAAAATAAATTTTTAAATTTCTCACCGAAAATTACAAAATTTAATATCTAGGCATAATTTCATTTGAAGAATCGAAATATGAAAAAAAAAAGATAAGTATAATGTACAACAGAAGATATACAGTAATAAATATGATAAGACGTGTGTAAAATCAACTAAAACTGTACTAGAATTTATTTAATTCACGTTGCATTATACACCCGAAATTTTTCGTGATTACGATAATTCCTTTTTACTTCGTACGAGGAAGTCAAAAAATCTGATGTGTACACCACGTGACCTCCTTGTACGGAATATTAAATTATACGCAATTTTCCTGCATTTCATTTAAACATATTGAACTAACAGTTAACGAATTTTGAATTAAATCTACTTCGTCGATAGCGCATAAACCCCAATAGTAAATTCTACTTCCAGGCACTAATAATTCTCTTTAAAGTTCTCTTTAAAGCGAACACTCTTTAAAGTTCACTATATTTATTTACCATGGCCACACTTCGGCGCTTAACAGAGTTATATCTCATTCATTTTATTACACAGATTGAGCAAATATTATAGCATCGGTAGAATTACCACAAGTTCTATTCAAATACTATAATAAATCTAAAAACGATGTATAAAAGAAATTAAACAAATAAAAAAGGAACAGTTTTTCACAGACAACTCAGCGCCGCTTACCTAATGCGCAGGCGCTACTAATTAACTCAGTTCTCACTTCGCTGTAAGGCAAAAATACACAAAAATTCAAAATACTTTCCTTAAAAATTGAAAGATGTAGAAAAACATAAAACATAAAGTACTGTTAAAAAAATTTAAAAAAAAATATTTTTTACAATTAAAATGCGTACGCAAAAACCAGCTAATAACTTAAATAATAATTCCAGAATGAATCAAGCATAATTTAATTCGCAGTAATGAAAGAAGACGTTACTCTGTTATTGCGAAGCTTACCTTCTCATAATTGACAACAAATCCACTATTCTGCTGAGCTTCAAATGTAAATAAAAATATGGCCGCTGTATTAAAAAAAAATTAGGCTTAGCAGCACTTGAAAAACTTTTAAATTGCTGATAATTCCACAATTATTGCATGCAGATTAACTAAGCGCTTAAAAATCTTAACCGAAAGATAAGAACAACATATTCAATCATTTTCAAAGCAAAAAATGCACAATTTACCAACTTATAAGAATAAAGAAACTGAGCTCACTGAGCCGAGTAACAGAGTGGATATATATATATATCTCTACATAGAATAAAACAAACAGTCTGTGTGTGTGTCTTTCGTTCCTGTTGCGAGTAAGCTAATAGACCCAGGGCCACGAAATTTGGTACTTCATTTTGAGACATAATGGGTTACAGGAAAGCGAGATTTCACTCTATACATTTCATTTTTACATCGTCGTGAAGCGTAGACACTTAGCTATTTTACGAACTTAAAATAAATTTCGTATTTCAATAAATCGATTAAATACGAATTTATGTAGGAAAGTGAGCTTAACACCTTTTCAGCGGAATTTTTTTTAAAAAAATTTATTTTAAAAAATGTGCTATTTATTTTCCTTTAATTTTTGTACACGTTGAACTTTAATCCTTTCGACTCCTTTTAAAAAAAGAATTTTGGAAAAATAACAATATTTTGTATTTTTTTAAAATTTTTTAAATGAACCTTACTTCCTAATAACTTCTCACATCTCAGATATTTTAAAATGTAGTTTTGGCAACAATTTTCCTTTCTTATTGTTGTTGATAGATTTTTGATGAAATTGCATCATTTTGAATAGTTTCATTCTTTTAGAAATTTCGATTTGGCAACAATTTTTCATCGTATTTCTTATGTTACTGATTTTAAAAGACTGAAAAGTTTAAGAAATTAAAAAGTTGTTTCTTTTTGCAACGGTAAATTGTTTAATTACTTTATTAGGATAATTAACATTTGTATCGAGGGATATTGCTTATTTCATTGTAATATTATGTTTTAATTATATATAATTTTAATTATTAAAAAGTTTTGCGTGATATTTTTTAATCTGTTTAAGTTCTTAATCTGTTTATACCATTTGAGTTCTTAGGATTTTGCAAAGATTTGAGTTCTTAAGATTTTGCAAAGGGAAGTTGGTTAATTTATTTATTAAGATAAGTAATATTTGTATTAAGGGATACTGCATATTTCCTTGTCATTTTTCAAGTTAAATGGCTGCGATGTGACTGCTGACACATTTCCTCAGAAGATTACCTAAAGTATCATAACATTTCAAAATTTCAGAAGAAGGATCATTCAAACTATCGGGCAAGAAAATGTTTAAAAAAATTTAATTTTATTGTAGAATTTTTATTTAATTTTTTATGTTTTAAGGGTGGTGCTTAAGAATGGGGATATAAATTATGCTTTAACAAATGTTTAATGCACATCTCACGCAATTAATTTGCTAAAAATTCACGATGTATATGTTTTTCTGGAGATACATCAGGGCCGTATACAAAGAAGGGTTGGAATCTTAACAAAGAGAAAAAAGTTGGAAGAACTTACGCGGCCATATGTCCCAGGTGTGTCTTTTAGGCATTTTTCTTGTACGTTTAAAAGCCAGACGAAGGCTGGCCGCATAGCGGCTAGTATACATATATTTATATACTTTTGATTCAGCCGATTGCAACCAAAATATGAGGTGCACATGTGCATGTCATAGCACCCCTATATACAAAATTTCAACGTTCTGAGGCCCCTCGTTTTTGAGTTATGCGAGATACATGCATGCATACATACGTACGTACGTAGGTATCTTCCACGAAAAAAAACTCTTCAGAATCCATTTTAAATGAGTTTTATAATTATTTTGGGGGAAAAGAGTCTTTTATTTTGTCCTTACATACGGATGTCACTCGAAAACATCGTTAAATTGCATTCGAAAGAGCTGTCAAAATAGACAGTTTCGTTGAAATATGGTACCCGAAATTTTTCGCGATTACAATACTTCCTTTTTACTTCATACAAAGAAGTAAATATGCTTAAAATTTCGTCTTCAGAAGAACCATGGTGTGTTTGATTTAAAAAAAGTGACTGAAAATACTAAAAACAAAATGAAACAAGAAGACAGGAAACCATTGATTGGTATAACTTTTATTCCTATTAAGTGAAATATCTAGTTATTTATGAAAGTAATATCTGTTAGCATGATATGTTTCAGTTGCTACACAGTTGAAGATATGTCATTTTTATGACAAATTATGCTGCATGTCGCAGTATACAAACACTTTGCCAAAGCTTTGAAATGGAAGAATAAATAAAGATAATTTATGATTCACTGCAATCTGCAAAGCACAAATTTCTGGCGAGATAATGTTTCATTATACATCCATTTGCTTCTTAAGGGAGATCTGACCTTCACGTACATTAATATAATCTAATTCAATAAAATCAGAATACGATGTGAAAAACAGATAAATACACACAACAGTGCAACATACACAATAAATTACCATTATACTTTCAGCACACTTTATACTGCGCCTGCCCACATTGGAAAAATGTAGCAGTACTTTTGTAACCTGCATAAAGCGAGCGATCGAGAATCATTTGGTTACACAACAAGTTTCAAATTTTATTCCATAATTTAAAATTTTTTGTGATATAAATTTTACACTGATTAAACATCAATGTCTAATAAATATATTACAACATGTAGCATGTAACACATTAATAACACATTTAATTATCGCATTTGTGTAACACGTGACTTCTGTAAGCACAGATATGAAGCAATTAAATTAATTTTGTTGTGCACTTCAAATATCAACACCACAGCAGAGAATACCAACATCAAAGGTTATGAATATGAACATAAAAAGTCACTTAAAAGCTCCTAATTATTTCCTGGCAGTTACAGTTACTTTCAAGCCACAGACAAGGAGCAACAAGCAATTTTAATTACAGCAAAATTTAGCACTATATAACCATGATATTCGCCCTTGTTAATTAAAAAAAAATTAAGGTTCATGTAACCACAAATTTAATTATGATAAAGTAGAAATTTAAAAAATTTGAACATTAGTTTTTCAGATTAGTACAATACATTTTATTCGAAAATATCAGAATTTTAATGTAATCAAAAAATTCGATGCTAACGAATGGAACAGGGATACTAAATTTCTAACAATCGCATAATAAATTTTTAATGCAATAATAAATTTTAATAATATAATATATAATAAAAATGATTTTATTATACATTAATTATATAATGTATGGTAAAATTTTAATAACATAATATGCAATATA
>KK112890.1:400567-600347 GCA_000611955.2 Stegodyphus mimosarum
TAATAACTTTTAATTAAATAATAATTTTTCTTAATTAGCTAAGCTTAAATTCCGCATTTGTTAAAAAAAAGTAGTATAACAATACTACTGCTGGAACTGATATTGTCTAAATTTATGCTGTCTAGAAAGTTTGATAGGACTATTTAACAGTTCATTTACTAATTTCTTTACGTCCAGTTACTTACTTACGTTAATTATTTTACTTTACATTTTATAAAAAATTTGTATCATTCTAGAAACAATAAAAAAATATAAATTATTCAGATTTACTTAAAGTTTTAAACTTTTCAGGATAAAATAAAATTTCTCCTGCACAAAAATAATTTCATGTTATTGTATTTCAATAAGTATTAATAAGTGATATAATGGGAAGACAATTTCTCTCATATACGTTTAATTCGTAATTTTCATCTCTTTTCTCTGCTTCCTTTAGCTAGCAAGCTCCGTTTACATTTTGCTTCATAATAGATGACTTTGTTTACAAAATTCAGTTATTTTTATCCATTGTTAAAATACTTGTGTCATTTAAAAGTAGCATAATTTTTAAAGAAACTCTTTAGCTGAAGAAATAATCTTCTTTAAATATTTATCAGATATCAAATATTCTTAATTTATTTATGTTTTTTAATTATTTGCTTTTGTAGCGAATAGCTACTAATAGAAAACATAATGAAGACAGACTAGAATAATCACAAATCACATTCACGATATGAAAAGCTTTAGGTGGATTTGCGCTTTGAATAGTTTGTTTAGTAATGCATTTATAATTTTATTTTGCACGCGTATATTCAAGCCTATTTTAATAATAGTTATATATTTTGTCTCTGCAGTCTTCGTGATATTCCTTGAAACCTACCTGTTAAAAATTATGTCTATGTTAAAAAATTAAAACAGATTTAATATTTTTTTAGCTAAAATAAAAGTATAAAATTTTTATCAATCAAAATAAATTACTTTACTTGATTTTCAGAATAATTTCTCAAAACTACTTTTACTTTAAGACTATAACTCGAAACTACGTTTACAATTTGAAAACTACTAGGTAGCTAACATTAGTTACATAGATGGTCCACTGTTTAAGTACAAGATGAAAAGGAACTAAAGGCAAGTTTAATATTTTTTCATTTTAGTTTGATTTTTGGAAGAAACAAAAGACACATAAAATAGATTAGAAATGAAACGAAATTTGGAGAATAGAAAAAAAAAAACAAGAAAGGAAATTAAACTACAAAGAATAAAATTTCTTTTCATTTTCAAGCGAAACAGACAGTTTAGTAAATTTAGAAAAACCCAAAACTAAGCAATTAAATTTCTTTGACATCATTTCAGATTTAACAAAAACAAAAATTAAATTAAAACTAGATTCCTTTCAATTTTTCTTAAAAACAAAATTTCAAATGCATTTCCTAACCATTCTAAAATATCTTGGAAGCATATTAAGCACCCCATAAAAGGATCAGAATTATAAAATATATTTATACTAACGTATTAAAAGCCGGAATTCAGTTTTACTTTTGATTATTTAAATTTTGATTTTTATCCCTAAGCAAACTGAGAATAGAAGTAAGAAATAGCATAGCTCTCTGGACGAACAAAAAATAAATAATTTTAGTTACTGAAGCACAGAAGGTTGCAGTAAAACGTCGTACAGATGCTTTTTTTACCAAGTGTACTGAAAGAAAACATACACACGTTTGAATAAAATTTTGCTGCCGCTTTGTATGGAAAAAATCAGAAATATATTGAATGTGGACCATATTAAAGTTGGTATAAGCGAAAAATAATTACGAAAAATCACATTTTTAGCTGCATATTTCATCATTTACTTTCTATCGAGAGATATTATGTTTCAGAATGATGCCCGTTTCTGAGATTAACATTTTGTATAATACTTAACATTACTGTGTCTGCACCATCTCTTGCTTCACACTTTATATTACAGAAGTCTAAACATATTTAATGTTCAATAATATATATATATATATATATATATTCACATAAAATGTATAAAAATGTACAACAGAAGATATACAGTAATAAATATGATAAGTTATGTGTAAAATCAACTAAAACGGTACTGGAATTTATTTAATTTCTTGAAAAATTCATAAACCCGAATTGAATCTTGATATAATATTTCACCATGTGCAGCAACATTGGGAAAAATTTTATTTTAAAATATACGACGTCTTACGGAATAAATCTAGTAGAATATTTTTTTTTTTTGTTTTAGTTCAAAATATTAATTGAAGGGCAACTAACGACTTGAAAACTAGTATGACTAAATTGGTCTTCCCTTTTAACTTCCTAAATTTTGATCTGAAGAATAAAACATAACCACCATGTTATTAATTACAAGATACATTTCCTGCATTTGGTGAGTTCTCAGTCTTTGAAAACATTAACAGCAACAAAAATGCTTAGTTCTCGAAATATCATATATCGCCAACCGCAGTTTAGTTCATTTAACCATGTAGACGCACCAGAAGAAATGATTCTTTTACCATTGTCAACACAGGGCCGAATTATGCGATAAAAATGCAGCACCGCACAAATCCTTTTCAAGTCGAACTTAGGAAACAGTCCCGTAAGCTTCTCCAGCTTCATTACATAATTGTCGCTCATTTCCTGCAACATTTCCCGAATTAACTCAAGGACTATTCACTCCGCTCCGCGTGAGAAAGATCGGCGAATATGTAATCCGGCCCTGCGTCAACAGGCGTCAGTTTAATCACAGTCGCAATGGCAGTTCGCCATTTGAACTTCAATAGATTCTCATCTCTTCTATTAATTGTTAATGTCGATTACTTTCAAACAAATAAGTTTAGTCGATAGTCTTCGGCTAAGCTTCGGCCATCTCTCTTCAAACTTACGTCAGCCGAAGGAATACAATGACCAAGAAAACCAACACGTGAACATAATTTGCATATATTTGAACTGCTCCGCTGATCCTGGTGCATTCGGTATTTCGAGCATCTGAAAAATGAAAGAATTATTACATGAATCAGAAAATAATATCATATAATTCTTTATTACACATCGTAATAAAGAACATAAAAAATACTTTTTCAAGTAAAATGCTTTAAACATTTTCACAAACATTCGCCACCCCAGAAAGAAGGCGGACATTACAAAATCAAATAATGACGCTACACAATGAAATAATAACTTAGAAAATCAAATAATGACTTTACACAATAATCCTTATATATACTCTCAGAGCAGGCGCATCTATGTTTTTAAGCAACATTTAAAAACATTCAAAATTAACTAAGAAATGCATATAAACGAAAACAGCAATATGTACAATTTCACGATTTTCGCATAGTGCCAATGATACATACTAGCAAATACTGGAACTCATATATGCCAATAAAATACTACATTATACAGTATTCTAATACTACTAATACAGTAGTCTAATACTATTCTAATACAGCATTAAAACTTTTAAATATTATTCATAATATCATTAATAATAAGATCGCTATTTTGTCCATTTGAAATGGTAATGGTACAGTAAATATACAGGGTGTTTATAAAGTTCCGGACTTTATAGTTCCGGAGTTTGGCATTTATTGATGGAATAACTTATATATTTTTCTTTTCAGGTTTGAATATCTTTACTTTTGTAAATACCGTCTGCGCGTGTAGTTAATTTCAGATAATTTCATTTTCCAGTCTAAATATCTGTACTTTTCTAAATATCGTCTGCTTATTGCATTTTTCTCTCTTTTGTTTTTGGCAAGTTGAGTTGAACGTGCAATGCCTGGATATGCAATTATTCAAGTTTTGGAACCGGACGATAGGCCTAGGAGGATAGCCTTTGCAACAGATATGGTAAGGAAGACATAAGATGATGCTGAATTTCTGAAGCGCATAATGTTCTCCGACGAGGCATCCTTTCATCTTTCTGGCATTGCTCATCCCCATAATGAGCGCATATATGGATCTGAAAACCCCCATGAATACCGTGAGGCACAAAAGTTATTGCACAAGGGTAAATGTGTGGTTTGGACTAATGCACGACCGAGTCATTGGGCCTTTCTTTTTTTACAGAAAAGACAGTCTCATCAGTCGTATACTTAGACATGTTGGAAAACTTCGCATTTCCACAACTAGAGCTTCAGCCACATGTCTTTTGGCAACAAGATGGTGCACCTCCTCATTGGGGTGCCATCGTTCGTAGTTCTTTGAATGACCATTTTACCGGAAGATGGATTGGGCGAGGAGGTCCAATTCCTTGGCCACCCAGATCACCTGAAAAAACGCCGCTGGAGTTTTTCCTTTGAAGGATTTGTAAAGGACAACGTTTACAGGAGGAAAGTGTCGAACATGTATGACCAAAAAGCCAGAATTACAACCGCAATAGCCTCTGCGGATGCCGACATGCTTGCCGGTATAGGGTGTGAAGTTGAATATCGATTTAATATTCTCCGTGCGACGAAGGGGACACACGTGGAAGTTCATTGACAAGGGTCATGAAACTTTTTGAGTCTATCTAACCATTTATATTATTAATTTTAATCTATCTTTATTATTTTATGAGTTATTAAACATCAAAATGAGTCCGGGACTTTATAAACACCCTGTGTATTAGAGTGAATTAATACCCAGAAAATGATATTCTGCATTCTAACTTCTGTAAAAGAAAACTGAGCTTAAGTTTTAGTATACAAAACGTTGAAACGTCTTTTTATTTGTTACTGTTTTTTAAGGAAATATCTGACATGTTTGTATAAAAAACCTATTCCCTTATCTTTAAGCAGATGAATCCTTTAAAAACCTCTCTAATTGGCAAACCAATCGCTTTCTAATATTTCTAACTATTTCTGAAACCTAATATTTGAAAAGAAACAAGATGCAAATCAAATTGATATTCGCATGACCGTAAAATGCTTCGCTAAAATCTCACATTTAATTTTATCGCATTTTCTAAAGCTCTAGAAATTGACTCAGTCAATGTAAAAAATACAATGGAATCTTTCTTGACTTCTGAAAATAACTAACTTTTTGAGAAAATAAATGGACATCAAAATTGAAAACTGATGGTGAAACATTTTCCCTGAGGCAAACGCTCTCATAAATGACAAAGTCGTTTATAAACGTTCTTGGTCGCCTTATAGAAGATTACCAAGCACCAAATGTGATATAAAATCGAATCTTTCGCCAGCCGATTCTCATAAACCCAAGGCGTTTGCGAGTTATTATTAGGAAAGGTTCACTAAATTAGACTGTATTGATTTCTTACCTTAAGAGCTGAGGAATTAGAAAAAAGAGAGAGAGAAAAAAAAATTCTTCATTAATGGACAGTTTCAAATAAAGTGAAGTTCCCATTAATGGAAGTTCGATTGTTTTCATGCAATGTTTAGTAATACTGTGTAGTTTGCAATAAAATTTTTCATATGCGCAGCTGCTCCAATTTCCTACAAGTGCGCATATCTATTTTCATAATGTGGCTTCAATAACGTTATTACCCATTAGCAATATGAATGATTTTCAACAGAGTGGTATAATGAATACATAAACTTCATTACAAGATTTGGACTAACTTTTAACGCCACTGTAAATATTACTTAACAACATATACATATGTTCATCGGGAATGTGATGCCAGTGCCAGTGGAAAGAAGTATTGTAACATAGAATTGAACAAGTATTATCAACAACGTATTCCATAAACATATAAACTTGTACTAGTGCGATTGTGTGCCGGTATTAAAGAGTTTTAGAGTCGCGTTGAATGCAAATGAGTAAGAAGAAGTATTTTAGGAAGGTTCAACTTGCTTCGTTAGAGAGTGCTAGGAATCCGTAGTAGCGCGTTTGCCTTCTGGCTAAATCACTCTTAAAGCTTAAATTACGTGTCTTTTGATATTCGCCGGCTAGTTTAAATTTAGAGCCAACTAGTTAGATACTTGTGTTTTGCTTCGGCTAAGTCTCCTTTAGTTTGCTATAGTTTAGTTTCTTATTCCTTATTCTGAGTTAAAGCCCGAGTAGAGGCTTTGTTGTAAGCCCAAGAAAGGGGCCAAGTGTTATTCTTATTTGAGTAAAATAAAGGGCATTTTAACCCTTCTCGAGTCTACGTTTTAGTTGTTTGAACTCAACGATAATTCGCTATACAGTTCACTAGGTTCCTCGACGTTCTTCTTAGACAAAAAAGTGAGGAATCATACAACGTATTATAATATAGCTTGTAATAATACAGCGTAATATGCTGCAATCTATTATAAACTTACACTGCATTAGCCTTCAAAAGAAAAAATACTCTGCTATTATGGGAAGATTAGTTGGTTAGTTCATTAATTAAATTAAAACAAGCGATAGCTATCTGCTAAGAGAAGGTATATATATCTTCGTTATGAATTCTCTAAGGAAAGCTAACTCCTATTTTCATTGAAGACGATCAAAAATACGAAAACGCTCATGCAGCCAGCCTGTCTGCTGGGATTTCAACGCTTAAATATGGTACCCGGAATTTTTCGTGATTATAATACTTCCTTTACTTCGTACAAGGAATTAAAAATGTGCTAACTCAATTTCTGTTAATTTTTTCAGTAGCGCAAAATTTTGATTTTTCTTCATAACTAGGTGAATTTGAAAAACAACAAATAGACATGCCAAGAAACAAAACCAGTCTACTAGATGAGTACTTGAGGAAGTATTTTATGTCTTAGGAATTTTTTGATAGTTTACACTATTTGTAAAGGTGAAAGAAATTCGGAACATCAAAGAGAAGTATTGCCGTTTGAGTCTCGGAAAAAAAAAAGAATCTATCATGCCTATACTCTCTCTCTCACTTCTCTGCCTCTCGTTCGTTACCTTGGAATCGGTGAAGATATATTCTCCATTTTTTTCTTCCTTGCTGAGGTCTAGCCTGAGGCAAGTTCTTTTCAAAAAATGTTTTACCCAAGCTTCATTAAATAAAGATTTTTCAGTGTAAGAAGAAAGGAAGGAAAACTTCTACGTTTCAAAGAGATAGGAGTTTTTGAAGAACATAAAGGGAAAAAAGCGTAATTTAATCCTTACTCAAGAGAACAGCAGAAGACAGGTTCGAATTTTCCTACACGTTACGTTGGCAACGAATTTATTAGACAATTTTAAGCAGCATTCCTAAAACTATGAACTTTCTTAATAATGCTTGCTAAAAGTATTTTTAGAATGATTTTATAAGGTATTGCGTGTTGATCAACCAATTATTATGATTCAGTCATTTACTATAACGTTTCCTTTCTGTAAACGTCACTGAAATAGGAATTAGTCAGTTGAGTGTTTAAGTCGAGGGTCTTTAATAATTTAGAGCTTTTGAGGAGTCGCTCGCAGGCTTAGTCCTATCGCCAAGCTCTGACAGCAATTATTCCGGCTTTAGCCACTTTCGTTAGCCGATGTTAAAACGCGTCGTTAAACTTTTTCAGCCAGCTTAAGTAAATCATTCCCTGTAGTCTAGAACTACGTATTTTAAATATGAATTTCAACTTATGTTATTTCAAATATCTGCAAGTGGAGAAAGTTACTTATAAGGCCGAATAAAGGCTTCTATTTGATTTCAAGAGTTCATTAAAACGCTTATTCTTACGTCTTGTCTAACTACATTTTTAGACGCAGCGATAATTCGCTCGTTAATCTAGTAGATTCTAAAAAGGATGCCGATTTAAACCTCTACACAAATAAGACCCTACAATTTGATTTTGCCGAATCTAAATCATTTAATTGATTTCAATAATTAGCCTAAAGTTCATTAAGCAAATTGTACTCCATGGTAATTTAAAAGGCGTAGTTAAAGGCATATGTCATTGATTTGGATATGATTCAGAAATTAAATTATGGAATCAGGTAGGAAGAATAAACTCAATAAGAAAAGTTTAGTTAATAACCGCACAGGCAGAAAAGTAAAATTATTGAGCACAGAATTTTAAAGATCAGGAAAACAAAATGCTTCTGATCAATAAAATGGGGCAATTTAATTCAGAAAAAAATAGTAATATAAAACACAAAGGAAATGTGTATACACCTCTACATATTACTTGCACATAGCGGTATGGAACATTTATTGCTAACCAGTTAGTCTGAAGTTCGAATTTGTAACATTTTTTACGGTTCTAAAATGCACAAACACTGGATGATCCAGAAGTAAAAACTGAAGAATGGCGAAAAATCATGCAATAAGTATTCATGTGCTCATTACAGAAATAAACGATTATTTCGTTAGGTAAAAAAGGATTTACAGACTAGATGTAAAAAGTTATTTTATTTCACAGCTAAAATAAACTAATTTTATCCCATGTTCGTAGTCAACTTATAAGGTATTTCTCCCACCTTCTTCGCATGCCTTTGTGATGTAGTGGTCAGCACGCTGGGAGTGTATTCCAGAGGTCCGTCGTTCGAGTTCCGGCGAAGGCGTTGCCCAATTTTCATCTCTCCTGCTTCGAAATAACCTAATGTCTGTACACTGGCGCCGGAACTAGAAAGGGTGGTGGATTATGATTCCCCATCACCAGGATTTCGCGACTGCCTCCTCTAATCCCCAGTGGCCCTTTAAAAAAGGGAGTATATAAGGTATTTCTCCCACTTTCTTCGCATGCCTTAGTGGTGAAGTGATCAGCACGATGGGCGCGTATTCCAGAAGTCCGTGATTCGAGTCCCGACGAAGGCGTTGCTCATTTTTTATCTCTCCTCTTCGGAAAAAAACCTAATGTTTCTACAAACTTACAATTTCATTTCCCTTTGTTATTGTAATTTCACTTGTCCGTCATGTCTGATGTAATCAAAACAACTCCGCGAGTTATATCGTGGCAAAGAATACAAGATTGCGTCTGTCACTGACCAGAGTCCTGAGCACCATGCAATTGACAGTCCGACTTTAGGCTCACTTCGCCCCCCCCCCCCCGTTTTACGGAGGAGGCGGATCCGAGGGTCTTCCACCTTTCTCTTCCTCTACAACCAACCTCTAGAGAGATCTTTCGGCTTGCCGCATATTTTGAGTACCCCATGCCGCACAGATACTATACACTTACAAACATCTGTGCCTTCTTCAGCATTTGTTCTCGGATCCTTTGGCACAGCAGTCATCTTCGCTAACCACTTTCCCAGCTGGGTGGCTACAATTTTATTGTGTATTTTTATTGAGTTTAATTTATTTATTGAGTAGTTACTCAAACTGTTCTGTTAAGCAGGAAAAAGCGACACGCCATTTTGCATTACTTTATCAGAAGTACTCTCAGCGATTGAACATCATTGTTTTCTTTGATCGTAACCCTGTTTCTGCAACTTTGCAGCTCAAGAAAGGAATGACGTTCAAAAATGACGTCAAATAACGTAGTTTATCTGTATACACACACTCGTAATAAATATCTAGATAGCCAAATATTAAACTGAACATTACGCCATTATGTAACTAATAAAGAATTTTATGGGAGGGGGGTCCTGATTTCTGTATACATCCATTGAAAGGCTTCTACTACAAGAAACAAATCGCCAGACACATAGTCCTTGAATGCCTGTGTTTTAGTTAAAATAATGAGGGTAATTAATTTTTAAAAGCTCATCAATTAATCAGTCTAAATATAAATGCCTGCGCAATACGCTTTCCTGTGTTTAAAGCAGAGAGTTTTCCGCAGGTACTTTGTTCGCTTTCGCTGCATTAATCAGCTGATGGGAATAATTAATTAGTGGCAGATGGTGGTTCCCAGGGCGTGTTCACAAAGAGAGATCATTTCTTATAATGGCATTTCTAAACGTTAAAATTGCAGGCCCAGATGTGTGCTATGATGATAGCCTCTGAGATTTATTACCCTGATAAGCACTGCATTTAATATCTCTCCCCATTTTTCAGGAAGAGAAAGCATTAATGAAATTCTCTATAAAAGCTGTTTTTATATGCAGCTTGTTTTCCCCTTCGTTTCCCTTTCTTATTTACAAATGTAGCTCGGTGAAATGCAGTAATTTACAAGGAAGAGGATGGTCAATGCAGTCGGCAACTTTACTGGACATTTAATGAAAGCGTGTAGATATATTAGAGATAACTTTTGACTTACGCGGGTTCATAGTACGTCGATACAAAACGACTCTGATTTTGAATGTAAGAAGTCAAAACGTAGAAATAAAAGTGCATTTGACTGGTATTTATAGAGCTTTCATTTTTTTTTCGAGCTGCACGTTATTCAAAATTGTAAGTCTTATATCACTAATTTTTAAAGTATTCTAAATATATTAATATCTATAAACTTAAAAGAACAATTAGATCTAATAATAAGTAAAATCTAATGTTACACGTTAATTATTGCATTACTGCATTTACAAATTTATTGTTATAACAAGATTTTTAAGGTATTGGCTGGTTTGTTCACTGGATTACGGCAAAGTAAGCAACGACTATGGGATTAAGGAGAAGGATTTTCCAAGAAACCTGCTTCGTATCCATGTTTCATACGGGAAAAACCATAGAAATTCCCATGCAGAAGGCCTGTTCGCTTGAAACCGAATCCAGGTCGAACTAACAATGCTCCCCGATTTATCACTTGTCTTCTGCTGAATATGATGTATGAGAATATCTCCAAAATATGGTCAGAGGTAAGACGAAGGACATTACTGCCAAAAGTTAACATGGAAATCAAGACCCCGTGCTAGCCATAACAGATTTCTTGACAGGTCATGGACCATTCCCAGTATACCTTAACAGATTAAGACTTAGGGATACTCCCTTCTGCGAATGCGGAAAGGAAGGCGACACGACCTATTATTTCTTTCATTGTCTTCTTACAAGAACCTGGCACTTAAAGAAACCAGCGGACCGTGCTTGGGCAATGTGGATGTCTAACAAACTCAAAAACAGAGTAGTCCTTGGTAAAATTGAGAAAATCTCAAGACCTGCGTAAGCAAAAACCACTGTGAATAATGAATCATAAAGCAGATGATCAGGCTAACGCTTGGTACCTGAAGTTATTAAGCTATAGAAATTGCTATTGGTATATAATATTCAACATTGTAACTCTGGAGTTTTCCCCGCTGTGATGGTATATAATTCCGTTTGGTTGATGTCTGCGGTCGGAAGCCATCATAGTGGTGCACTCACTCACTCATTCACCCCCGAAATAGGATTTTCCATCAAATTATAGGTCTTCAGATTTTTTTAATACTATAGTTGATTTACACTGGTGGCTAAAAATTAAGGACAAAGTTGAAAAGTTAGCTTATCAGCGGAACGAAGAGGCAGAATGGAATGAAAGACCAATCAGGATATCGACTAGTGTCACATACGGTAGCATATGTTCATATTTTCGACTAGACATAATGGGGGAGTGACGGAGGGGTATAAAGATCGCTGGCGGTGTGAGCTCAGCATTTCTGGGAAGCTATTGCACAAAGTACATCGATATAAACGACATCGAATTGCTGCCTCAGTGTGAAATGTCGAACAATCAATCTGTTAGGAGACATCTGGATGATTTACCCAATGTAGAATCATTGGAAAGACTGAAGAACGTCGAAGTGTGACTGAGGAGTTCGGGACTGCTCACAGGACCGTTTCACGACCTTGGGGAGCATTTCAGACTACAAGACCAACTGTCCGACAATTCAGCAATGGTCATCCACGAGCTACCACAGCAGCGGACTACAAGTATATTGCCTTGCAGGCAAGCAGGAATAGGGCCAGACAGCGGGAGAAATCTCAAGACACATGGAACAGGAGATTGGACGTCCGATTTGTGTTTTACCGTGGCGGAAAGGCTGTACAATGGTGGTCTGTTTGCACGACGCCCTATGCCCCTTAACGCCTGTTCATAGGATAAGGCCATTTCAGTGGTGCAGGAAATACCAGATCTAGATAGATAAGAGTACAGCAAATTTAGTTTGAGTACCGGCTCTAGACTCTTGCACATCTGGAGAGAGCGAGGAACACGTAATAACCGCTCCAACATCATGTAAAGGGACCGTTTTCGTAGTAACGGAGTTGTCCTTTGAGGAGGCATCATGCTTGGCAGCCGTGCCGGCCTTCATATCTTTCCAGGAGGTTCAATCACCGAGTCCGATATTGTAACGAAGTTCTCCTTCCTTACATGCGCCTTTTCAGAAGTGCTATGGGTCTTCAGTTTCTCTTCATGGACGACAACGCTCCAACTCATCGCGCAGTTGCTGTCGAAGAGCTGTTGTAGAGTGAGGATACTGAATGCATGGATTGGCTGGCAAGGTTCCGGATCTAAATCCCATCCGGCATGCATGGGTCTTTATCGCCAGTAACGATTCCAGAGCTGCGATTGGCGCTACAAGAGAAATAGGCAGCGATGTCTCAACGAACCATTGACAGCCTGATACTCAGGATGAACAGTCGATGCGAAACCTGCATGAGAGATCAGGGGACATAATATCCCTTACTAAAGACTGGATGTCCCTTACTAAAGACGTTTTCTATGAAGTTCCTTTTTATCCATTTGATTTTTTTGGGGGAGTTTTGCTTACATTACCCATGTTCTTACGTTTTGGGGACCTTATGGTATTATTTGTGTTGATTTGAAAAGGTTTTTGCACAATGTTATACTGAAAAAACCATCTCGTCTTTAATTTTTGGACAGTGTATTTGTTTTCCTAAATCGGCTTAAATTTTGTTTCTAACAACTTGTTAGACCTGAACTATTGTTCTGCTAAACCGACGTTTGGATTATTGTTCATTTGCAATGCAGTTTCTTGAAATTTGAGCCTCAGAAATAATAAAAATGGGAAAAGGAAGTAAAATCCCAATCCTGCAAGAGGGCTCTTGCTAAAATATCTGGCAATAAAGGTGTAATTTTCATATTACTTTTTTGCACCTGTGTATGGTTTTTCAGTTCCTGTGTTGTACAGTGTTAATAAACTAATATTTTTTCCTGCGTTTTATAGTTTTAATAAACTAAAATGTTTTTCCTGATAATATGTCTTGAGAGGAGTTAAAATGGGAACCAGTTTAGCTAGATTAGGAAATTTTAATAGTAACTAATTTACCAGAAATTTACGAAACAATAGTTGTGTTGATAATATAGTAATCTTTGTTTAGTGCACCAAAGCTGCGGAACGTCAATTTTTAGAAAAATGCGATAGTTTATCAAATGTCGTACTCGATGTTATTAAATCAGTAGACTTGAGAACCGGAGAGAATTATAGAAAAATATCTCAATGGAGAAATTCAAAATTTAAGTGAAAGCTTTAATGGTAAGCCATGGCTGGCAGTAGCCAAAGATGTTTCTGTCTGGAATAAAATGAACAGTTAAAGATAGAAAAAAAATTAGGAAGTTTTCCATTGAAAGAGCCATGAAAATTTATATGATAGCTGCATCCATGCTTCTTAACGAAGCGCTATTTCTGCTGTAAAGGTGTCCAAAAGAGAGAAAGGGAAAACAAATAAGCGATTTAGACAGTACAAATGATGAACTTCAGAAATCATGTATATTTTAAAGTTTAATTCTGAATTCAAAACTGTGATCCGTCGCTAAATATTGTTTTTTGTTTTTTCTCCAAACGATATTTTTGACATTTTGCTTTTGCGCAAAACATCATAAGGACCTCTGGATCACAGACCTCTGGAATACGCGTCCAGCGTGCTGACCACGAAGGAATGCAAAGAAGGCGGAAGAAATACTTTATATATTCCAACTTTTAAAGGGCGAAAGGGAATTAGGGGACCCAATCACATAATCCTGGTGGTGGAGAATCAATATCCACCACCTTTTTTAGTTCGGGGGTCAGAGTAGAGTCATTAGGATTTTTTGGAAGCAACAGATGTGAAAAATGAGCAACTCCTTCTCCGGGGCTCGAACCATTGACCTCTGGAATACACGCCCAACGTACTGACGACTAAACCATGAAGGCACGCGAAGAAGGCGGGAGAAATATCTTATAACCTTTCACTGTAACCAAGCTGGAAATAAATAATGCAAAAAAAGCATCAAATAATTGCAAAAATTCCTCCCTGAATGTATTCGTATAACTGTTGTTGTCTTGTTCATGTAGTCATAGAAGAATGGCTGTCAGAGCCTCTAGGATATTGGACTTCTACTTTCCACCTCTATTTTGAGGTAAAGCACCCCGGTGGGCAGTTCGGGGTCCCTCCCCTCTACCCCAAAGGGCTTTCGGTTAGTCGTACATTAAGAGTGCCCCATGCAGCAAAGACACAACACATTTTCAAACCTCCATGTCTTCTCCAGGTTTCGAATCTGGGCCCCTTGGCACACCGTTAGGCTTCCCTAACCATTATACCGTCTGGTCGGCCATTCGAATAACTTAATCTACCAAATCTGTGGAGAATAATTGCCAAGATTAACTTAATAACCAATTTCTTTGTGTTACTAGTAATGCAAGCCATCTAATACTACACTTACTTACAATACTATTGAAAGCTAAACATAAATGTGTATTACATTACCCAAACGAATTAAAGCTTATTCACTGTAATCAATGAGCTGCGTATCTCACAGAAGAATTTTAAATCCAACAGGAGGCCAATGAATGGCATACTGTTTTTAAATTCTATTGAATTTACGTCAGCATTAAACGCATTGTCATTACACTAATCGTCAAGGATTCCTTATCGGATATTATGTCATTAAATTCTCATTGATTTACATTACTGGATGTCAGAATTAACACCGATTCGTTCAAGAATGCATTCAGGACAGTAAAGCATAGTTTACAGAAAGAGTATTTATTTTCAATTTCAATCTAATCGGTATTTCCCACTTCCTTAGAAGAGATTAATGTAACTTTACAGTAAATATGCATTAAGTTAATTGGTCCAACATAACAACGCACATAAAACTGAAAATAACAGGAAATGAAATCCCACATTTCATTGTAAATTATACAGATTATTCACTGTAAATTATACAAAACTGAAGCGTTTTGAAGCTAGTAAACGTTAATTAAATTTCATGACGTTTTGATTTTTTCAAACTATCACCTCTGCACCTCATTTTCTGAACTAACAGAGGTAATATTGTTACGAAATGCCCAGATGCAGTAAGATAACGTCTCCGCAAAGCGGGTTAAGGTTGCCAGAAAATGGCGCAGAAAGACAGAATTGCCAGATTTGGCTCGAAATCGCCCATTTGGCGAAAAATAGGCGATACGCCATAAACGAAACGAGAACATGCTAGAATGCATTATTGGCGGTTTTCCACCGGAATGTTCTCGAAGGTAGGCTAATGCTATATATACCCTGCCTGGAAGCACATAGTTCAACCTTCTCAAACGCAACCCTGCCTGACATTCTGCCAAAACACATAAACTCGTCCATAAGAGGCGTTATTACTTGCTACAACGTGAAAGTCTTCTCTTCTCCGGAAAAAGAAGAAAGGAAAAGAAAGTCCCAATTCTTCTATCCTACTTTGAGAATAATTCGGTCCGAATGGCGCATGTGTGTTTGCGCTCATGGTGGCGAATGAAGCGGTCGAACTATAATACCATCTTGAGTTCAGTAATAGTGACTTCAGTTCAGAGGTTAATTAGCTTGGCAGCAATCGATCGGGTCGGGAGCTGTACTTTAATGCTTGATCGGGTCGGGAGCTGTACTTTAATGCTTTGCCGTGAAGCTGTCTGCACAGTTATAGCCTGACAGTCGAAGGCTGTGTTGTTCCTTGTTCCAGCGTGTCTGTCGTAGTTTTTCGAGGACAGTCCAACTCTTTGGAAATGTACTGTGTAACAGTGCTTACTGGCGAAAAAAATCGTACATTGATTCTTCATCAGGTGTTGTTATCAATCACTCCAAATCCACGAACCTGCAGAATGCAACAATATCAATACTTCCACCAAACTAAACATTTTAGTTGCTGAAAATAGCTTCCTCTTATAATTTTTTAATTCTATGCAGTTTATTGAATTTTTTTCCTTTTCAGCAGTACTTCAGTTAATTAAATTTCCACCGAAACGTGAAATGAATGATGCCGGCATATACAGTTGAAATGAATTAATTAAAAAAAACCCGAAAGCTGTCAGATTTAATATTACGTCCAAAGAGGCTTTTTTTTAATGTTTTGTGGGTTACCTTTATTTACTAAATATTATTTTCTTCGCACTTAAACCATAAAATTCAGTTAAAGAGCAATATCGCAAAATAATTTTAAACTGAGCATATCTTTAGGATTTTCGATACATAGTCTCACGCGCTGGAGATAAGAATATTTTTTCTATACAACGTTGCCATTGCTGGCTTTGAAATCATTGAGTTAATTAATCAAAAATTCGTTAAAGTTTTACAAAATATTAAATTGTTAATAAAACAAATTCGAAATACAAAATCAGGCTTCCAAGTGGCCATGTTCGGGTGGAGGATTACGTTTTTCAAACTTTGATGGATCTAGTTAGCGTCTTTTTTTCACAATTCGAGAAATATACATACATTCATGCAGATTATTCATTATTCAATTTCTTTAAATATCAATTTCTTTAAATATAATATAGAGCGATAATATATGGTGGCAACAATTTAAAAGTTTATAGTGAAACGCCACAAAGTACCGTTTTGAGACTAGTAGTCCTACCGGCCTACCCCCGCTTTAGGCTATAAAAAATTATTAATAGAATAACATTTTCTAAAAGAAGTAAAGATTAAAGGAAAGATAAAGATTTAATTAGGTAAAATAGCAGCTTTGTGCTTACCGGAGATTTTAATTATGGTAAATATTAACATTAATTTTAAAAAATCTATTCGGCTTCTCTTTCAGTTTCACCGTATGTGAGCAATTTTACACGATAAATTACTTTGCTTAACAGTCGTAGTTCTGATCGTTTCTTTGAATAATTCATCACTCTATAAAACACAGATTTATAATTATGAACCATAATTTTATCCAGAATTTGTTTTTTAAACTGAAAGCTTCAGATTTTACACTACACCCAAAGGGGCTTTATTTAACGTTTTGTGAGTTACATTTATTTATTATACATCATGTTCTTCGCACTTAAACCATAAAGTTCAATTCAACAGTAATATCGCAAAATAATTTTAAAATGAGTACATCTTTAGAATTTCCGATACACAGTTCCTCGCGCTTCAGATGAAAAGGTTTTTTTTATCCCGTAGAGTGTTGCCATTGCTTGCTTTTAAATCGTTTAAGTCTGTTTATCCAAAATTCGTTAAAGTTTTACAAAATATGCAATAGCTAATAAAACAAATTCCAGATTCCAGATTTGGGCTTCCAGATGTGCATATTCGGGTGGAAACGTACCTTATTCAAAATTGGATGGCTCTAGGTACCGTTGCTTTTGCATACATTTACGCAGATTCTTTACTAAATTTCTTTAAATATAATACAGCGCTGTAAGATTTTGTGGCAACAGTTTGAAAAGTGATTCAGGTTTATAGTTTTTCCAACGCAAAATCGCAAAACGAAAACAATAGTCCTTTAAAGATAAAGCTCCTTTGGACTGAAAGTCGGCGAAATTTTGAAATCTGAAAGCAAGCATCAAATTAAGGTTAATAGAAAGAGTGAGATATTAATAAATATATATCAAATTTAATTAACATTGAGGAGCTAAGCAAGCACGCGAAGATGAAGAAAGCACGCGATTG
This sequence comes from Stegodyphus mimosarum, assembly GCA_000611955.2. Taxonomy (NCBI): domain Eukaryota; kingdom Metazoa; phylum Arthropoda; class Arachnida; order Araneae; family Eresidae; genus Stegodyphus; species Stegodyphus mimosarum. The sequence goes on from KK112890.1 coordinate 418,101, forward strand.
TATGTGACGTCATTGTATGTCGAAAATGTTTCATTAATGTCAGCATTTTAAAAATATAGCTGCTGTTGGCTCCTTTTTTTATTTCAGGTTAGTGTAATTGATACGATATAGTAATGCCACGTTAATTCTTTTAATGACATTGAGAAAATGTTGTTATATTACATTAAATTTAAATCATGACGTCATACTTTTCCTGGTTCGGTTATAAAAAATATTATTTACGAATTGGTTGTTACTTGGAGAGAATGAACTGATTTCATTCATACTGAAACGTTTTTATACATTTGCTTTTCAGGGGTACAGAGAACTTATAAATTTTGCTGCGGCTGCAGACCACTCATCTGGAGGACCTGCCCGCTAGTACATTATAAACAAGGATTAAAAACTCCTATTACTAAGAAAATAAAGCAAACGAATATCCAACAACAATTTTCCGCAATAGCCACTGATAGCAGTTTTTTGTCTTGGCTGACCAGAAGCACGTACTGTACTGGCATGCGGTTACGCTTCAATTTTGCATATATTCAAAAGGGAAAGATATACAGTCCTCTTGGTTAGGTGTTTGCCATTTTTGTATTACTGATCTTTTTAAGGATGTGGATAGCCAGTTGCAGTTGAGAGTCGACGAATCTTATTTATTGATCTTTCAATTAGCATTTCAGTTAATAATGCACATTATTCTTATGTGAATATTTGACTTCGTTATTGTAAAATACTTGTAAGCAAATCTTCTTTTGATTACATGAACACTAGTCTTTAAAACTGTTTCTTTAAAGTGAATTCGCTCGAAACAGCATTTTAGAGAATTCAGGAAAATATTATTAAAATATTTTTATTTCATTAATTTAATGAATATTCCAGTAGGGTATAAACAATGATTTAAAAAATGAATAAAGGATACGTTACCTGTATAGCTGATTAGTTTTGGTAAATATTCATGCCAAAAGGCACATTCTTTGGCCCTGCGGGCCCGACCAATTTCGGTGGAGTTCACCGCTAGGGTTAAGTATTCGCGACTAGTGGCTGTGTGAACAGGCCAATAGACTGTTTCATATTCTCCATCTGGCCTTTGACTAGGGTTTCTGTAAGAAAGAACATTATTACAATTTCTAGTTAATATAAAATTAGTATTGTAAAAGAAAGAAAGAATGTAAAAGCAGTATCATAAAAGAAAGAAATAATGTAAAAGTAGTATCATAAAAGAAAGAAATGATGTAAAAGCAGTATCATAAAAGAAAGAAAGAACCACAGTTTATTGAACAAGAGAGAAAATAATTTCATGGAAAGGTTTGACACATTAATTTGTAGAATTTCTTCGTCAAACTTATATAACCCAAACAAAATAAAAAAAGAAGAAGACTTTTTGTTGTTGTTATAACCAATCTCACTTATCTGAGATCAGAAGAAGCACACGAAATACATCGTGGCAAGAAGTACAAAGTTAGGCATGTCATTGTCAAGAGCCATGGGCATCATGTAGGTGACAGAACGATTTTGCTAAATTCCACGGTAATTCTGAAGCAGAGCAACTCCCCAGGGAGTGCAAGATCGAGGCTCTACCACCCCTTTTCCCCTACCACCAAACCACACGAGAGAACTTTCGGCTCACCGTATATTTAGAGTGCTCCTCCATGCTTCAAAGGCACTACTATATACTTACAAACATCCATGCCTTCTGCGGGATTCTAATCCGGACCTTCGGTATGATAGTCAGAGTCACTAAACATTCTCACGTTTGAGCGGCGAAGACGACTAAATTGATCTAGCATAAAACTTTTTTAACTAATATTAAAATAAAAGTAATCAAAATCAAGCAAACGTACACTTCATAAAGTTAAAATGATATAATTACTGATGGCTTCTGCGCCTTGAACTGTAAAGAAAAATCTGAAGCTGATGGCAGGCTTCAGTTAGTAATTCTGCTTATAAATACAGCTTCCCAACAATCAGCTAAGTTTGGCTTTAGAATACCACTTGAAATGACTTTTGAAAAAAGGCAGCAGATGATAATTTTTCTACTTACTGTAAAAATATGACAATAACCTGAAATTTAATTCAGATTGAAGAGTTGATTTGAGTAGTTGAATAGTCGCAATCTCACATAGCACAAAAACATCCCTGGGATATCTAGATATATGTTGGGATATATGTATGTTGCTTGTGGGATAAGCGCACATCCTCAGGACATCTCGGAATATCCTCCGAACCTCCTAAACACATCCTCCCCAGTGCTTAGTGTTACATCCCAGTATATCCTTAGAACATCCTAACTAAGTCCCATCGACAGCTTATGGGATGTTATCGGGATATAAAATCCTACTTACTACATCCTCAGGACATCCTGGAATATCCCATGAACATCCCAAACACATCTCATTTTATCCTCAAAACATCCTATCTAGGTTCCGTCGAAAGCATACGCATTTTAGAGTCTAAAGTCCTACTTATTACATCCTGAGGACATCCCGAAATATCCCAGTTTCCTCCTAAACTCACCCCCTTGAGTGCTTAATGTCACATCCTAGTATATCCTTAGGACATCCTATCTAGATCTCATCGAGAGCATATAAGATGTTATCGGGATCTGAAATACTAGTTACTATATATTGGAATATTCCTTTATCTCCCAAACACACATTCTCTACTGCTTAATAACACATCCCAGTAAACTTCCTTACATTCCAATGAAAGTGTGTGAAGGTGGGATGGCCTGAAACCTATGTATGTGAGAGTTATCTTCAAGAGGATGGATATCTATGTCGAATGTTCAGGAAAAGTGACTCATATTCATATTATAAATACGGAAGATAGCAGAAAAACTCATACACTCCACACATTCGTTGGTAATAGAACTAGGGATGAAACAGCAGTGCTTATAGCATTAGCCACTTAGCGACTAGTGAATATTAAGTTCAGTAATTTATTGCAATTCATTGAGGACATTATATGTCGAATTTTTTTGTTTAGCAACATAAATTTAAAAGCAAAAACATACTGATTATTAGATACACGTACATATGTATATCCATTTATGCATACACACTGCGTAGGCAATCAGGGAATTTTGTGCAAATTACTTAAAAGATATTTGCTTTAATTCTCCCATATATTCCTTAAGTTCCCAAATTTTTAGACTTTCTGGAGAATTAGCTTAAGTTACTCGTGAAAAAAAAGCGACAAAAGGCCCTGAAGAACAAGAATTAACTGTGATCCCTTAAACGATGGTAAATCCACAGAAGTTTATTTAGAAACATTCTACTATGCACGGTGAAATAAAATAATTAATTAAATAAATACATAAACTTGTTTTTTCAACTTGAAACTCCAATGTGAAACGTTAACAAGAGATTTCAGTACTTATGTATTAACGCAACCACCTTGGCGCTATCTGGCGATTGTTTACAAATGAAAAGGTAAAAGCTACTTGGGTACAAGTTGGTTGTTTTCACGCCTTTGTTTTTAGAAAGATTCCCAAACTAACGATATTCATCATAGGTCGGTAAACATTATCAGCATATGAAGAGAAAACATAATTTAAATATATAAAATACAAATTTGAATTATTAAATAAGGATTACGTGATACACTTTAAAAAATATAACAATTACGTTCTTCTTCAGACCTTTCTGCATTTGTTTTTGCGCTATACTCCTCCCGAAGTACACAACGATCTATTTTCGCTTAACCAGAGAATTGCTGAGACTCGGCTTCGCGCAATCCTCGGCAACAGCGGTTATCTAGGAAACATATTTCCTCCTTGCTACCTCAGGAAATTTTCAGCAAAATTCTGTATTCATACAGAAATTTTATTGCAGTTTCTTCCTTTGCTGGCAAATTACACAAGCCTATATTTTAAAACTAAGTCTAAGGGGAAAATATCACGATTTGTTTAATAAAAACCGTTTAAACTTAGAATACAGCAAATGAAAATCGCGGCGTTGCTTGACTGAAACGTGTTATAAACAGGGTTGCCGGAAGAATGGTTATGCGCATGGTTGCCAGAATTTGGCTCATTGTAAAAATTTGGCAACTTCTACTGAGGTGGTTGCGTTAATACGTAAGTACCGAGATTTCTTTCTATTTATTGAAAATAAAACAAAGGTACACAGTATTGAAACACGTTATTACACGGCAGTACTCCTCGCTTAAGTTGCCAACTTATCTTATTTTAACAAGAAAAAAAGGGGGGGTAGTTCTAAATCTTCCATTCTACTAGGCCGATTGACAAAATTCAAATTGCGTTTTTCATATCTCGAAAGTGCAATTTAGGATATATATTAGATTTATACACAGCATTATTCCAACATACGTATTTTGACAAAAAATCGGACTTTTTCTGAAATAACATAACGATTTTTCTTCCATGTTTAGTTTCTAAGACTCAAATTATGCCTAGATATTAAATTTTGTAATTTTTGGTGGAAAATTTAAAAATTTATTTTGGTGCATGTTTTTCAGTTTGTGCCGAGAATAATTGACTTGGCGAACTTCTTAATTTACAGTAATCTATTTTTTTCTTGTCCACGAGCGGAAAAAAAGTCATCGTTCATACTTCCAAATAAAAAACAAATTTTTATATGTATCGTTTATAACGAATATGCCAAATTTCAAAACGCGTCAAAATGTAAGTTCACGTATATCTTAGGAAAATTTGAATTAAAAAGTCTAATTTTTTTAATAGTAAAATTTTTATAGGTTATAATTCAAAATGTTTTTCGAAAAATTTATAAAAATTATTTAAAAATACAAATTTAGCAAGATATACGTAGTAGATATGCGTAGCAAGATATACTAAATACTAACGCCCTTTAATTTGTTTTACAATGCAATCACGTAGTAAGCACTATGGCTTATAAATTTAAACTGCTAGCTGGTCAGGCGAACGTTGAGCGGCGTGACCGTGATCTGAGACTAAGCTCTCACACACCGAGAGGTTTCTACCTCTGGCTTAAATAGTACTTGGCTGTACTTCAAAATTAGCATAAGCTCAAAACGCGCGCTTCTTCTGACAGGAAGTTGAAGCAGAGAGGAGATAGACAGATTTAACTTAAAATAAAACTTGGTTAGTTAAACTAAAACCTTACAAACTTTTCGTGAAATGACTTCTAATTTCGGTTTCACAAGGTTTTATTACTCCTATTTTTGCCTTTATTTTTTACTGATCGAGAACTGGAAAGAAAAGGTAAGTCCTTATACAGCGAAATTTCAATACGAATTTCAAATTATGTATGAAATTTCAATAAGATGTAAGGTTTATAATGCTTTTTCTAACAGTTATTTTAAGTTTTGTATCTTTCCTATCTTATTCTAATTTCAGTTTACAATTTCCTGCCAGAATATAAATTCAAAACGCAGAGAATGCAAATGAGAAAAAGTACTATTTAAGTCGTGACTTAACCGACTTCAAGGGAGAGAGTCTGATTTCCTGACTAGCGCGCGTTTGCCTTCTGGCCACATCTCTCTTAGCTGTTACTACGCTCGGCCATATCTAGGCCCTTGCTAGGCTTCGCCGATTCAATTAATACTTACGGGCCAACTAGTTAGATTCTGATAGCTTCGGCTATATTTATTTAAGAACTTTAGTTAAGTTAATTTTAGTTCAAATTATTAGCATTTAAGTTCAAGCCCGAGTGGTGGCTTTATTGTAATGTTCCAAGCCAGAACTGATTGTAAATACCCTGGATAATAAAGGGTTTTAAACTCTTCTCAAGTCTCACCTCTGTTCTGTTCACACTTAAGCTATTATTCGCTTGTAAAGTGTTCGCAGGGTTCTAAGTAAGAACTTAAGATCTAAAGAATTAAACCCTACAAAGATAGTAATTGCATTTTTTAATATTTATGAATTGGTTTCATTTATTGGTTAACTAACTCTATTCTACAGTACAACTATCGACATGATTTTTCGGTTTTTCCCCCTCCCTCCTCCTGTGCAGTTGCATTAAAATTGCGTTACTCAATCCCTTTTTGCTCAGACATGCTTTTATATTCACTTTCTCTTTTTTTTTCTATCAGGACCTTTAACAGTCTTGTACAAGTGTCTTTCTCTTCCATTGAAATAATATTTATTTCTAATATTATTGAAAAATCTAATTAAATAATTGAAATTTTAATGTTAGTTACCATAAATTCAAAATGTGTAATTAACTAGCCTTTTTATAATGTTAAATTGATGCGCGTATTTTAAATTTTAAATCAGTTTATTTAAGTAACTGAGATTAATCAGGTCTTCTACATGAACTGATGTGTGTGTGTGTGTAATTCATGCATATGCAGTGAAGAAATTCAAGAACACTGTATCGCATCAAACCTACTTATTAGCTTGACATCGGGATTAAACACTTTATATAACATTTAAATCATATTTCTACGTTTTTCATTTTGATTTTAGACAGAATTTTAGATTGATTTTAATTTTTGCTTAGAAACAAAAACGCTTATTCTGAAATATATTTTACTTTTATTGTCACCCAGCTGTCTCTAAGAAACATTCCCTTCTCTTTTACACTTCCTTTTATTGCTATCCTTTCTAAATCAAAAGAAAAAAAAAACCGCAAATATTTGCATATTTTGAATGCACAAATTTATACCTTTTGACTTACATTACTTAACATTTCATTCAAATAAATACTTGGCTTGAAAGTTAAAAGATTTATTTGTATACGTTCTGACATTTTATTCATTTATGAATTTACTTTCATAAAATTTAAATTTATTTTCACACACTATCAGATCTTTATTCTTCTTGTCACAAATTGGTAATATATACAAACGGGTATTTTGTAAATTTCTGGATTAATGAGAACAAATTTTAAGCAACTGAGCGTAAGGATCATGTCACGTAATAAAAAATTACTTTGCATTTTAAGCTCTAAATTCATTTCCAGTGAATTTGAAAAATTTATCGTTTCGGTCAGTTTAATTACGAGCTAAAGAATGCAAGAATTCGTGCGAATGGAAAGATTAATTGCTTTGCTTCTATTAATTGACTGCAAGAATTTAATCTTAATTATAAGAGTTAATGAAATTCTTGACTTAACTGTAAGAGAAACTGCGTGAAAATTTCCGAATGTATGTACTAGTTTGAAATAAACAAGAATGTAAGAACAAACATTTTACGCTTGATGTGTTACTCAACTGGATAATCGACCAACAGAGAGATAGTATTGAACAAATTACAAACTGATGCAATTAAAAACTGTCGCAATTTCGAACTGATGACATCTCGGCATAACATATGGTTTGCATAGCGTTAAAATGTGACAAAAGCACTCTTTAGGGTGAGCCATAAATATTTGCACTTTTAAAATAAAAAAATCTAATGTGTACACCACATGACTTCTTTGTAAGGAATATTAAATTATACGCATTTTGCATTTCATTTAACCTTATTGGATTGAATTCAATCTAATTCGTCGACAGCGCATAAACCATAATAGAATAAATGCACTCTTTAAAATTCGCTATATTTGTTTACCATAGCGGCAGTCTGACGCTAGGTTCACTTAACAGCGTTACATCTCATTCATTTTATAACTCAAAATGCACAAAAATTATGTATATCATCTGAAGAATTATTTAACCGTTGCCACATATTCTATTCAAATACTATAATAAATCTAAAACGATGTATAAAAGAAATTAAACAAACAAAAAAGGAGCAGTTTTTCACAGACGATTTGGTATTTCTCATTCGATTAATTCAGTTCTCACTTTGCGACAAGGCAAAAATACAAAAAAATTCAAAATATATATATTAAAAATTACGAAGTAAATCTTACACACTTATTTCCTCGAATAAATTCCAGAATGAATTAAGCATAATTTAATTCGCAATAATAAAAGAAGGCGTTACCTTTGTTGTTGCGAACTTCGTTCTCTAGATTGGCAACAAATCCACTATTCTGCTAAGTTTCAAATGTAAACAAATATGGAGACTATGACCAAAAATTTAGTCTTCGCCGCACTTAAACAACTTTGAAATTGTTGATAATTCTGCAATTCTAACATGCAGGTTAACTAAAGACATAAAAACCTTAACCTGAAGATAAGAACAACATTATTCATTCATTTTTAAAGCACAAAATGCACAATTTATAAACATATAAGAATAAAGAAACTGAGTTTACGAAGCCGAGTAGCAGAGTGGATATATATATATATATGTATACTTTCGACCGATTGCAACCAAAATAGGAGGTGCACATTTACACGTTATAGCAGTCCTATACACAAAATTTCCGCGTTCTGAGGTTACTCGTTTTTGAGTTATACAAGATACATACATACATACGCACGTACGCACAGATGACACGAAAAAAATCTCTTTAAAATCCATTTTAAATCAGTTTTAAAATTTTTTTGGGGGGGGAAGAATCCTTTATTCTATTCTTACGTACAGATGTCACACAAAAACATGGTTAAATTGCATTCGATAGCGGTCAAAACGGATATCTTCGTTGAAATACGATACCCGAAATTTTTCGCTATTAAAACACTTAGCTTTTTACTTCGTACAAGGAAGTAAAAAAGTGGTAAGGTATGTTATCGTGCTTTTATATAACACACCAAACACATTGTTGCGTGCGTAAGGGTTCGTAATGGATTGAATACACACGTCGTTAAAAAGTTAATAAAATTTATTCTTTTCACAAGAAATAAAACAAAATACTGAAATATTTCCTCAGCGCTATTCGTACAATATCACAATATCTGAAACGTTATACAGAATTCAATTCAAAACAGATAAAGTTAATCCAATCTCACATCGAATTCGCTACAATCAATCACAGCATTAAGTAAACAAACAGTAGTTCGCTTTAAACAGCTACAAGTCCAACTGAGCTGAGATTTTTAAATTCGGCTTTTATAAGCTTATTAATTATTCACTAGAATATACTGGTAAAATCTATAAATATCTCGATTTTCATCGATGACAATAGCAATTACGATATATTTATTTATTGAATATTAAATGCATGCGCTGTTTTATTTTTATTTTTTCGACGTAGCTTTCTCTTCAAAAATCGTCTACTTTGCACGGGAAAATAAAACAACTTTAATTACGATTCTAAATAAATAGCGAAATAAATACGAAATTAGTAACACTGCCCCCTTCCCAAGGACTGCAAGTCCTGGAGAGTACAGTCCCTGGACAGGAAGCCAAACTTACAACTAAGGTATCAATGCAATAATAAACGTTATGTTACAATAACAAAATAAAGAATAATTGCAATAAGCAACTTTTAGAAAATCAAATACTATCAAACGCTAAATACAAATTAAATACTATCAAATTTTAAATACAGATCAAACGCTATCAAATGCTATCAAATACTAAATACAAAAAGGACCATGGTCTTATACTATTTACATTACTATTTACAATAATATACACTACCTACTATGGCTATAGTAAGCAGCTAACCTGTCGTAATAGACGACTTTAGGCTTACAGTTCGATGACTTACGGATCCGAACCACGATGCTGTTCAGCCTGCTTAGGACCGTGTACAGACCATACCAAGGTGACTGTAGTTTCAGACAGAGTCTATTCCGTCGAGTAGGATTCCACAACCACACCTTGCCTCCTTCGTTGAAACGATGTCCAGTAGCTCTCCTGCCGTAGCGGGTCTTCATCTTCTTCGCCGCCAAGTTGACTCGCTCTCGTGCAGAACGGTGCCTCACTTCAAACCGGGCCTGGACATCTTGGATGTATTTCTCAGGCGATGAAGGCGCATCCGGAGAGCGACCAAACAAGAGATCAATAGGCGGACGAAGATCACGACCGATGAGCACCTGGGATGGAGAATTGCCGTAGCTCGGTTTTCTCTTCGACTCTAGGATGATTTCAGCAGCTTTTTGAGCCAGGTCGTTCAGACAACGCGTCCTCGTTTCAAGGTGAGAATCCTCTCTGATGATGGATAGATATTTCCTCTAATTCTGAAAGCAGTCTGTTATTTTTGAAGTCCAAGGAAAAATTTTATTTCTTTAAAAAGTTCAATCCGAGTATGCAAGCATCTGTAATATCTGCCACATATGCCGTGTCATGTTAACCTACTGCCGCTTACCTTCACATGTCGCTTACCATCACTTCCAAGCGTGATGTTCACATTTAACTTCCCATTCATCATTCATATCAATTTTGTCGCCGGAAGCAGTTTGTAGGGTAACACAGGATGGCGTCCAAATCAGCTTATCTTTAAATCGTTGCGCTAAAACTTTCCGAATGATGGTAACATTAGCTCCTGTGTCAATGATCATTTTGCAAGGAACTCCATCAATATGCCCATTAATGGATAGTCCATTACTGTCGCCACTCGCTGCAGAAATCTTGAGCGTTTTGTTTAAAGAGAGTTTTTCACTATATGGCAACCTTTACTCCTCGATTTCGTTATTAATTTACCTCCTGTGTCGTTTCTGGGAAATGATCTTATTGGGTGTCTCAGAATACTATCTCAGAAATCATTTTTATTAAATAAAATTCTGATGTTTACCTTCTTATCTTTGATATTCTTGCAAACTGAGCACGTAGGTTTTAAAAAAATACAAGATAATGCATGCACACAGAACTGCGGTTATTTCATGATGAATATTCAATTTCAGTTAGGTTATTCTTGCCGAGTTATACGTACATACGGGAAATTTAAAATTTCCTCATAATAAATCTCAGCGGAAGAATGATTCGGGCTTTTCGGAGGTCTACGGAATGTCTCCTATACCAAAAACATACTTATTTAAAAGCAGTTCTTTAACAAAGTATTATATGAATAGATATGACGCGCGGTTTGTGGCGCTATTCTGTTGCATTTAAATTTTCTTTTTGTAGACATCAAATTCTCGGAACTCTCTCTAATATCTAAGGACTTGTACATGTTCTTCGATATGAGTACGGCCATCTTGCTTGCTTTGCATTAATGATAGAAATAGTTTGTTTAGATGTCCTAATCTATGATTTTAGCCTGTCAATATTGGGACATTGAGTAATAACGAGTAAATCTAACACAACAGATACAGGCGTAGTACAGATGGAAAATCGCTAATTTTGTAAACATGTTCTACTTAAAAAGTGTTTATAGTATTATTCATCTTTGAAGAGTTCCGAGGTGACTAAAATTCACAGAACTGACGCACCTGTTAGCCACCGTCCACATATCCCAAGCGGTTTTTGAGAAAACAGATTTGCTATTTGCAAGCATTTATAGCAGAATTTGTGTAACATGTTAAGGACTGTTTCAGGCCATGTATAGAGCTGAACGTAGCATTTAAGAACAAGAAAACTCTCACGTTATGAAGAAGGAAAAATTTAAGAAGGATCATGAAACAGTTTTGGATTGCAACCGAAAAAGCAGTTATCTGAAAGTAACAAATGTCGGTTCACATACCGGTAAAGGGATAGGTCTTACAATGCAGTTAATTCAATCTGAAATTTTATCATTCTGAGATATCATGTGTAACAGGCAAACATATACTTTTACCGACTTAGAAAGTGAAGTACATGTATAAAATAAGTTAAAAAGGAAAGACGTTCGTGTTGTTATTCAGCCGTTAAGTTTGGTTTATTTGATTAAGGCAAAGTACTTGAGGATTTTTTGCCTGAAGGGGGGGGGACGGATGCCTTCGTGGAGAACTTTCTAAGAGATACTGGATTATATACACGTTACATATGAGGAAAAACACAAAAACGCCCATGCAGCCAGCCCGTTCACGATATTCGAATCTCGGATCGAACTACCAGTGTTCAGCGACTTTACCGTTCGAACGCTTGTGGGGCTTCAGCCGTTAAGCATTGAGAGGCAGAATGAATGAAAGAATGACACTTAATTGTACTTTTCATACTAATAAAATTCTCAAGAACTTTGAGGCAAACTAACTTGGTATTTAAAAAAATATGATTTACCAAAATACTTTCAGCTAGAAATTTAATTATTGAAATAAATAAATTTTCATGTTCATTGTTTTATTTCACGCGTTTGTGAAAGAAATCTTCTTCAAATTTGATTAATTAAGTTTTAAATGGTATAAAAGCTTAATTAAACACTAATTTAAGTTTAGAATGGAAAAAAAGAGGTTATTTTTTAGCATTACGTTTGTTAAAATACAATAACACGCCGAAAAAGTATTAATTTAGAAGTAAAACAACAAAAATCAGGGTTATATTTTCAAATTTTCACAGGACTTGTTTCGATGGCTTTACCGAACCATCATCCTCAGCTGCTGAAGCACAAATGAACGAGATAAGATATAATGATTAGATAAGATAAGAAAGCCTGGACAGCAGACAAGCAACTGGCGCCATCTGTTGATGAAACCAGAACTAAAACATAATTTCTTTAAAGGCTGAAGACAAAGATGGATTGGAATTAGGGTCGTTAACTAGAACAGAAGAATGTTTTGAAGTGAAATGCTTCTAGAAAATCCAGTTCACCAATGAAAGATGTTTTTGGAATAATTTTGGCAGCAGAAAAATTGAAACTGTGATTTTCGGACCAACAATGTTGGGCAACAGAAGACTTCTGTGTTTCCTTTTTTCTAACATATGCCTCATGTTCCTTAACGAGAAATTTGAAGGCTCTCTTAGTTTGGCCAATGTAAATTCACTTCTAAACGTAATCCCTTTCTTTTATTCTTATAGCTGTATCCTGTAAATGTTAAGTAAAAATTAAAATTCTGATACCTCTAATTTGAAATGCAAAGACGTTTTTGTTAACTTCTAACCTTTAGCCAGTTAGAGTTCCTGATTTGATTAGTTATCATTGTTCTGTTCTTATTCAGCTTCTTAACAAAATCAAAAAGAGATTAGAAATACAAAACAAATAACCATTTAGTAAAAGTTATTGCTTTTAATTTTAAGCCTAAGTATAAGATTAACGCAAGAAGTATCCATGGAATCGGTTTAAACTAGGCGCAGTTACAATGCTCAGTTACTAGAAATACACATGTATATATAATCTGCTAGTTACTAGACAGTCGAAAGAGCATCTCTTTTTGAAGCTTTTCAAAAATCATCATTAACATCATGGTTGTACAGTTTATAGCAGTGTTATAAACTAAATATAGTTAGAAATTCCCAAATGCTAGAAATACACAGGTGGTTACTAGATGGACTAAACTTTTCACAGATTTCTACCAGATCAATTATCCTTGAAACTTTTCACAAATCTTCATTATAAAAATACCTTTACAGTGAGCTACTTGGCCTTTTTTACTTTCTTCTACGAAGTAAAAAGGAAGTATTGTAATTGCAAAAAATTTCGGGTATCATACTTCAACGAAAAGCGGATAAACCAATCTACCATCAATTAACAACAACTAAAAAAAGAGTGTTTCATCTTACATCCAAGTAAGCAGGCCAACCAGCGGCCGAGCGGTAAAGACGCTGAACACTGGTAGTTAGGTCCGAGGTTCGAATCCCGCGAACGGGCTGGCTGCATGGGCGTTTTCGTGGTTTTCCCCATGTGTAACGTGTATACGAGCCAGTTTCCCTTAGAAAGTCCTCCACGAAGGCATCCCTCCCTTTAGGCAGATAGCCCTCGTGTGCTTTGCCATAATTGAATAACCCAACCCATCCAAGTAAGCATCAAATTATTTGCTAGATTCAAATCATAATCCACAATTGATACTCAATCAGAATAAAGATATTAAACCACCTAAACCAAACGAATCCTGTTAAAAAGCAAATAATCTTTAAAATTAAAGTTTCTCACTAAGAACACAATTAAATTGAAAGAGATGCTTACTTTAGAAGACATATCCCCTACACTCATCATCATTTCTTCATCTTTTCATCTCAAAAACAAAAGTAAAAACAAAAGTACTTATTTAAGAACAAATTTTAAAAATCATAAGAAGACTAAAATTAAATAAACCATAAAATTAAAAATTAAAAACTGTAGAAAATAAGAAATTTAAAAATCAAAGAGTGAGCAAAATTTAACCAACTTGCCTGCCAAATTTTATAATCAAATGACTGTAATGCAAGTATTAAGTGATGGAAGTAAAAGGGCTGTCGGAGTGTATATATATACACTCTGTAACTCGGCTCAGTGAGCTCAGGTTCTTTATTCTTATATGTTTGTAAATTGCGCATTTTTTGCTTTAAAAATGATTGAATTAGGTTGTTCTTATCTCCCGGTTAGAGTTTTTATGCCTTTAGTTAACCTGCATGCTATAATTAAGACACAATAACACGCCGAAAGAAACTAATTCAGAAGTCAAAACAACAAAAATCAGCGTAATATTCTCAATATTTTCACAGGACTAGTTTCGATGGTTTTTACCGAACCATCATCCTCAGCTGCGAAACCGTAAATGAAGAAGATCGGAAATAATGATTAGATAAGATAAGAAAGCCTGGACAAGAATAAGCACGTGGCGCCATCTGTTGGTGAAACCAGAGCTAAAACATAATTTCTTTAAAGGCCGAAGGCAAAATTTTGATTGGAATTAGGATCGTTAACTAGAACAGAAAGATTTTTTTGAATGTGAAATGCCTCTAGAAAATCCAGTTCTCCAATGGAAGATGTTTTTTGAATAATTTTGGCAGCAGAAAAATTGAAAATGTGATTTTCGGACCAACAATGTTGAGCAACAGAAGACTTCTGAGTTTCCTTTTTTCTAACATATGCCTCATGTCTTATCTAATCATTATTTCCGATCTTCTTCATTTACGGTTTCGCAGCTGAGGATAATGGTTCGCTGAAAACCATCGAAACTAGTCCTGTGAAAATATTGAGAATATTACGCTGATTTTTGTTGTTTTGACTTCTGAACTGCATGCTATAGTTGTAGAATTATCAACAATTTAAAAGGTGCTTAAGTGAGGCTAAGCCTAATTATTTTTAGCATAGCAGCCGTATTTGTTTGCATTTCACACTTAGTAGAATAGTGGATTTAGTTCCATTCTAGAGAAACTAAGCTTCGCAACAACAAAGTAACGTCTTTTATTATTGCGAATTAAATTATGATTAATGAATTCTGGAATTATCATTTAAGTTATTAAATTATCACATATATTGACACAGCATAGCATCCACAGCAAATTAAGTCAGTTTTTCTGCCTTCACTGTCTTTTTGCCGAGTGAGACCGAAAGTAAACTTTCAGTTTTGTGCACTGAAAAATCTGCCGAATAGCTTGTTTTTGCGGCTGGCCGAAATGCTTGTTATTGCGCAGAAACTGTAATTGTAATTGAAAGAAAATTGTTTTTTAATTTTTTAACTGTATTTGGTGTTTTATGTTTTTGTATATTTTTCAATTTTTAATAAAAATATTTTGACTTTTTATGGCTTGTTTCCTTGCCGCGAAGTGAGAACTAAATTAATTGAATGAGAAATGTCTCTCTAATGAAATTCAAGGAAATAAGTTTAAATGAAAGGCAGGAAAAAATGCGTATAATTTAATATTCCGTAGAAGGAAGTCATGTGTTGTACATTTCAGACCTTTTCATTCGTTTTCTGACATCATTCTCCTAGAAATGCAAGATACTTAGCTACAGCGCCAGTGTATGCAACTAAAATCTGACTTAGATTATGGTTAGCTCTCAAATTATGTGCTATGGTTACTCACAATCACTTCATTGTAATAAGTACACGGAAATGTTGCGCATCAAGTGCGTAAGAGCTTCTCCAAGTTTTGCGCGCATTTTTAGCATTTAGTTTTGTGTGCAGTGGACATGAGCATACATGGTAAAGTATATTGGTATCAAACACACAGCATATATGATCAATAATAGCGGTTATTTGCCCGATCATTTCTTGAAGTTGTACTAAATCATCTAGCAAAAGGGTGAGAATATATTACTTTTGATATAACTTCATAAAAATGCCACTTCAGATTATGTAACATCAGCATGGAGACCACGAAAGAAGAAGAACGCATCCAGTCGCAACAACTGGAAAGTTCACCGTCAGCAAAATGCGAGGAACTGTGTCTTGTCGAAGAAGAGGAGCTTTGTCCTTCCTTAATTATATTATAAGCCACTGTTGCAGTCAGTTACCCTACAGTAAAAATTTGGTGCTCAAAGTAAAAAGAGTATAGCAGCTAAATCTACAATTACAAATGGAGCCTAGAACGAGAGCAAATTTAAAGGTATATTTCATCTACTGATTTGTATTTTTGTGCTATGCTTGTAGCAACTACTTTCGAAATACCGGAGGAAGTTAACACGTATATTAATCACAGAAGCAGCTTTTTCCTATATCAGTTATTTTTCACTTACTTTTGGAATATAAAAAAACAAGTAATATTAAAAATTTAAAGTCAATTCTTACTTAGGTCAACAAAGAAAAATTTTATTAGTCCAAAGGGGCTTTTAAACGCCCTGAAGGACTACTGTTTTCGTTTTGCTATTTTGCATCGGAAACACTAAAAGTCTGAATCACTTTTCAAACTCTTGCCGCAAAATATTGCAGCCCTGTATTATATATAAAGAAATTAAATAATGAAGAATGTGCATAAATGTATGTATGTATCTCGCATTGTGATAAAACGAAGGCACCTAGAGCCATCGAATTTTGAATGACGTCATCCTGCTGCCAATATGGATATCCGGAAGCCCAAATTTGAAATTTGGTTTATTATCGATTTCATAATTTTGTAAAATTTTAACGAATTTTTGATTAACAAACTCAGGGATTTCAAAGCGAGCCATGGCAACGTTGTACAGGAAAAACATTTTTATCTCCAGCGCGTGAGACTGTACATAGGAAACGCTAGATATGCTCAGTTTAAAATGATTTCGCGATATTGTTCTTTAACTGAGTTTTATGGTTTAAGTACGAAGAACATGATATTTAATAAATAAAGGTAACAGACACATAAGTGTTAAAAAACGCCCCTTTGGACGTAATTTAAAATCTGAAATAATTCAGATTTTCTTTTCCTTTTTTAGTTACTTTTTATAAAAATTATTAACCTTTTTTCGTTTCTAATTTATGAAGCTGATGGTGGTCTATAATTTCTTATTCTAGGTCTATAAGTTCTCATTCTATCTTTCTCTTGTAATGCGTCATTACTGCAAGGAACCTTTGCATCGAGTTTTGAACAGTCTAGTTCTTCAATTTATATTCTATTTAACGATTTCACACAACTCAAGGCGACATATGCTTGACTTGCTGCGAAGAAGTTTCCTAGGAAGCTCTTTTTGGCGCTTATGTTTTTTCTTTTTCTAATCTTCGCTTGCGTTGTGTTGTAGTTTCTTTTCGCATTGCGAAGCAAGGGACATTTTAAAGAGTTATATTTTAAACATATTATTACCAGGTTCACATAGAAATATGGGAAGAATTTTCTCTACATAATGGAACATTACATCCGCTTCATCCAACTCTATAAAACTACAATTCCTCAATTCCATACATTTCAAAAATATTTATAACTCGGTCTTACTGTTGGCATTTATTTTTGTTCAATATTACGATCCCATTTATCCCAGTCATGTACTATTATTTACAAGTTGTTGTAAAGTTAATTTTTACAGCACGTGAGAACTCCTAATAAACGGTCATTACTTATAAGTCATATAATACACTGGTAAAATAAATTAAGAGAATTTTCATATTTGATCTACGATCTCCAGAACTACTTGACAGATTTCAATAAAATTTGGTGCGCACATAGGTTGATATAATACGAACAAAATAAACATTCAACAGTTATAACAAACATACATGTTCGTGTGTAACACTCATGGGAGTTAGAAGGTCTGAAACAGTGGTTGCAGAAGACACAAAAGAAATGGGTTAATAGGGGATATGGTCCCCTCTTACAGCCATACAGGCCTCACAGCGTGATGTCATACTGGAAATAAAGCAGTTTATCTGTGCCTGTGGCAATTGATCCCACTCATTCAGCAATGCAGTTTTCAGTTCCAACTCTATGTGGCCTCGCGTTATCGTCCTGTGAGATGAACTCGGGGCTCACTGCATCCCGGAAAAGGCGAACATAGGGCTCCATGACCTCATCTCTATATCTTACACCAGTTACAGAGCCTCTGTCAAAGACGTGGAGAAGTGTGCGGCCATCCAACATGATGCCTGCCTGGACCATTATACCACCACCGCCATAATTGTTGATTTCGAGGACATTGAAGGATAGATAGCGGGTCCCTGGCTCTCTCCATATGAAAATACGGCGAGAATCGGTGTTTAGGCTAAAATGGGACTCATCGGGGAACAAAACGGTCGCCCATTGCTCCGTACTCCAATCACTATGCTGCCTGCACCATGTTAATTGGACCGTCCTGTCCGTAGACGTGAGCGGGACGCAAACAGCTGGTCTTCTGGCAAACAACCCTCTGTCATGCAGTTTTTTGGAAACAATCAGCCTTGTTACACGGGTTCCTGTGGCTGCATACAGGTTCCGAGAAAGCTGAGAAGCTGTAGCCCTTCTGTTATGCCTCGTTAAAATAGACAAATAGCGATCTTCTCTGGCCGTCGCGGCTCTTGGATGACCTTGCCGAGGCTTTCTCTCGATGGATCCTGGAACTGTTTCCGTAGGTTTCACACGACGCTGGGCTTTAAATTAAGCTCTCTGAATATCTGGACTTGCGATTGGCCTGCCTTTAGCCTCCCCACAATTCGCCACCTCATTTCATCATCTAAACGTTGGTGGTTACTCATTTTGACTGTTCCGATGTGAATTTAACCGATTGTTGCAAGATAACACCAAGAAATTCGCCAAGGTGTGCTAGCGAACGCAATTCGTCTTACCTTCCCCGCGCTTATAAAGCCTGTTTTTCTGCTGGCATCGCCTACACACACGTGTACGCTTAAGTATTTGCATACAAAATTTTCATTTTTATCTAGAAGCAGTGGTTTTTCCTTCAGTTCAGTTCTTTTCATGCAATTTGATAAAATATGCAAATTCTCTTTATTTATTTCACCAATGTATATTTAATAAAAATTGCATATCTTTATTTCCGATAAACAGGGATAAATAAGTAGGAATTGACTTTAAAATGTGAAAAAACTGTATTAACATCAAGTGCCATCCACTACAAGTTTAAAAAATGTATTTGAACTTGAGTGGATGAATAAAAAGTATATTATTAACGTGTGAAAATGTGAACAAGATATAAAGAAAGTGTGAGCTAATAGTAGGAATTTGATAAGATAGATCAAAGCAGAGATAATGCATTTCAAAATTTTGCGTCTGGAAGTTCGTGTGAAGCATTTAAGAAATAAGAAACACATTGAACTAGAGAAATTCATTCAACATACAAGGTGAACATTACAATATTATACTTCGAAACGTTCTAAATAATTATTAAAATATATTTTGCAAAATTTGCTCGAATTTGAAAAGTACATTTCCATTTTTAGTGAAATATTTTAAAGCAGATTTGTTTGTAATTACTTTCGGCAAAGAGAAAACAGGAAAAAATACAATTATTTACTTAACACCACCACTTAATCTCCATTTTATTCAAACAACCATTGGAGCAAATTAAAATAAAAAACTAACTACAAAATCGATTGCAAATATTTGCAGGGAATCTTTTCACCGTCTTCGAAATAAATTATCGAAATGTCTAGTGGAAAACAAATGGCTTTTCTTTTCTTTTAGACTTTTAAAATTCGAAAAATCCCCAGAAGCAAACCGGCCTATACGTCACTGAAAGTAGTGTAGTACTTTCATGTTTTACAACCCCTTTCCGAGAAATAAGGATCGATCGAACGCTGGAGAAACAGGGAGGGGGAGATTAGCGACTAGCTTGTTTTTCTTGGCACAACACAACGGAAAGAAGGTGGGCTGGGGTGGTGGAGAAATTGCAAACCTTGAATCGGATGCCGCTATTTACTTTGGTGGGCATATAAGGGAATTTTTCCCGATCAAGCTGGAGTCGCTAAAAATAGCTGGATCGATCTCAAAATTTGCTTAGGTGTCTGCCTAAGCATGGCCAATGGGATTAGAAGTGATCTGAGCCTTTAATGCGGCACCCAACTGACACTTACAGCTCATTAGAAAAATTGCAAATAGACCAAGCATCGAATATGCATCCATTTCCAGCAAGATCATAGAGCAATAGTCTGAAACTCGGTAGCATATATAAGAGCTAAACTGTAGATAATAATTGTATTATGTCAAATTGTATTGCTTACAATAACTATTTAAGCATAAAATATCGATATATATTTACGTTAAGTTTCTTTAAGAAATAATAAATCTTGAAATATATATAGAGAGAGAGAGAGTTACATTAATTATAAATATAGAGTTACATTATAGAGTTTTTGAAACACTGAGAAGTGTTAAACCCAAAATTGCATACAGCTGTACGTATTATAAAATTTTACAAGCTTTTAAAATTTAGAAAGTTAAGTAGACAAAAATTATAACGGTTACATTTATCACAATATTTAAAAAGAACTTTTCAATAAGGACACAATCTTTAATATGACTATTTAATATCCTTAAACTACAAATATACTTGAATTATAACATCTCTTAAACTCTCTAAATATTAGTTAAGATTGAAAGCATAGAGATTACTTTTTTTCGAAACGTAAAGTAATTTGAGTTGCCTATCATATTGCAATAGACAGACAATTTTAGGTTCAAATTTGAGTGTTTTAAGTACCTAGTTAGAACGTTCGCGATTGGCTGTGTTATTACTCCATTACCGATACGTTAAGCTAAAAGTACAGCTTACAATACTTTATTATCACATAAATGGAAAGAAAATTTAGAGATTCAACCTTGAAATTTTGATTAGGAAGTAAGAAATAATTACTTAAGAAGACAACAAAATTTGACAGCTTATTTTACAAACTACAAAGCAAACATCTTAAATGTTTTTCCCTATAATTAAGTTAAGATCTGGAAAATGACAGCAATAGATGAACATTGCTTGTTTTTTTATCGAGTTTAATCTCGTTGATAGAACAAGTTCACAAAATCAGTGCTTTGTCTGGTGCAACATGTTCGTGAGCCAGTTTGCTTTTGTAATTTCCGGAGGGCTTTTTCCTCAGGTAAGTAATTTTCATATATTGATTATTTATTTACGTACAGTCAGTGACATTAAAACCATAAATATGAGATTACTAGTGTACCATGAAATATAGGAAAAGTTTGCATCATTATATGCTACCAGGTCAAGTAACTGGTAACCTCTAAAGAAAATCTAGAAACATAAATGAAAAAGAAATTAATCTCACTTTTCCTACAAGTCTTTTTCTTTAATAAGCCTTTATAATGTTGACGTTCTTTGCAAGTACGGGCTTTATTCTATTTCTGCTTTTAGTAAGTTCTGAACTCCTATTACTTCCAAGCATATACAATAAGAAAGCAGGGTGAAGGATTTACTATACTAAAACAAAAGCAGACGCATAATCTTTTACATCTTACCTCATTATACAATTTAGCAGTTTTTTCACCAGCCATATTTAGTTATAAGGTATTTTCTCTCTCCTTCCTCCATGCTTTTGTTGGGTAATGGTAGCATACTCATCGCGTATTTTGAGAGGTCCAGGTTCGAATCCTGGCAAGAGAATCGCTCATTTTTTACATTTACAGCATCAAAACACCTTTTGACTTTACAGTAGCGCATAAACTAAAAAATGGTGGATGATAATTAGATCACCACGATTTAGCGATTAGGTCCCCTAGGTTAATGAACTTACGAAGTAAAAAATCTGTTTGTGTTTAAGTTAAATAGTTGAATCACGCACGTAGAATTAAAAGAAATTTTCAGAGAGTTAATTTGCAAAGTTTAACTCTTGTATCATCCATTCTTAAACTCTTTTGCAGATGATAAAAGACTTATTGCTAATTCCTCAGCACAACAGAAACTTTGGAAGGGTGTAGAGAACCATTTAAAACTGAAGAAGATGAACAGAAGGCACTTCTGGAGCTTACAATTCCGCCAGCTGTTACGGAAATGAACTCAAAGCAGTAAGTCAAATTTAAATCTTAAATTTAAATAAACTAATAGCCAAAGGTTACACACAGCAGTTTACGCGAAGTTAGCTCAGAATTTCACCAGCGTGGATTCAACTATCGGGAATTTTAATGCAACGCCGAAGACAGAAACTCTTAACCTAGTAACGTGGGCACGAGTGGCAGAACAAGCTTTGTGTTACTAGTCTTAATCTCCCTATAAGTACACGCGAACTAATTTGTATTCTGGCGGAAAAACAGAAAGAGAGAAGTGACAGTACAGATTCAAACCATAAAATAACTGATTCTTTAAATTAAATGAACATGAAAAATTCTTTCCTTATAGTTGAAAAGGCGAGTAGATATTTTTTTATTTCATGCCCTTATCACTCACAGTATTGTTATAATTTCCTTTAAGCTTAAGATACATATCACGTTCGTTTCTTGAAAACTGTTCACTGGCACCTTTGGCTATGGTAATATTCACGCAGTTTACATGTCATTGATGATCAAAGGCGCGAAATTCGATCATTTTAGACACTGGCTATTTCTCTAACAAGGTATAAATATAGTAATTGAGAAAGTGAGAATATTTTCTTAGCAGAGTAGTAAAATTTTAAAGAGGTTCAAAGATGACAGCCAATCTGCTACAAACGATATAACTGTTCCGATGAATATTACATGAGCATAATTACTACTAGCAGAGCACTGAATTCATTAGCTATTGTTGGAAATTTTTAGCAAAGCTTAATGCAGTTGTTGAATCTGATTCATTGAAACAGATTACACGAAAAAGATGTGTACCTACAGATTTAAAATTTCAATTCGTAACGAAATTCAAAAATCAAAAACGTGATTTCAGCTTCATGCCAGAAATGATAACAAGAGGCATTATTAAATGTTGGTATAAAATTATCTCTACCATTAAATAATACAAAAAGACTATTCAAGCTTCAAATCAACTGAAGGAATCCTAGGCGAAATAATTGCATAGTGATAAAGAAACCGCTTGGCGAGTACGTTTTGATAACCCAAAAAAAGATTCTCCAGACTTAAAAATGAAGTCAAAATGAAAAAAAAACCCGAAAGGTTTTATATTTTAAATTACGTCCAAAGGGGCGTTTTTTTAACATTTTGTGTGTTAACTTTATTTATTAAATGTCATGTTCTTTGCACTTAAAAAAATTCAGTTCAAGAGCAATATCGCAAAATAATTTTAAAAGGTTCAAGAGCAATATCGCAAAATTTTTTTAATTAAATTTTTATTTATATCTTTAGAATTTCCGATATACAGTCTCGCGCGTTGCAGATAAAAATCTTTTTTTTCTGTACAACGTTGTCATTGTTCGCTTTGAAATCCTTGAGTTTGTTAATCAAAAATTCGTTAAAGTTTCACAAAATATGAAATCAATAATAGAACGAATTTCAGATTTCAAATTTGGGCTTCCAGATACCCATATTAGGGTGGAAATGTTCAATATTCAAAAATTAGATGGCTCTACGTACCTTTGCTTTATCACAATGCGAGAAACATACATACATTTATGCAGATTCTTCATTATTTAATTTGTTTAAACATAATACAGGGCGGCAACATTTGGTGGCAACAATTCGAAAAGTGAAACAACGCTTTTAGTGAATGAACGCAAAATGCCAAAACGAAAATAATTGTCCTTCTGGGCAAATTGCCTCTTTGGAATAATAACAGTATAAAAAAATTAAAATTAACTTTCTTAATCTAAAATGCAATTACAAACTGTTACTGCCGTAAATTTTAAAAGCCATGCTCAAATTTTTGGCATTCTTGTAACTACATTTTCCACCTAAACTGTTCTTCTCTACATAAGGCTCTTCATAACCTACCAAACGTTGAAGGACAGCAAACAGAACCTAATTTCGTTAAAGGCCTTCTAATTCCGATGAACTAAAGTAACCGCTTCTGCAGCTGATGCACAAAGATGTTCTCACCATTGAGTTAGTAACGTTCTTGCGTGTTCCAATGAAGGAATAATTTATTGTAGAACGTTTTATTGTAGAATAAATTTATTGACTACTAATCTACAGCATATTCATCATTATTGCCTTTAGACTGCTATCTTTTATTGAATAACTTTTTGATTTTTTCTGCGAGATTCCTCTCCTCCGTTATATAGGAAGTTTTGTAATCCATGGTAAAGATTTTCTATATTGTCATACGCCTGTCCATAAACAAAACTGCATAATGATCTATTCTGTTAAAGTAATATTCAGTGATCACGGGGGCCGAGTGAGGTACGTGTTCCCACCAAACTGCTATACGTTAAATCTGAATTCGACAGATGCGTGAGATCTTCCATTATCAAGATTAGTGCTACTCTCTGACAACACATTAATGATGAATCCTTTTCCGTCAGAACATTGTAAAGATTGCCCAACTGCGTAATGTATATCTTCTTGTTAAGTACTTGATTCAAAGGTAAAAGTTCTCCAAATCGATCTCCCCTGTAGAATCTCAAAAGACACTTAGAACTCTTTTCGGCTGTAATCATATTTTGCGTTGAATCCTGGAGGTCTTAGAAAGTTGCTAACCTAAAAACAGTCTAGCATCGTTTGGCTTTCCTGTAAAAGAGCTACTTAAAGACTAATTACTCTTTTAAACAAAATTCTATGGGGCAAGATTTAAAACGTATCAATTCCTTCTCTTCCTCTATCTCTATTCATTAAATGGTGTGGCAGAGTTCAAATTATCACACATAAATCCGCTTCTCTAGTATGGTCCTATGAACCTCAAGCGTCTTCGCAGTTTTTCCCATAATACCCTTTATCATTATCGTTGGCTTCCAATAGGTCATCGACTTTCAAATCCTGGTCTTCTTGGCCATTTAGTCTTTCAGCTGCCTCTGGTCGTTACTAAAATAGCTAGCTAATAACTGGTATGCTGGTGTATCTGTTTAGCATCATTATATGCATCCAAAAGACAATATATGAATGCTCCTTTTAGATCTTTATTTTTTCCTCTTTCGCTTCTTACGCACAGGGTTATGTGTAACTTTTTTACCCATTCGTTTTATTGTACAGATATTTAGGCAATCAGATATTTTCTCTGCTATGAATGTACGAATACATGCAAAACATTTTGAAGGGCAAAGTATGTTGCCATAATAAAAAGATTAAAACATCCAACAACTTTGTACACATCCAGTGCTTTTAAAACTCATTATTTTCAAGAATAGTTTTTTAAGAATGCTTTATTAATATTTAAGGCTTAATGCCCAACAGGGATTTTTGATGTGACGAATAGTTTTCATATTTGTAGATAGATTATTCATTCAAGATATGTTGGGAATATATGTATAATTCCTTGTATTTCCTATAACTGTAGATCATTCCATCAGGGAAGTTCAATGGTTAATTATCCTTCATTCTTTTAGTTTCAATGCCAGATATACGAATAGAGAAACCAAGAGCGAGAAATGGTTGAAAATATAAGCTCGTTTAGAGTCGAGCAAACGATCCTAAGGCCGGATTGGTATGCTAACAATTGCATTCCAAGAATACACAAAAGCAATTTTTATAATTTGCAAAGGTTTCTCTTTTTTACTGAGTTGGGCATAAGAAGCTATTTGCAGAAAATTAAACTGTAATTGTTTTAAGTTTTTGTGCAGTTATTAGGTTATATGTTACTAAAATATATTTTAGCACATTTTCACTTATTTTGTGTAGAATATGATGTTTGTTTTGGACTGGGAAACGTGTAAAATCAACAGTGCCTCTGCCGGCAATGAAACCATAGACCACACATAGCCAAACTGCGGCTCTCCGGCACCTTCACTGTGGCTCGCGAGTTACTTGCGATTTTTTGCCATCTGAAATGCTACTTGTTTTGAATAAATATAGTTTAAATTTTTAATACAAAGGGAATTTGGAGTATAAATCATGCAGTGATACCTTTCTTTATTAATCGTTAACTTAATTTCTTATATTATATATGTAAAAATTTGATAGATTTCAAACTGTTCACTGTTGGCTTATTGTCAGAACAACAAATACGTAAAATTACAAATAATTCCATTTCTGGTAATTACTAATCCGCTTATGTTACTTTTTGAACAGGTAATGGTCATCGGAATACACTAATACGAAGTTAACCTAAAACGCAATGCTCATATTTTCATTTAATTATTCAACTTAATATTTTTTCTCTCCAGTTAATTTTACTTCAGGAAGTATCTGATGACATTATTCTGTGATTCCATTCTCAACAGTTGAGATCCACCTGAAAGATTTGCTATTTGTTGTAGGAAATTACTTTTATTCAGTCATTGAATGGCGTAAGTAACTGCTGAAGAAACTTGTTTCGGCTTGCAATACATTTATAGCTCTTTTAATTTGTGGAAGAATTTTACAAGGATTTTATTTTTGGTGGAATGAGCCTTAAGCCTCTTACTTGGTTAGGAAACTTATCTCAATTTCCTGCGGAATTATTTCAAAATTAATTTCCTATCCGTAAGCAAGTTAGGCATTTTTATGCAATTACTTCACAGATTTCGCCAACCATTCATAATAATAATCTTTATAAACGCTTTTCCCCCATGAAACCTCTATCTTTCGTTATAATTCCTTGGTAATCCTATGCAGAGATCATAAGTTATTTCATCAATTGTTGTGCATGCTAAAATACCATTTAGAATTGTGGGAAGAATCACTGTTTTGACAACGATTTAAATTCTAGTCAAAATCTTCAGTTCCCATTTTATCAAATATTACTTTTCCAGATAGAGATCTTTCATCTTAATCATCAAATCTTCATATCAATAACGTTGCATCAAGCAATGAGGGATCAACAGAACTCAACCATCTCTTTTCTCCAAAGTTTCTGTCAAAATCGGCATATTGATATTGCCGAAATCTCTTTTGCTTGTGACATTTAGGTCTCTTTAACTTGTGATCTATATTTTTTGATTTCTTGTTTGTTGACCTGCTTCTTTTCTACCTCGCACTAGGTTACAGGCATTTTGCAGCACTAGGTTAGAGTCACCGGTAAATTATCGCACTAGGTTAGAGGCATTTTACTACCCACCATGTCTAAAGTTTGTCACCCCTGATACTGCCGCTCTGCAGCTCCACTAGTTGTCCTGCCCATGATGCCAGTATATTACATTTCTTTTAATCTGTTGATATTTTTTATCTTCCTAATTTTCGATCAACATGCACGCATGGCATGGCCTTCATGACAGCTTAGTAGCGCAACGAGAAGTTGTACAATGACCCACTGCTTGATCCTTACAAATTTCAGGCAATAATGTGAAATCTTTCTCCGGTAAGCGCTTATATTTACAAGTTAATAGCTTATTTTTTAATAAATATTCTTTCTCGAATAACAGTTTCTCTGCAGTGCTCATCGACATGTATCATTTAAGAAATTTTCGTTTCTAGAAAGGATTATTTCTAGAAGACTTTTTCATGAGTTAAAAAAAGCACTCAGTTTTATTTTAAATATTTATTTTGTAATTTACTCAAGTAACACTTTTATGTAATTTTATACAATTGAATATTCTTTAAATTCATTTTATTTCTACTAAAATAAAACAACAATAATTATAAACAGAGGGGTGTAAAGGAAATCAGAAGAAAACATTTGGTTTCTCTACCTGAAGAAAAAACGCACAGTTGCTCAGTACAAGAGTTACAAATTTTAATTATGCTTGGGACTCAACTTTTCTGAACACAAAACAGAAGCTATAATATGTATTTATTCATATTTATATGTAATCATGTTAATCACATATTCGTTAATTTGCTTCAAAAGTTTCTTTATATTCGAAACCTGTCTCATTTAGTTTACTGGTTTAAAATCTAGAGGTCAGACTAAATGAAAATTTATTTTTCCTTAGACAAACTTGTTCTTATATATGGCAATATGCTATTTACGATAATATATCAATTTTCAAATACGGAGCTCTCATTTGATGTCCTTTAAATAGCATCTGGAATAATAGATAATCTGATGAATGTTCTCTCTCTTTCCACTTAGTGCATTTCTGATTACAATCCCGAAGCGACGCTTTCACATTCCTTCTGTCTGGATGGATTAATTTCCGTTTTCTATCGATCCCAGAACGCACAGCAATTTGTCTTCCAATTCTTCTCCGATAGAGAGAAATCACGAATAAGAATCCGATAGATAAAATCTTTCTCATGTCAGGTAATGCGTTTTCTCCAATCAGGATTCACTGACAAAGACCATTTCTCTTCATGAGTCAGTAGATGAAAAGATGAGATTACACGTTAATTCGAGGTCATTTATCATGACAGCAGAATCATTCTCGAAGCTCAAGACAAAAAGAAATTGAAATCACGATGTCTTCTTAAGGAGACACGGAGCTAAACGTAATACTACTATATTGCCCTTTAAGAGGTTCAAGGGAGCAGACGTACAGCAGTTACACTTTACAGCAGTACTTTTAGGTTGCATTTTGAGGGGATGTCAAAATGCATCTCCTCAATATATAAAAACATGCGTTGTTTGGCTAATTAATAATTTAAGTGAGTTAAGTATGCAAGTCCTGTCTTCCTTATAATTGAAGCGTTTTCCGATTATTCCCTATAAATAGAGAAAAATTGTGCAATTACGGTGTTTGTCAATAACGCAACCAGAGCAGAACTGCCAGTATTCAACTATCTTTTTCTCTCTACTATTAGTGTGCTACAAACTAAAAGGAGAATAGTAAGAGAGTATCTCATTAAAACTGTAACGCATTTCTCCTGCCTTCTTAACATGCCATCGTGGTCAGAATGGTCGGCGCGTATTCGAGAGGTCCGTGGTTCGAGTCTCGGTGAGGGCCTTTTTCAATCCTCCTGCTTTCAAAAAATACCTAATGTCTCTAAAAAACTACTTCAAATCCTAAATCCGAAGGAAATCTCTGCAGTCGAATCCTTAAGCAGAGAATGTATGAATCTTGTTGCTCGCTTAGGTTAATGCAAGAAGATAAATCGACATCCCCTTTGCCGAGGATGCCTTCATTTCCAATCGTAGACGGAAGTCAGGATAATTTAGGATTTCTTCTAATAGTGTAAGTTCGCATTTCTCAAGTTTTTTTTCAAGTGGAGAGCATTCTTATAAATTAGAATATTCTGCGGGCCACCTAACCCTCATCCCCATCATAAGCAATTTGTTATTAAACATATGTGCATATAATCTTTAGCAACAGTATACTTTTCATTTATTAAATACAATAAATTAAAATTCACTTGATTTTTTATCAATATTAAATAATTAAGTCAACGGATGAAAATTTACATTCTTGTTTTAATAATTCAGGGTTATTAGACTTAGGATAATGTTTATCTTGTTAACTAAAAACCAAATAAATGTTGATACACATATTAATGAGATGGAAAAGCTTGCCTGTTCTTACACAGCTGGTCTATGTTTGGATGTATGCTTGTAGAAAGAATCATACTCATAGTGTTTTAAATCCCTCTTTTGTTGCTAGAGCGAGATGTCCGCAGATAGAATAATAGGCAGCAAATTTCCTAAGATATCAGTCTTGGGAGAAAGACAGACGAAAGTCATGCGTAATTTCCAGAATAAGTTTTATTTTTTGTCTCTTAAAAAATAAAAGATTATCACAAAAGGCTTTCAGGACCAGTTGTGTTTCGTGGACCACAGTTCCAGAAACACTGGTATACGTTGTACAAACCTAAAATATTATGAAAGATCTACTTAACGAAATTGACTTCTTTGTCGTAAAACTTGTGCTTTTAAAGCCTCCTTTATTAATAAAAAGATATAAAATTTGCAATAGTATTTGTAAATACCTGTAAATGTAAGAGAAGTGAATAATAAAGTATATTATTAAGCAAGATGATGAGCACGGTGCTAAGATTCAAAAGAAATCCAAAAGTATCCGTACACCCAGTGGTAGGGACTGGGAGTGTCCTGAAGCATACATTAACATGATATTGGTTCCCTTTTGCATCGATGAAAACTTGCACACGTCTGGGAAACCTTTCTATCAGTTTTGATATGTGGCCATAGGAATTGACTTCCAGGCGTCCATCACAGCTGAAGGAAGTGCTGGTGGTGATTGATGGTCGATTTGGCTGGCTATATAAACTGCCTTCTTATTCATTCCAGAGGTGTTCTATGGGATATAGATCGGGCTCTGAGTAGGCCAGTCTAGGTCTTCAGCACCCATTTCGTGAAATCATGGCTGCGCAAGTCTCGATGTGTGAATGAATCAGTTAGCTTGCTGGAAGAGAAATGGGCCTTCTCCGAAATATGGCCATAGAGGTGGAAGAGCAGTATTGTCCAGAATGTACACATACATCTCATAGTTCACGTTTGCAACAATAGGAACTAAGGGACCGAGTCTAAACCATAAACGACACCCCCCACACCATGATGCTGCCACCACCAAACTTTACACTCGACATAATGCAGTCACTTAAGAAGCATTGGCCGGCATCCGCCAAATCTAGATGAGTCCTCGAATTCCCAGATTGTAAAGCGAGATTCGGCACTCCAAAGAACATTTTTCAGTATGTCTGCAGTCCAATGGCGGTGAGATTTGCACCACTAATTGATTGCACCGTCTAATTTTACTCTACACATTTTAACGCCATCTCTGCAAGCAAACAGACACAGATATTATTTTAAATTCCTTCTACCTCACGACTTGGGATAGTTAAACTAAGAATATTATAATACAAAGTTATCAGTGACCTTGGCCAGGCTATGAACGCAAACTTTCTCTCAATACTAAACTAAATATACTCAATACTATACATAAATATACTGAATACTCAATGCTATATTTGTCATCTATATACCTTACAGGTGCAATATTTAATTCACTTCTAGAGCAAGGTATCCCAGAGGCGTCGGTATGGATCCCTGGGGATGGATTAAGTTTTAAAGGGAGTCCATGATGATCAAGGGATCGATATCCAAATATGCTCGGGCGACTGATCGGCATACTGAATATCACATTTATTACTAAAAACAATAAATATTGTAAAATTTATAATTAATTATTTACTGATATAAAACTGTATAATGTAGTAAGGAAGAAATCAAATGAAACAAATACTAAGGAAAAAATAAAATGAAATATTTCATCTATCTTAAAAATAAATATTTGTTTAAATATATAATTAAATAAATACATTATTTTTTCAAATACAAAATTTTTTTAAACAAAGGTGCAATATAAAGAAATAAAGTGCAGGATCACATGATAACGCAGGCAAAAAAATAAAAAGAACGCAAAACTTCCTCAAAGGGTATATTGTTATATATAGGCCACATGCGAAATTTATTAACATTAAAAGATTTTAATGTTCATTTCAAAGACAATGACAACTTGAATGTCCCAGCATGTCTTATAAAACCTATGAATTGCGATATGTTTGATATTGATATTATAATGTAGGAAAAGTTAGTTATATTGAAGGAGGAGTTCAAGTCTCATTCAGAATACACGTGTAAGCTAAGTTTGGGAATTTACAAGTTTAGAAAAATATCCCAAAATAAAAGCTATTATCGAACCGACATTATTGACTTTCCCCTCTTCTTATCTAGTAGAAGCAGGCTTTAGTTAAGTCAGTAGATTACTACGGAAAGCATAAAATGAGCTGAATAGTTTTGAACGAGGTGATTTAAGAATTTAGTTAAGCAGTTTAATGCGAAATATTTAAAAAAATAATGCACCAAGCGCAGACATCACATTCATTAAAATCGAGCTTTTGTAGAATTAGAATCTGTAATTTTGTTTCTGTAAACTTATTTGCATTTCTATAATTAAACATAATAAAAAATGCAAAAAATAACAAAACAAAAATGGAATGAATCATTTTTTTTCAAAACTTTTGATCTTATTTTTAATGTAATTGTTATCGTTAAGTAATTTATGTGCAATTATTTGTACTATGATATTCTACTATTCTGTATAGTATGTTATTCTATTCTGTATGTTATACAGGTCTACAGTTATTTATTCCGTAAATGTTCGCTATTCTGTATAGTATACAGAAAAGCATAAATGGGTCGATGAAGAAAACAATTCGTTTAAAAGGGGCGATGCAGGAGAAGATTGAGAATTCCTGTTCTAGAAGCTAGAAGCACGCTGACGGCTACTAACAGCTACTCAAAATATGAATTTACCAACCAAGTTTACCTTGACATTCTACTCTTACGTCAAGCAGCAACTATTCACCATGTAACACGCTGAACGGCAGGCAGCCGGTGTTAATCAAAAACTCTCGCATACTTGATTCCTTATAATAAACTGCTTGCTACTCAAATCTGCATAAACTTCTGGAATGGCCGTACACATTAAGAAATGACGCAATAGGAATGATGTAAACTAAACATCAATTTGGTCAGTGAAATGCAAACATAATGCCAAAATTTAAGTGATATATATTAATTAGAATTTTAGTCTCGTTTAGTCACAGTTAGTCAATTAGAATTTTAGTCTTAGTTTTCGTCGTCAACGGAAGTTTGAAATACACATAAATTAAACTTTTAAATATCACATACAAGAGGCTGAAATACAATTAGCACTCATTTACAGTTAACTAGTGTTTCACAAAAGTTGTGTACAAAAATAAATACTATTACAGAATTAGGTAAAAGTGGAAAAAATTGACTATTTATTCGAATCTTTTCCTTATTAGAATTGACTTATTATTAGTGACTTCTCATTTAATTAGCTCCTTACCTTCTTGACTTTCTTTAACAATCTTAACTATTTATTAGAATTCATTTATTAGACTTCTCTACACTTGATGGCTACCTTCTCGGTGGGTTTCGGTTAGAATGTTGCTCCAAAATTTTAAATTTA
Organism: Stegodyphus mimosarum; assembly: GCA_000611955.2. Taxonomy (NCBI): domain Eukaryota; kingdom Metazoa; phylum Arthropoda; class Arachnida; order Araneae; family Eresidae; genus Stegodyphus; species Stegodyphus mimosarum. Next base: position 450,801 of record KK112890.1, read on the forward strand.
CAGATAAACTCTAAGAAGAAGCCTATCCACTCTAATCAAAAATAAAGCAACTGAAGACAATTTATTATTGGTTGGGAACTTTATACTAATAACTAATCGTAACTCAAAGTGCAACTCAGTAGCATTTGAACTGAATTTAGGTAAAAGTTTGCAATATCACAGTGGCAGTGTAAATAACAGTTAGCTTGCAATCGATTTGCTAACATTAGGATTTTTGAAGCAGAAGACGTGAAAAATTAGCAATGCCCTCGCCGTGACTCGAACCACGGACCTCTCGAATACGCGCCGAGCGTGCTGACCAGTACACCACGAAAGCACGCTAAGAAGGCGGGAGAACGATCCGTAACTTCGGGACAAGGATTGGCTCTGAGGACTGGGCCCGTCGGGCTGGGGTCCGAAGCGGGTGTGGCACTGCACCGGGACTGGGCGAGACTGGCCGTGAAAGCGGTCCGGTCCGGCCCGGACCAGCGTCGGGGCCTTCCCGTGGAATGCCTCAGCTGCGCGGCGCACCGGGCACAAAGCTCGGAGCGACCGTTTCGGCGGGCAACTAACAGCCGACTCAGAACTGGCACGGACTAAGAAAATCCGACCTTATATACTTCCCCTGTTAAAGGGCGACTGGAGATTAGGGGACCGAATCACCAAATCTTGATAGTGGAGAATCATTATCCACCATCGTTTTTAGTTCGGGCGCCACTGTAGAGACATTAGGTATTTTTATGAAAGCAGGAGAGACTAAAACTGAGCAATGGCCTCGTCGGGACTCGAACCTCGGACCTCTCGGACACGCGCCGAGCGTGCTGACCGCTACCCAACGAAAGTACGCTAAGAAGGCGGGAGAGATACCTTATATACTAACTAAAGCTTACAAAAATAATGTTGGATCAAAGCACACTGTACAAAAGTAACTATTTAAACTTTCCAAAACTTTATTTGCTGTTAATTGGTAGATTTACACTAGATAACTTATTCCTAATGCTACTTGTAGTTCAATGTGGGAAAGCTGCAAGACACGGAAAAAATTCCTAAAATAGGAACGATCCGTTGATAATGAACAACAGCAGGAAAAATTCGAGATGTCTTTAAAAAATAACTTTTATAAGAATGTCTTGTTGCAAGTCAGCCACTGTTTGAAATGGCAGATTACTTTGACAAGAATGCCCCAATGTTAAGTGCCCTTACTCTTATGTAGATAGGCTTCTGACTTGAAAAAAGCAAATTTCATAAATGGTCGAGCATTTTTTTAACGGGACATCACAATCTAAGAAGAATTTTCATTTATTTTGATAAGCAGAGCAGCAAACTAAAATTTTACATGTGCTCACCCTTTTTTGATAAGCCCTTTTTCTCGAATTAGAAATTCCTCTTAACAAAACTTCGGGGCATTTGTATGCCAGGATTAGTTTTTTTTTAAGTAGCAGACGTGAAAAATGTACAACAGCCTCGCCCGGACTCGAGTCCTAGACCTCTCTAATATGCTTCGAGTATGCTTCCAATTACACAACGATGGCACGCGGAAAGGAGATAGAAAATATCTTATATACCCTCCTTAGGGATATTGGGGATTAGGAAAAACAATCGAGAAATCTTGGTGGCGACGTATTACCGACCGCTACCTTTTAGTTCTGCGCCACTTGTAGAGTCATTGAGACTACTCGAATCCTGGACCATTCGAATACTCGTTGAGTACGCTTCCAGTTACACCACGAAGGCATGCGGAAAGGAGGGAGAAAATACCTTATACGAGAACCTGAAAGTTTCTGTCTTCTTCATTTCTGTAAATGTTCCAGGATTTCGAGGAGAATCATTAAGAAACTGTCTTTGCGCCTTTGCCCGCTCCTTTTTTTTATTCTAAGCTAAATCTCTTAGATTGAACAACCTTTTCATAGGAATGGTAGACTCAATTAGAAAACCTAACTAATTTATACACTATTAGTAAAAAATAATGAAAATATTTACATCTTTGTTGCTAATTGTGATAACTGCATTTTTGAAATTACAACTTTGCAATGATTATTCCATTCCCAGTTGTATTTCAAAAGGACTTACAGGCTGGTCAGGAAAATTCGCAAATAAAAGCAGAAATATCACAGGATTTTATAGACCAAAACTGCCGAAATTATTTTTGAGCATGAGCTCCTTCCTTCCACCTTCACAGTGACGTCACAATCCACTAACGCTTGGAAAAATGGTAAAATAATAATCTAATATAATGTAACTAACTGACGGATAAACTTCGTAATAAAAGCCGTGATCGACGTTTAGCCAGATAAGGTTTTTCTATGTTTCTCAATGTTTGAGTAATTAGTCTAAAGAACACGAAATGAATTCCCTACTATAATACTAACAGTTTAATATAATTACAGCAATTACACGAAAATTAACTTTTATTATGAAGCAAGAGAACATTAATTACCTTCATAAACTTTACACGATAAAATCACGTTTACTACAAGCTTCAAAGATAGAAACTTCCTGCAAATGATTTTTAAACCACGTTACCATAGAAACCTAAGTAGAGCACTAATTATGTTCTGTTTAGATTCTTGAAGAAAAATAAAACAGGTCGATACTCAAACACGTAATTCTTTGACCAAGATTAATAAAACAGGAAGCATAAGGGGCTTTAATTTCTAAGTTAAAGAAGCTAATGAGGCTAATTATTGGTGTGTTTTTTTCATTTGCCGGTTAGATTTTTAAAGAAAATTTAATGAAAATTTCAAATGCAGAATTTTTTGTTTCCCTAAATGATTGAAAGAGATTATACCTTACAAAAACATTCTTGTTTTTGATAATATCACAAACATATTCTTTCTTTAATCCTTAGTTACGTACATCTTTCAAATTATCTGTTTATAAAATACAAAATTCCAAAGTCTAAAATTTTATGCTCCGAATATTAATAAATTCAAGAAGGTATTTTTTCTGATTTAATGAATTTAAAATTTTGTTATGATTTTAAATAATTATTTTCCAGCAAGAATATTAGCGATTTTCAATTAATTACAGAAACACTTATAAATTCTCTTTGTATATCATTGTATATAAAAGCAAACTAACCTCACAACTGCTGCTGACGGTTAAATATTGTTGCTACAAAGCAGCTTGCTCTAAAGCTTTCTTCCTTGGTTGTCCTTGTTTCTCCAAAAACATGCATAACATTTCAAACTAAAATTATAAATAGAGATGTTCATTCGCTTGATGGGCTTGTAGAGACATTAGGTATTTTTTGAAAGTAAAAGTGAGCAATGCCCTCGCCGGGACTCGAACCACGGTCCTCTAAAATACGGGCCGAGCGTGATGACCACTACACTACGAAGGCATACTAAGAAGGCGGGAGAAACACCTTATATACTTCCCTTTTTAAAGGGCGACTGGGGATTAGGGAACCCAATCGCCAAATTCTGGTAGTGGAGAATCATCATCCACCACCTTTTTTAGTTCGGGCGGCAATGTAGATTTATTAGGTATTTTGAAGTAGGAGAAGATGCAATGCGCAATGCCCTCGCCGGCACTTGAACCACGGACATCTCGAATACGGGCTAAGCTTGCTGACCACTACACCACGAAGGCGGGAGAAATACCTTATACGTTGGCTACACAGACTACATATGTGAATAAATTTGTGTAGCGATATAAGTTTATTTAAATCCAAAAGAACATGAGCAAAGGAATTACGAAACTTTTCATTATTTTCTCAGTTCCTAAAACGTTTTAACCAATTTTATGTATTTCAAACTACATATTTTCTGTAAACGTAACATATCATTTCATGTTGCATTCAGAAAAAGAAAAACACTGCTGTAGTTCAAAATAACTGTAGTTAATGTCTAAAGGCCCATCATGGGCGCAGTGATAAAGTCGCTGAACACTGGTAGCTCAATCTGAATTCTATTCCAAGGTGAACTGGCAAGCCGCATGGGAATTTTCGTACTTTCACCATGCGCAACGTGGATACAAGACAGTTTCTATTAGAAAGTCCTTCACTAAGGCATCCCTCTTCTTAGACAGATAGTCCTAGGGCGCTTCGCCTTAATCCAATAAAGCCAATGTTTTTCACAGACAGAAAAATCAGCTTCGAATTTTTGTGAATTAAAGCTAAATGGCCTTAAAAGTCTCACAAGGAACCATAAACAAACTTTTTCCCCCTAAAATGATCGCTATGAACTAAATGTTTTAGTACATGTTGAAACAATTACAGTTTATTCTATACATCACTTCGCACAAAATGGTGTGTCACATGTTTTACAGTATATTCTCAGTTGTTTAAATCAAAGTTTCCTCGACTGGAGGTTTAGGCTCAACTGAAAAAATTTCGGCCTTTTGAACATCACCCCTATGATTACTTTTAGGAGTTTCTATTACGCATGTTGCCTAGGAATATAAACGAAAAAATGTCTCAATGTGTTGTAGCATTAAACCAGAATATCACTTCTCAGTTTCCCAAAGGATTCGCATATGAAAACTCTATTCTAATGTCTTCTTGCACGCTACAAAGCACATTTACAGATATACTAACTAGGCATGAGGAATTTTTTTAAAAATAAAAGTTATTATTCATTACGTTTCTTATGAATTCTGCATGAAATTGTGTACCTTCTTTACAGGCATTCTGAGTTATAACATTTGACAGTAATGGCGTAGGGTAGTTACAAGAAGCATCTTAAAAGAAGAAATGAATGAAAATGGTTGTTCTACAGATTTGAAGTTGTGTTTAATTGCTTCACATATTTTTTTAATTATTGGTGCATCAGTGGTTCAGTGGTAGAATGCTCGCCGGTCACGCGAGCGGCCGGGGTGCACTAATAATTCAAAAAATGTGTGGTTCGAAAAAGCAATTAAACACAACTTCAAATCTGTAGAACAGCCATTTTCATTTATTTGTAACAATAATAATGGTAAAGAAAAATCTGGTAACCATGGTAATACTTTGAGACTGCGCAGATAGTCTCGCAGACGATGTCAGCACAACTACAAAATTTTAAACAATAAGAAAGCTAAATCTATAATTTTCACTTCTATCGCTCTCTCTTTATTTTCTTCTTTTATAGTTTAGCAGAGCGGTAGTGGAGAAAAGAATCAAATAAGTTATTACCATTAAAACACACACACACACCACTTCTCTCGGTCTCTCTTTATCTTCATCTTCTTCCTTTACATTTTAGCAGAAAAGTAGCGGAGGAAAGAATGAAATAATTTGCTACCATTGATAAAAAAAACTACTTCTCTCGCTCTCTCTGTATTTTCTTTGTTTACATTTTATAAGAGCGGTAGTGAAGGAAAGAATGAAATAATTTGCTACCATTAATTAAAAGAATGAAACAATTTGCTACCATTAATAAAAAAAGAACTACTTCAACTTTTCTAGCTCTCTCTTTATTTCCTCCTTCATATTTTAGCAGAATGGTAGTGGAGTAAAGAATGAAATAATTTGCTACCATTAAAAAAAACACAACTTCAACTTCTCTCGCTCTCTCTTTATTTTCTTTCTTTACATTTCAGCAGAACGGTAGTCGAGGAAAAAATAAAATAACTTGCTGCCATTAAAAAAATCCACTTCATTTTGTTAAAAAAGTCTTTTACATTTATACTTTAAATGATATAAATAAAAACAATAAAATAAGAATTCATCGTAAAAACAGGAAAAGAGAAATCGAGTAGAAACGTGATGGGTAAAATTCAGGTGATGAATGGACAGATAAATTTTCCTGGCTGCAATCAAAGATAATTTAAATCATGGATGCATCAAAGGATTCCTTAAGCATTAAACATTATGTTGTCTGCTGTCAAAAGGCTGCCTAAAGTACTGAACATGAATTCTGCTGTAATACACAGTCCAGTCACATTAATGTGACCACCATGTACTTTCCATGTCAGAGTTAAATAACCAATCACAGAAGGCAGGTGGCAGCACAGTGCAGTTGAGCGTATATAAAGGGTGTGTGAGGGCTTCGGAAAACATTTCAATCGTTGGCGTAATGCAGAAACGAAGCGATTTATCCGACTTCCAAAAGGGCATGATCATTGGCTTTCGGGCCAAGGGTGGAAGCATTTCCGAAACGGCTGAGTTTGTGAACTGTTCGCGTGCCGCCGTGGTAAAAGTGTACCGTGCATGGCAAAATGGGACTGTCCAAAATCAGCGACGTGGCAAATGTGGTGCACCACGGGCCATAGATGACAGAGGCGAACGACGGTTGCGGAGATGCGTTCGGGCAGATAGACGGGCTACCGTTGAGCAACTGACCACCAAAATGAACCAAGGGGCTACCAAAAGTGTCTCCCAAAGTACTATTCAGCGAACATTGCTGCGTCTGGGCCTCCGAAGCAGACGCCTGGTTCGTGCACCTATGCTGACTGCTGTTCATCGACGGCGAAGGCTAGAATTTGCACGCCAGTACAGCAGCTGGACGTCCACTGAGTGGCGACAGGTTGCGTTTTCGGATGAATCGCGTTTTATGCTCCATCGGACAGATGGACGTTGGCGTATAAGGCGTGAAACCTCTGAAAGGAACCACCCTGCAACCATTGCCGGAACGGTCCAAGCTGGAGGCGGGAGCATTATGGTCTGGGGAATGTTTTCCTGGCATTCTCTAGGTTCACTGATCATTGTGGAAGGCACAATGGATCAATACAAGTACGCATCTGTCCTTGCGGACCATGTTCACCCCTACATGCGCATTGTTTTTCCTCAGGATGATGGCATCTTCCAGCAGGACAATGCGAGGTGCCATACAGCTGCCAGTGTACGTGCGTGGTTCGAAGAGCACCAGGATGAGTTTACCGTCCTCCCCTGGCCAGCAAACTCACCTGACTTAAACCCAATCGAGCATCTGTGCGACCATCTCGATCGAGTTGTTCTCGCCATGGATCCTCAACCGCGTAATCTAGCGCAGCTGGCCACGGCATTAGAGTCGGCATGGCTCAACATCCCAGAGAACACCTTCAGGGACCTATGTGACTCTCTTCCTGCACGTCTCGCAGCAGTCCGCTCTGCGAAAGGTGGTTATTCTGGCTTTTGACAGATGGTCACATTAATGTGACTGGACTGTGTATTAGCATGCATACATTGTTTTAAAATTAAAAGAACCTTGGATTACATGTATATAATGCTTTCAATGATTATTCTTTTTAAGTTCTAAACATTAAAAATAATTAATTATAAAGATAAGATCCGTAATTTTATCAAACAAATTTTGCCTTGATTTAATTAAATTATTGAATTTATACGTATTTATAACAAAGCAAATTAATTCATCAAAATACTGTAAGATATTAATTTCATGCTTACCCAGTTTTGGCAAAATTTGCCCAATACCGCATCATTCTTCGGCTGAGCTGCTCTTCTGCTTTGTTATAACCAAAAGTAGGATTTAGGGGCTCTCCGAAAATGAAATTAATCTCGTCCGCATGCATAACACCCATCCAGCGCGGCCACGGGTGGATGCTGGAGCGATGAGAGAAAAAGTACATGTATACATCATTCCCTGTCTCTGCATATCTCAGTGCGATCTCATTGACGCTGCAAGTGAACTGATAATCACCTACAATTTTATCGATAGCGTCTCTGTTCTTGATAGTGTCGTAAGGATTCTCCCAGTCTGTGTACTGGAAGATGATCGCTTCTTGGGCCAGTTCTCCAACATAAGGATTGAGTTCTTTCACTGCATGGATAAATTCTTGCCTATTTATATAAACATCCTCCTGATTCTTGAAGTAGTCTGTCAGATAATACACAATGAAGTAAGTACCTTCCTCGGAATTGCTGCCAGTCATGATATTGGTCTTCTTGAAATTTTTGGTGGCTAATGATTGTGCAGGAGTCTCGTCCAGAAAAGCACCATCCACTACAGGAGCGAAGGGAAACTCAACTACTCCATAATTACCCCATTCATTACTAACCATTTCGAAGGGATCTTTTCTCAACAGGCAATCAACGACAGCATCCATATTATCTGAATCATGAGGGCACTTGAGAGCCTCTGCTAGCAGCAAGCCCCTTCGCATATTTTCTTTCCTGTCCATGATGCCCCAAGGTGATGTGGCTGACCCACTTTGCATAATTGCTTGACTAAATAAATTTCTACTCAGTGGGGATAGCAGATGCAGGCCAACGCTGACAGCTCCGGCACTTTCTCCAAAGAGTGTTACATTATGGGGATTACCACCAAAATAGGCGATGTTGTCTCTAATCCATTCCAGTCCCATGAGTTGATCAAACATACCAGCATTCCCTGGAACGTCTGGTCGATCGAAATAAAGGAACCCCAGAGAAGCCACTCTGTAGTTGATTGAGACGATGATGATCTCTTCCTCCGAGCAAAGAATTTTTGGATCATAGACGTCTAGTGTTGTTGTACCACTGTAAAATCCACCACCGTAGAACCAAACCAACACAGCAGCACCTACAACAAAGAAGTGATTATGTAATTACAGTTATTTCACATAAGCATTTTCATTGTTTTTTTCCCTTAAAAATCAAAGTCCGTGAACGTCTCAGAATTTTCATACTATTAAACAGAAAAGATATTTTCAAATTCTGTTATATATATTTTTACAAATGATGTAATAAATTGATTTTTATTTATGTATTCTATTGTTAAAATGTATGGTTTTAAAAGTTTTTGAAAGTGGGTAAGAAAAATCTTTTTAAATTATTAGGATTGAGCAGCATATTTGGACAATCCATAGCATTCTAGTCATGGTACATTTTCCCTATTTCCAGTCATTAAATATTATATGTTAGCAGTATAGTCATCGTATATTTCCATTTGCCTATTTCATAATAGCTAGTCAGAATTCTTTTTTTCTTCAAGTTATAATACCAGTATTAATATATATAAAATTACATACGTAGAAATGCAAAAAAAATATAAGGGTGTTTGCATATAGCAACACAAACGATAATTTTGAAACAAGAATGAAGCTAAAGTGATTTATAAATGAACTTTATAAATATCAATTAATTACACTTCGGGTCATATTATAATGTAGCGAATATAGCTGCAGACGATTAAACTAATTTTTCTTCCTTTAAGTTTAGTTTTAAAAAACCTCGTCGTTGATATCCTTAATGACATTTACTAATATATGTAACAATACTAATTGTTGAAACTCTCGCCGTTAAAACTGTTACCAAACACCTCGTGATTTGCGCATGCGCGCAGCCAAAATAAAACAGAACTATAGCTGAGCTTTAGAACTCGTAATGGACGTTTCAGTTAAAGATGTAACCAGTATCTTCTCTATGTGTCGTGTATGTAATTAGTTAGTAATGTTAATTAAACTATCTTATTAGTGCCTTTGATGTGTGCAATTAATAAAAATATTCCCGGATATACCTTTGGAGAAGAACGAGAAGGAAGGTCGACTGAAAATATAAGCCTTTTTACCTTTATTCGAAGAATGATTATCTTATTAATCATAACACTAATGCTTACGAGTGTTCTTCTCAAAATAATCTTTATTTTACCTAAAATTGCAACTCAATTTTCCTAAACTATAATTGATCAAAGAAAATGTACCAACTACAAATTAATATGTTTTTAACACACGCTCTTTATTTGACGACGATGATTAAGCATGTAATATTATCATCACAAATTACATAACACATTTGATATTATTAAAAGAAAATTTTGAAGAGCTTCTTTAAATGTTAAGATAGTGGTAGGTTTACGAATTTTGTATACATATGGATAATTTTAGTGAAATTATATGTGAAATTGTTATATTTTTTCTATAAAATGAAGCAGGAAAAACTGAAAAAAAGATGCTCTGCCCCAAAAATAAGAATACATTGAAAAATCTATTTAACATTGAATAAATGGCTATTTCACTAATTTGGCGATATCTCGCCAAGCTGACAAAGGTTCGGCAACTAATTTTTGCAGCCAGACTCGGCAAAAGATCGCCAAAGTCGCCGAACTTGATGTCTATTTGGCGGCATTTTGGTCCGGTCCCTGTAATTGATTTCATATGTCAATTGCAGTTGCAACTGTATTCAGCCCTCATAAGCCTCATAAGCCTTCCAGTGATTTCAAGCAGAAAATACTAGAAATATTTTTGCAGTCGGATGAAAGTTATATAAGGCCGGAGAGCGCATCTGTTCTCAGTTCTTGTTCTTTTTAGCTGATAGTTCAGCCTGGATTCAGATTATTGAGATATCTCCGGATAAGCTTTGCTCTGCACATGTGCTTTGCATTGCGTTGTGTTCAGAGTTCCTAATAGTTTGAAGTGTAATTGCTGATTGTGCGCTTTGGTAATGTGAAGAACAATACCAAGATTTTTGTGGAAATTTCCAGAACTTTGAAGTGTTTCTTTTGATTAAATAAATCTTATTAGCCTAGCATTGGAACTGTGTGCATTCAGCCTATCACGGACCGGTACTCACGCAACAAAATATTATCTGTTTTATATCCTATTTGAATTAATGATGTTGTTTATCAGGACTAATGTTTAAATGTCTTGTTGCTGCTTTTGTCATTTGATGTCATTTATGATGTACCAGTGCTCAATGAGATTGGTCCGGAAGTTAGTTACGTTAGTGTTAAAATAACGCTTGGTTGGTGATGGAAATGGATGTGAATGTATCGAAAGTTTTAATGGATCTGGTTTTATTATGGCAAGGATCTGAGGAAAGAACTTGCCTAAGGAAAAGAGTGTCTTTATGAATGATCATCTAAAGGTAACTGGCTCACCTTAAATACAGGTAAAACTAAGAAAACGCCCATACAGCCAGCCCCATTCCCCGGGATATGAATCCATGTTCAGTTTAGTGTCTTATCCGTTCGACCGCTAACAGGCCTCTGGGTAAGGAAGAGAGCTTTTGCATAACATATATGGCTGATCACAAAATGACTGGCTAAAACATCGAAAGAGAAAAAAGCTATTTTGTCAATATAATGCGGACTAAAGATCTCTGCAATGAAAAGAACTGGAAATTCCAGCTTCACTTTCGATGCAAACATGGTTTCGAGCTGCTTTTTACTTGTAGTGGCCTTTTATACAACAATGTTCTGAAGTCGTGAATTTTAAATGGGTGACAGACGTGAAAGAAATGACTGGAATTAGTAAATTAGTTTTGTAATATTTCTAGACAGTTCACTCAATATATGGATATATCTCAAAAATCAAACACAATGAGTATTTTATAAAATAAAATGTATTAGATTTAATTATGACGGATACTAAACAAAGCGTTTTGTTTTACAGAAGCCTCAAAACAGAGTCCCAAAACTGTTTTCACATAATTATGCTCATTATTTTAAGAATTTTTTTAAATAATTTTTTTTAATTTATATATCCAAGGTCAGTTTTTAAGAAAATAAAACCCTTAATAATATTTCTCTAGCACCTCCCGCATTGAAAAAACAATTTTTAAAATACGCTTGCAATAAATCCATTGATATGGCGACGGACTCATTATTGAAAAATTCATATTTTTTTATTATAAACCTAATTAAAAATTTGTCTTTAAAACTTCACTTGTCCTCTCATTGAATATTTATGTAAAGGCTGCTCCTCCAACATTTAATATAAAAGAGTCAATAGAATTATATTTTATGATATCCGCTGCAGCAAATCCACTTCTTTCATCCAAAACTAAAAAACTGCCACAATGATGAGCTGTAAAAAACACCAATTTTATTCCGTTGCGTGATGTAATATGAAATGTTTCAGCTAGCGTGATTTGGAAGTTTCTTTTGACTTGAGAGCGATTTATAGATGCTCGCATTTTCTGAATCGTTTAACTGAGAGCAGATCTGCTTAAGTCCATAAATATCGTTTTTCAAGGCATGTGAAAATTACTAACTTCACGATTTCTATAAGTAAAACAATTTTCTGGCGACTCTTGCCATTAATTTTTAAATTCTTAAGCATATTTCTTCGAAGCAATTAATCCGTTAGTTACTTAATGTAAAACTTTCTCAAATTATTGCAAGGATATATATATATATATGTATACCTTGCAATAATTTGAGAAAGTTTCACATTAAGTATTAGAAGGATTCATTGCTTCGAAGAATCATTTATCTTACATATCTATCAATTTATCTTACATATATATATATAGAAATATATATATATAAATATATATATATGTAAGATAAATCAGCTTTATGATTTAATTTAGTAACAGCTTCTTAATTACTCATTTTTAAGTTTGGTATTTCCTCCCAGTATTCTAAAATTGGTAATAACTTTTCTAGACTGCGCCATTTCTATGTTAGAATATGTTACATGGCTTGCGGAACGCTGATGACGTAGCTAATTTGGAAATTGGGCTCAAAATTTTGGAGAATGAAACCGTTCTAATCTAAACCAAATCCTGTTATTGAGCCTCCATATAATATGATAATTGCGCAGTTTAATGATTGCGTGCAAAAGTACTCAATTATATGATAATAACGCACTTTTGCTCCTGTGCTGCTTGGACGCTATTTCATACCGCTCGCTTTCTATCGCAACGATACCAAAGATGTAAATGCTCTGGAAATAGGCATGATTAGAGTGCCAAGTGAACTGTGGCCACTAATGTCAACTGAAATAAAAATGAATATTTAATCTTACTCGGCTGCCAAATTTCCTAGTCACTACGGATTCAACATCTTCTACGTAATCAGGGTTCTTCCTCTTTAATATGGATCTACGTTCTATGCTATCTACGTGCTGCGTCATCAGTATTTCGGCGTTTCCACGTCTCAGTGTTTTTACATCAGTACTTCTAAATTTTGTTAAAGTCAATTATTTAGGATCATTTAAAAGTGGCTGGAAATTGCACTTTTAATCAGGAGTCTGCATCTTGTCACACACAGAAATATGTTAAGTACTGTGTAAATTATTTATGCTTGATTTTTGTTTGCTTTATTTACAGATTTCCATCTCCATAACATAACGGATATTATAAAAATAATTTTCCTCCTTCTTTAGGTGCAGGACTGTCTGACTATATTTGGTATGAAACTTTTGGACTGGCCTTGGAATGGTCCTGATCTGAATCCCATTAAAAATTTGTTGGCATAGAATGGATGATATTGCTGCTAAGAAGCCTACAGGAAAGCATTATCAACGTTTGGATCCATGAAATTGGCCAAGATTACATTCAGAAGTTGCTATCTTCTATATCTGACAGCTGCAAGGCTGTCATCACAGCTTGTGGAGGACTTATTGAATATTCAAGTGGTCCTTATAAGTGTATACACATATATGTTAACTTCACGATCTCTATAAGTAAAATGATTTTCTGGTGACTCTTGTCTATTAATTTTTAAATTCTTAAGGACATTCCTTCGAAGCAATTAAATGAGATTCAGATCAGGAGCATTCTAAGGCCAGTCCAAAATTTGGGATTTAAATTTAGACTTCCAATATCTCGTTATTTTGATATTGCTGGTTAATTGGGTCCCGGTTACGAGGGATTTTACTGTATTAAAATTTTGGGTTACAACAGACTTTTCACAGGTTTTCAGAAAAGAAGGCTAGAAGCTTCATTTCTATAAATACATTACTCGGTCATGTTTTTGACATTACAAAGTTTCTTACAGTAAAGTAGAAGATTTTATGGAAACGGTTTCAGGACTGTAGTTTAGAAAGTTCATCAGATATAAAATCAAGTATTTTACATGATCCCGTGAAAAATGTAATCCAAGTAATTAAAGTTTGATTATGCTCTAATGAGTTAAATTTCGTAATACACTCACTTCCAAAAGTTAAGCACGAAGAGGAAAATGCTAATTTTCGGAAGCCAATCAGAATAGAAGAAGATGCAATTCGTTGCAGAGGTAGATGGAAGTATACAAATATGTTATGTAACAGCTAGTCGCGCTTTCATATAAAAAAATATGCAAAAACGTCTTATAAGAAGCCAGCTTTATGAAGGGTTACAGAAGTTGACTGTACGTGCTGATAGAAGTTGTTTAAAACTTTCGTACAATTTGTTTTCAAGCCATAAAGCTATATTCTATGACTTCCAGAAGACGAATGGAAGATTCTGAGCGCTGGCGTGCTGTGGGGCGCATTGAAGCAGGACAGTGATCACAGATGTTGCTCTTTTCTTCAGCGTTCATCATTCTGTAATTTCACGTTTATGGAAACAATTCCAAACTGCACAGACAGTTGTCCAAAGGCCCGTAGCCGGTCGCCCAAGGATTACAACCCCCGCAGAAGATCCATTATATTGCTATTGTAGCCAAGTGGAATCTCAGAGCGACCTCCACACGTGTGACATCTATGGTTACGGCGTCCATGGGTAAGGCGATATCTGCAGCTACTGTACGCCGAGTGGATAGTACGCCCGGGTACCTCGAGTTTGTGTTCCTCTATCCGTCCAATCAAGAGGAGCACGATTACAGTGGTGCCAGGAACATGTCAATTGGAATGTGTCTGACTGGGGCAATGTCATGTTTACTGATGAGTCAAGATTTGCTCTGAGGCCAGATGACGAGCGTATAAGGATATGGCGTGAACAACGAATACGCAATCAGTCCCAAAACATCACCGAACATCGCGCATTCCGAGGCGGAAGCATTATGGTGTGGGCAGGAATTTCATTAGGATATCGCATCGACCTACACATCTTTATATGGAGTTCTTTGACGGCTATCCGGTATCGAGATGTCCTAGAACCCATTGTGAGATTGTGCGCTGCAGCAGTTGGTCCTATTTTTATTTTAATGGACGATAAAGCACGTCCCCATAGATCTGACATCGTCGATGACTACCTGGAGAGTGAAGGAATTGCGTGTATGTAGTGGCCATCATATTCGTCCGACCTTAATCCATTGAAATCTTTGGGATGCTCTCGGCCGTGCTGTATCTTCACGTTTCCCACCTCAAGCCACTCGTATTGAGCTGGAAGCTGCTCTACAAGAAGAATGGCGATTGCTTAATTCTGCGGTGGTTGACCACCTAATTGAAAGCATGATCACAAGGTGTAAACTTTGTATACAGATGATGGGTGATCACATACCCTATTAATATTCTTTTTTTTTTCATGTTATGCTGTTTATTTTCACTTGATACATAATTCTATTTAAGTATCCAGTATATCATTATCCGATAACTTACAAAAATTTAATATTGTTTTAATTTCTGTATATAATTATTGATTTTGTTTTATGCATAAATATATATGCTACTTTCCTGCCTAATTTTGTGTCAATCAAAGCAGTATTTGTTGATTTCTTTGCATTTTACATCTTTGTGCTTAACTTTTGGAAGTGGCTGTAGTATGCTTAATTATATGGTAAAGATTATAGAGTCTCGTATTCTTTGGTAACATAAACTAACAAGACCCTAAAAAACTGTGTGAGGAATTATCATGAGGTCTTAAATGCAACAGAGGCCCAAGAAGGGTGTAAAGAACCCTTTATTAGCTCAACACAAGTTCACAGGCCGCTCCATTTGGGCGTATGCAAAAGCCAACACTTTTGGCTTAAATCGAACAGGTTCCAATGAACCTAAATACAGTGTGTTTATCCTAATGGCTGACATCATAATTTAGAACCCAGTAAGGCTCTGACTAGTGAAAATCGGCGTAAACAAGCTTAATGGCTAGAAGCGCTCAACCTACAGAAATCTAATCGCTGGTAATTCAACATGGCTTTCAAGCAGGCTACCATGCTCTAAAATAGCCTTTCAAAACCTTAAATACTACTACTTTCTAGCTCATTTGAATACATGCGCGCAAGGTCGAACATTCTGGCAAGAAAGCCTGGGTCAGAAACAAGAATCAAAGAATTGTGTTAACATAAAAAATAACAGTAAGATAAATTAAATGAATTTCCACAAGATAAACTAGTGCTGTTTTATCTAATACAGAAATATTTACTGCTAAAATCAAAACTTCGGCTTTCTATCTAGCTTCTTCTAAATTTAGCCAATAAAAATTGAATATGTCTCAGTGACAGGCATTGATAATATTGACTGAGTGACTTACGTTAATGCATTTGCTCAATTATATCAATGATATTCAAACATATTTGCTAAATATCAATCCTTGAAAGACAATTTTTGCAATGAAACTTATGCTTAAAAAAAATAAAAGTTTTGGAACTTCCTTTACGAAAGGTAACGAGTATTAACTCAAATGTTTTTATCTACGGCGCTTACATAAAACTTTAGAATTTGCATCTACAGGTGCTATTTCCCCAACAAGGATAGAGCTTGTTTCCTAAAAATTCTACGGCTTATTTTGAGAGAGTTTGTAATTGGAGGTTTATGTCTCGAATCAATTCAAGAGCATAAAATCTGTAGCCAACGTTTTTCAAATATTCTTTATAGAAGCAAAGTAATAACAAAACGAATGCAAAGGGACAGAGTATGTAAAAAGACGATATATTTCGGCAGCACTTTATACCATTTTGCTCAAAATACTGGAGAATAATGACTGTTGATACGATAAATAACGTATAACTCCCATGCGTGACACTTCCCTTTTGCTATAGATGGCACGAAAGCATCGTTATGAGAGAATAAAAAACGTAACTCGGCAACACAATGGTGATTTAATGAAAGGAAAGAATCAGTGGAGAGCTGTCGAGCTTTCAAGATGTACATTTTTCAATGACGTGTGTTTATTTTTAGAATGTAACTTTTTAAATTCCTTTCAGGCAGAAATGTTGTTAATGACGTCAAAAAGCTAGACGTGATCGCAAAAAATTGCTTTTTTCGGATCAGTTAGATTATGGTTATAATTTTTCTTTTACATTGTGTCAAACATATTAAGGAAAAGATTTAGGTAAAAAGACATTTAGAAAGGTAGTTAAATTTTTAATAATACAGGTATTTCATGTCCGTACAAATAAATTATCCCTACACCATATTCAGGTGTCCAGAGTAAAATGTTTTACTTTGTCACCATGCCTGTCGAGTTGAAGATATGGAAACTAGAATTTTGTACGAAAGAAAATTTTATAACCTGACTTGTCAAAGAATTATGTTGTGGAATAATCTTTTTGAAAGTATATCGTATCGTATGAACAAAGGACGATCATTACTAAATAAGAATCTTTCCGAATTCTTTCTATGGAAAAATATTCTACTAATATAGACTAACTTATATATTGTTGCGAAAAATTCGGCGGTCACGCCTGTATGTAAGCTTTCCGGCATAACACTAGGGTTGCCATAAAATAATGTATGGTAGGTTTGCCAGATTGGCGACTTTATCGCCCATTTGGCGACCAAATAGGCGATTCCCATGGTCCAATCGGGAAGCTTCTAGAATAACTTCCTGTCGAGATATTTCTCGAAACGTGTGGAACCTAATTAAAAGCTATATAAACCCCTGCGTTTCTGACAGCCGGCATTGTGAGAATAGCTGCTTACTGTGAGTGCTAAGCTACGCGAGAGTTTTGTGAGCGGAAAGCGATCGAGATAGTGCTTTGCCGTGAAGCTACCTTTACAGTATAGCTTGACAGTGTATTGGTGATTGTTCCACGGTGTTTATTATAAGTTTAGTGTTGCCGTGAAGCTACCTTTATAGTTACAGCCTGAAGCTGTGTTGCTGATTATTTCATCGTATTTATGGTAGATTTTCGACGCTTTTAAAGGTAATTTTGGAACTGTGCTGTAAATAGTGATTCTTGTAAATAAATTGTGCTTTTTATTGTTCTGCATCGTGTTTTCATCGGATACTCTCAAATCCACGAACCCGTATAACGCAACAATCTATATATGTGTGTGTGTATTTATTAGTCTAAAAGGGCGATTTGCCCAGAAGGACTATTAATTTCGTTTTGGCATTTTGCTTTGATTCACTAAAAGCGTTGTTTCACTTAAATTTGAAATTTGGAATTTGTTCTATTATCGATTTCATATTTTGTAAAACTTTAACGAATTTTTGATTAACAAACTCAAGGATTTCAAAGCGAGTAATGTCAACGTTGTACAGAAAAAACATTTTTACCTCCAGCGCGTGAGACTGTGTATCGGAAATTCTAAAGATATGCTCACTTTGAAATTATTTTGCAATGTTGCTCTTGAACTGAAATTTATGGTTTGAGTGCGAAGAACGTGATATTTAATAAATGAATTTAACACACAAAATGTTAGAAAAAACGCCCCTTTGGACGTCATTTAAAGTCTGAAATCTTTATAATTTTTCTTTTTTATTTATTTATATTTTTAATTATTCTAATTTTAACGAGAAAAAAATAAAAGTTGATTTTTAGCGGAAATGTAACAAAATCGACACAGATACGATAAACCTACATACCAGTGTTTATCCACCATAATGTGCTCCACTCAGTCAGAGAAAACATAAACCTGTTCTATTGCTTGCCGCAGCTGGATTTAACGTTGTAGAAACCAGTTCTCGTTTTGTAGTGTGTTGTAGTGAAGTGTGGTCGGTTTGTGTACGCACTTTTTGAAATTCTTCTGCTATCATTAAGAGCTTACTGTTCTAAAAAATCGCAGGTAAGAAATTTATTTCACTAAGCTATTTTGTTATCCAAATATTCAACTTTTCAAAATCACTGTTCCCTTTTTGCTAATTAATAAGCGTTGCTGGTGAAACAAGCGTAGGAATGAAAGATTATGATGTTCTATAAACCGACACACTTGAGTACGATTAAAGTTCGTTTAACTGACTTTGCTTTTCTTATTTTTTTATTGTTTAAGCCTTAAACTGGTTGAAAATACGTCACAGCATCCATCTCCTCATAATAAAGGGAGTAGAAACTGACAGTGGGACCCAAGTAATATCGCTAAGGGCATAACATCACGGGCCGTCCGAAAACGTGAAATGGATTTGTTGAAGGCTCCAAAGATATTCGAGGTACCTCAGCAACTACTAAGGAGGCTAGCTTGTAGAGTCATTAGGATTTATTTGAAAGCAGGAGAGATGAAAAATGAGCATTGCCCTCGCTGGGACTCGAAATACGGTCCTCTGGAATAAGCGCCTAGCGTGCTGACCACTACAACACGAAGACATGCCAAGAAGGCAGGAGAAATACCTTCCTCCTTTTAAAGGGCGACTGGAGATTAGGAGACTCACCGCCAAATCCTGGTGGTGGAGAATCATCATCCACCACCTTTTTTTGTTCGGGCACCCCTGTAGAGACATTAAGTTATTTCGAAGCAGGAGACATGCAAATGTGCAATGCCCTCGCCGGGACTTGAACCACGGACATCTCGAATACGTGCGGAGCGTGATGACCACTACATCATGAAGGCTTGGAAGAAGGCGGGGGAAATACCTTATAAGCTGATGAAAACTATGGTACTCCAGAAGAAGCAGTTAATTGCAAACACGGAAGACCACCTGCCTTCAGACCAGAATTGGAACAGCAACTTGTTTGCTGCTGTTTGACTATGGCCGCCAAATTCTTTGGTTTAACAAGACAGGACTACGTAAAATGACATTGCAGCTTGCTGTTAGAAATAACATCAAACATCCTTTCAGTGACATGACGACAGGAAAATCTTGACTTCGCCTGGTTTTAAAGAGACATCCAGAGTTATCTGCAAAGGAAAGAGATTGCTGCCGTTGAGGAAAAGGATAGAGGAGGCAGAATATATTGCAAATTTCAGGCAACAAAAAGAGAACCAGTGCGATCAGAAAGGCCCAAATTCTCAATAAATAACAGGTGATCATCATCATTATCAGATGAAGATTTCGGTGCGAGTGCACCTACAAGCGATGATGCAAAATGCATTTTTTGCGAAAGATTTTATTCGAA
The DNA here is from genome assembly GCA_000611955.2 of Stegodyphus mimosarum. Classification (NCBI taxonomy): domain Eukaryota; kingdom Metazoa; phylum Arthropoda; class Arachnida; order Araneae; family Eresidae; genus Stegodyphus; species Stegodyphus mimosarum. Next base: position 470,483 of record KK112890.1, read on the forward strand.
AGGTAATACAGAAGAATGGGTTCAGTGCACATCTCGTGAGGCCTGGGCACTTACAGAATGTGCTGCTGCTGAGAAAGATATTTGCGTTTGCGATTATTGTGATTAGATCAAGTTCAGTTTGTTGTAAATGTTCTTTTGCATTGTTTTATACTAACTTTCTTTATGAATGCTTACATTGTCAGAAATCTTATTGTCATTATGATAGGCCCTATAGGTTTATACTTCTTAAATGTAGCTTTTGAAATATAAAAGTGATTTCTGATGAATACTTTTATGCAACTGTAAGTTAAAAAAGGAGTGGTTTTGGTGTCTGACTGAACCTTTAGCTAATTTTGTTTTTGGTATGTCGGTTTTGGGGTCTCGTTTCTCACAGCGTCCATTTGCCAAAATCTAAACAAATAGAAATTTGCCAAATGTATTCAACATCTTTCATCAAATTAACAAGCATTTGGGCTGAAAATAGATTCTTACTTACATGCCTGCATAAATTTATTGATTTCGGACATTGATTTTAGTTTTTAAAGCCCAAAAACTAAATAGTATGTCGATTTTGGTACCTTTCCTCTACTTTTAGTATCATTACTTCATATTTTTGGCACAATTTCTTTTGCCTGTTTAGTTATAATTATTTTTAATTTATATTATATATTAATTAAATCGTTTAAATTTTTTAAAGTTCTTTTATATAATTTGTTGTAATTTAAATATATATATATATATATATTTCTAATGAAATAAATAATAATGCTAAGAGTAATAAATTTAATTTTATCGAAAATAGTTCCTTCAGTCTTTATCCATTGCGATGAAGTATCTCTCAAGCCTAATTTATATATTCGTTCATATCTAATACACTGCTGGTAAACAAATAGCATAAAATGTTTTCCCCAAATTTTTGAAAGAACATAAATCTATGTGCTATGTTAACATGATCAGACGTTACTCATCAAACTCTACTAAGCAACAATGTAAGCGTTGCATTTTGCTACTTCTGACAATTAAAAATTTTACAAAAAGGTCTCTTAACCTATCTAATCTTAAAAAAATTATTTCTATTTCGCAGAAACTTACATTTTTAATATGAAATCAAGAGATCAGACAAAAATTTAATCTTATAAAAACAGAGGAAGCTGGGCTGCAGTACTGGCCTACACACTGGTTAAATTCTCTCAGCCATGGTGCATCTTCAGTATCATGACAATTCAATGCATCTCATAAAGCAGTTATGTTCTCTTTGCGAAGTTAGTGATTACATAATCTTCGTATTGATAAGCAGTTTTGAATTTTAAATTGGCCAACTCCTTTTAACATAATCAAGTACAGATGAACTCATTTAAACCAGGTTTAATCTGTGATTAAACATAAGTTATAAATTTATAAGCTGTACTGTGGAGGGCAGATTAGCAATTACATATCACCCCTTATCATCCCAAAATACATTCAATAAACAAATGGCGCCAAGTTTCATAAAGGGAATATTTTTCCAATGTCACCTCTTGAAATGAAACTGTTTACTATATATATATCGAATTTTCCCTAATTTTAGATCTTCTGCCTATTTTACAAATCACACAGAAAGTAACAAAGGAACTTTTCTTTCAAGGCAATCTTTGCACCGATTCCCCTACGGGCAATGACACGATTTGGTTCATTAACACGATAGGAAGTTTTTTCTCTTGCCCTAGGGACACATAAAGGAAAAGATTTTTAAATCCAATACATTTGTTTATCTATTCCCCGACGCCTGAAAGTTATCCACTGCCACAGATAAAATTACTGCATTTCCTGTCATGAAATCGACACAAACACTTAGAATTATCCCTGAAGCCAGATCGCTACGCAATAGTTATGACAAAAGGTTGTTCGTGGTTGTTAGATTAGTTTGCAAATCGCACATACAACTTATATCATAAGCACAGTTACATTATTAAAACAATTTAATGTTATATCTTTCATCTCTGCTACCTTTCATATCTTTTACCTTATCATTAGTTTAAGAGACTGAATATATTGATTTCTCATGGATTTAATAGGCAACTCACAGGTAATTTTCTGAGTGAAACTTTGACACCACCCACCAACACTTACCTCTTAGAGTAATGCAAAATCTTGTGGCTACTATTCAGGTGTTTGAAGCAGATAACATAAAAAATCAAATGGGCTCTCCTCGAAGGAATAGTAGAATTAACTATAACACTTTAACCCCGATATCACATCAACATATTGTTGCGATTTTCTTTCTTCTTCTTCGTATGTACGTATGCTAAAGGGCTCGTGAATTTGGAGTGAATAACGACGACACTACATGAAATATGGAAACACATTTTATTGGCCAGTATTTTTTAAAACAGCTCCAAAAACACTTTTACAGTCGTCGAAGAACAATTTTAAACACGCTGGAACAATCAGCAACACGGCCTTCAGGCTATCGGCTATAACAGTGAAGACAACTTCACGGCAAAGCACAAGAGTACAGCTCCCAACTATGCTCGGTCGTTCTCGGACCTCTACGTAATCTCGAGACTATCCACGCTACAACTCGCGATGCACTCGACGATACGCTAGAGTACAGCTCCCGACTCGGTTCAGTCGTTCCCGGAGCTGAACACACTCTAAGCTGAAACTCGACGATGCACTAACTCGCGATACACGAACAGACTTTCTTGATGCACTCGACGACCAACTCGGCACTAAACTACGAGACACTCACTCAATCACTATCAACTCGATAGGATCCGCACTGATCCCCTCTCCGCGTACCGGCAGGGTTTATATAGCTTTTGGCTTATGTTCGAGAACATTCTGGGCTAAATCAGTAAGAATTCGTTCCGGAAGGTGAATATTGCGCCTCTTTCTATCCGTGCATTTAAACTGTATTGCATTAAATTATCAGCACTCACCCGGCTTCTGAAAAATATAACATTTAATCTTCGCCCATATACGAGATCAAAACTAATCTTTCCACTTTTTTGTCCAGTTATATTTACTCTACTAGGCATTTATCTACCACGCGGCCAGGCAAATAATATGCATTCCATAAGATATAAAATCTTTCATTCATCATACACGAGGCTTGCCAAAATAACCCAGTGATTTTGGGGTAATATTATTCGATATTGCAAAAGATCTTTATCTTCTTAATTAAAACTCTAATTTCCTTAAAAAGTGAATTAATAACTTTTATCTTTGATTTAATTTTTGGCGACAGCTTTGACAGCTACAAATGCATCCAATTCATGCATTATAATATTACTAATTTATAATTATTTTAAAAGCATACGCACCACTATTGTAATTAACAAAAAGTTTTTCGACATTCAATATCTTGCAGAACAATCGTTTCTACACTAGGCATCGATATGATTTTTTTAAATAATTTTTAACGCATTTTTATATAAATAATTGCTGCTCTGTAGTAATTTCTGTTTTAAAACGGGCAAGATTCTAAATCTTTTGATTGTAAATTAAATTTCCTATAGCACAAGAAGAAGAAATTTGACGAAGAAAATAATGACGAAGTTTCATTAAGGCCAAAAGATGAGTACATTAAATGGATAGAAAGCTATTTGGCACAATGATTATTAAATGAAGTTGCATTCTATTACGATGAAAGTAATAAGATAAGGATTTCTTCATAGCTTCGTTTTGGAAAATGAAAACAAATTCTCAATTACGTCTAGACACACGTTGCCATCCAAGGCGGTACGTTACCCACCATTTTTTGGCGCATTGGGCAAGAAACATTTGGCTGTTGTTTGGTATCATATCCAATGAGTCGCTGAACACTGGTAGTTAGGCCCGAGGTTCGCATTTTGCAAACTGGCTGGCTGCATGGGCGTTTTTGTGGTCCCCCCCCCAGTGTAATGTATATACGAGCAGCATCTCTAAGAAATTGCTCCACGAAGCCAACCCTCCCCTTCGGCAGATAGCTCTCAAGTATTTTGCTGTAATCAGATAAACCAAACCAAACTAAATCATATCCAATGAAGAATTAAACTAATTTGTGAGTTTCCGTTGCTTTCAGAATTTCGGGGTCTGTAAGGATATTTGTCAAAATTCTGAAACGAAGGAAATATTTTAAGATATGTGGATAAATGTTTGGATTAAGTTCATTGACAAGCAGTTCTGACACTTTGTGTATTTTGAGTTACCATCTAGATTAATTCTCATTGCAGTAATTTAAATTATGTTTCTTTCAGTGTTTTCACAGATCTGGGTATTTATTACTCATGACTTTTTATTGAAACTGAATTTTGCAACAGCAAGAAAAGTTCTCGAGTTCTTACCGAAGTGCTTAACTTCCTTAATTGTGAAAATTACCCTAAGTTCGTTAAGCTGATCATATCGGCAATCTCAAAAATCTAAACTATTTATTACAAATAAAAATTAGCTGTAATAAAATTTCTAAAAACAGCAAAGTTTTGCTTGGAAAGGATGGTTTGAAAATATATTTTCATTCCTAATGCCTTAAACCATATTAATGCAAGTTTTTATGAACATGAACAAAACGTTAAAAAGTTTTCTATATTATTATACTTTATTTTCAAGATTTTATATAATAAGTTTTCATTATTATTATACTTCGTTTTCAAGATTTTATGTAATGTGTTGTAGGGATTTATATTTAATTTTAATAACCAGTTAAATTAAAGTTTACGTTCTTTCCTGTAAGCCTTCATTCCCTTAATTGTCAATGACAGAATATTTAAATTTGGTACCGCGCCTGAAATAAGCAAATTCTACCTTGAGGAGAAAATGTTTAAATACCGAGTTGTTAAAGAGTTTGGGCAAGCGTTGTCCTTTTGTAACGTAAACTTCTGTTTCTGCATTTATTGCTCGTTAAAGTGGGCTAACAGCTATTACTTTGCTGCCAGCAGATTTTCGACGCGGTTTCAAGTAACAGGATTATCTGAGTCCTGCAGAGTAATTCTACTGCTTGTTAATATTTTCGAATTTTTAGTTTAGTTCTTGTTAGTTGATTTACCATCCGAGTAAGGTGTAGTGTGTCAGCGTCAAGTCGATGCATTGTGAATTTTAAAGAGTTAATAAAGGGTTCCTTTTACCCTTCTCCTGTGTGGTTCCTGCACGTACTTCAGTTGTCACATTAGAAGATAAGCAAGTAGGTATTACAAAGTTTTCAATATTATTTATACTTTGTTTTCAAGATTTTATATAATAAATTTTCAATATTATTATAATTTGCTTTCAAGATTTTATGTAATAGGTTGTAGAGACATTAGGTATTGTTTTTGGAACAAGAGAGATGAAAAATATGCAATGTCTTCGCCGGGGATCGAACCACGGACCTCGGAAATACCGGCTCAGTGTGCTGACCATTACACCACGAAGGAACGCTAAGAACGTGGGAGATATACCTTATAAGGTTTTCAATATTATTTATACTTTGTTTTCAAGATTTTATATAATAAATTTTCAATATTATCATAATTTGTTTTCAAGATTTTATGTAATAAGTTTTCAATATTATTATACTCTGTTTTCAAAATTTTATGTAATAGGTTTTCAGTATTATTTATACTTTGCTTTCAAAATTTTATGTAATAAATTTTAAATATTATTACAATTTGTTTTCAAGATTTTATGTAATAGGTTTTCAATATTATTATACTCTTCTTTCAAGATTTTACGTAATAAGTTTTCAATATTATTATACTTTGTTTTCAAGATTTTATGTAATAAGTTTTCAATACTATTATACTTTGTTTTCAAGATTTTATGCGGCGTCTCTGACTTAATCATCACTGGTAAATAATTCATTTATGTCTTTCAAAAAATTCATTTTTCATCAATACAATACATACAACGAACAATGGTCAATAAATTTATGAATTTTAAAATATAGAATTAGTCTACATTTTTATTTTATTCCATACAGCCAGAAGGTTTTTATTCCCTTGATACGCTTCCTAGGAACATAATATAAGAAACAGAAAGAAATCATAATTTTTTTCAGCGAAACCTAAAACTGCGATTGACGACAACCTAGTAATAAATACGAATGGAATATAAACAACCAACTATTATTTAATGAAATACTTTCCTTTATTCTAATTTCCTGTCACGAATTTCTAACTTTGGCAGAAGCTTTTCCAACAAATACTTGACTGCTGCATACTCATTAATACGAAATACAAATTTGTTGCCTGCTTACCAGGTCTTAAGAATCATAAATATGCAACAGCTCAGTTGAATAGGGAATTTTATGGTAATTCAATACAGAGTGAATTCTAACACATTGTTAAGAATTAATTATTCACCTTATTAGAAAACTGGTTATTATATTTTGTTTCAACACATGTGCGCCTAAGACCATATGTTATTTGAAAACTTATAAAGCTTATAGAAATCAAAACCACGAATTTAATTCCAGCAGGACGCTAATTAAATCTTGGAGAGCATTGTGTTTCAGAATACTGGTCAAATCCTTTTCTGTCACTCACAAGGTAAGATTTAAGTCAGCTTATTCTACCAAGATTTGACTTTTACAGTAGAACAGCAAGTCAATGTTCTTGATTTGCAATGCCATTACTGTTTTATTAATTCAGCTGCTAATGACAATGTATTAGGTTTTTTAATATTTTCATCTAAAACATATTCTATATGCATTTCGTTTCACTGAATATTGCTAAACATTATATGTCTTATAATAACGTGTAGCTTCTAATTCATGGTAAGTTTTTTTTCTTTGTTTCATGCACAATTTTCACCATTGTTAAAAGATCAATTCAGCAACCCTCCCTTCCAAAATGCGAAAAATGCACAAAAAAACACGGTGCCCCCCCAAAATGGAATAGTTCTGTATCTCCCATTCTACTGGACCGATTGCTTGAGTTTTCCATGCCTCGAAAGCTCGACTTAGGATATATATTAGATTTATGTATACCATTATTCTAACATAGGTATTTTGAATCAAAATCGGACTTTTTCTGAAATAACATACCAATTTTGTTTCATGTTTCGATTTTACGACTCAAATTATGCCTGATATTAAATTTTGTAAATTTTCGTGAGAAATTTATGGGGAAATTTATGGAGAAATTAAAAAAATTTATCTTGGCGCACTTTTTTCAGTTTGCACCAAGAATAATTCGCTTGGCGAACTTCGTAATTTATAGCAACCTATTTTCCTTTCCCTTTTTTCATTGTAAACGAGAGGAAAAAAGGTGATCGTTCATACTTTCATGTACTTTTAACAAAGTGAGTAAACCACATTTGGCGTTATTATCGCTTAGAACAAATATGTCAAATTTCAAAACCCATCAATATGTAAATTCACGTACATCTAAAAAAATTTGGAATGAAAAACTGTAATTTTTTGCAGGTATGCTTAGAAATACATCTACTTTAAGATGGTAATAAAAATTTTGTAAATTAAAATTCAAAACGTTTTTCGAAAAATTTGTAAAAATTATTTAAAAATAAATGAAAGAAATGGACGAATTTTATTCGGAATGAACCTAAATTTCGAAATGTAAAAGGAAGAATCAAATAAGTTTCATAAAAAAGAGATATTAATAAATATATACCAAATTCCATTAACATGGAGGAGCAGAAATTTTTATAGCTAATTGTTTAAAAGCTACTCGCGCGATTTTTACAAATCTTGACACTTTGGCATAATCTAAGTCGTAGAATTGAAATATGGAAAAAACTGGTATGTCATTTCAGAAAAAGTCCGATTTTGTGCCCAAATACCTACGTTATAACAATGCTATATATAAATATAATAAATATCCTAAATTGCGCTTTTGAGACTGGAAAACGTAAGTCGAATTTCGACAATCAGTGCAATAGAACGAGATATATAGAACTATCCCTTTTTTGTTTTCGTGCAATGTGTACATTTATTTAAATAAATTTATGTTATTTTAATGTGTTTTATAAATTAAACAAAGAACATAGAAATTATTGACATGAATAAAATATATTTTCATATTCATGAAATAAATTTAAATACTGAACAGGTAAACAAAAGGTTGACGGAATTGCCCCCTGAAACTATTAAATTCTTCTTCGGAGATAATTCGCTCCTGGGTATATATATATATATATATTACAGACTAAAACAAAGAAACTATGTTTATTTATCACTTCAGTTATGTATAACTCTAAAGCTTTAATATGTTTTAAAATGTATATTTATAACGCAACCAATTTTCATAAAATGCTTTCATTACCAGTCTGTTGCCCACTGACAAATAAAATCTTAAAATAATTGATTTTAAGTTCCCTATTTGTCTGAGTCTACAAGCATTTATACTCACTACCTCTTCCGAGCCAATTTTCTTGAAACATTTCATTTACACGAATTTAAATTACAATATACAATTTTCAAAATTTAATACAAATTTTTCTATTTAAAATCGAAATAATTGTGAGGTTTACTTATTTAATTCCAAAGTTCTGTCTTAGAACCCCACGAACACTAACAAGCCAATAATCGCTTAAACGTGTGAACGAAACACGTAAGACTTAAGAAGGGTTAATTACCCTTTATTTTTCAGAATAAATACAATCAACTCCTACATTGGAGTGTACACAAAGCCTCTACTTGGGCATGAACTTAAATAACTAGGAATTTAAACTAAATTCAGCTTAACTAAAGCTATCTGAAAGGTATAGCCGAAGCTATCAGAAATCTTAGTCGGCCCCTAAATATTAATTTAATCGGCGAAGCCAAGCAAGGGCCTAAAGTATGACCGAGCGTAGTAGCTAAGAGAGAATGCAACCAAAAGGCAAACGCGCGCTAATCAGGAATTCAGACCTCTGTGTAGAAGTCGGTGAAGCATCGACTTAAATAGTACCCATACTTATTTGCATTCACTGCTTTTCTGAATTTACATTCTGCCAGGAAATTGTAAGCTGAAATTAGAATAAGATAGGAAATATACAAAACTTAAAATAACTGTTAATAAACTTAGGATAAACCTTACATAATTTTTATGGATTTTTTGCAATTGTATCCTTGCGTAACGATTAAACTAATCAACGTATAATTTCTTTGTTTACTCCGTTGGATAAATAATAAAATAATCTTCCAAATGATGTTCCTTCGGAATCTCAAACAAAATTTGTTTGTTGATTTTTATAAAAACTGATTGACGTGTTGCTAAAAAATCGCAGCTGGTAACAATAACATATTTTTAAATCCTAATCATCAAAGAGAAATCCAGATAAATTTAATGAAACTTTTCACAATGAAATGGAAAGTAAGTCGTGAGAGATACGGATCTCACGTACTTCTATACCAACAATATTAATTGTGTTAATTAAAAAGGATAAGTTTGCTACACTCAGAAGCAGTAATTAATTATCTTTCCTTATTGCGTTTTCTTTTTCTGTAGACAAAAATTATTAATATGAACATTTTTATTTCACTTAACAGGCTAAAAAAAATTTATTTAGCTATTATATATAATACTAATGTTCACATGCGACTAAAATTAAAACTTTGATCGTCGTAAAAACCTGTGCTGAGAAATTAACAGTATTTTAATGATTAATAGATATCCAGAGGCTGTTCGCACATTTTTGAACGATTTTCATCATAGTTACAGAAATATTCCCCATAAACGTTTTGTGTTTTAAATGTTCTATTAGATAACCCTTATTCTTCAATATCTCTCTACGCCGTAATTTCCAAGGCAATACGGCCAAACGTCTTTTGTGATATCGGAAGAAGCACTTTATCGACTGTGTTTCTTTTGAATTTCTCGTTATATGATCTTTTGAATTTTTCGTTATATGAAAAACCAGCAGCAATCAAAAATCCCTTTGAAAAACTTTCTTTAGATTCTTAGAACCATGTTGAAATATATTTTAAGATATTTTCTCCTCTTTGATGGTAATAAATGGATCTATTTTTATTACAGTCATTTAATGGCACCAAAGGTTCATCTATTGTGACAACATGTTTCATTTTTAATCAAGATAAATGTTTCTCATAAATAATTCAGCAGCGCATTCTTCATTCGGCGATATGTCGTGGAGAAAAAACGATGCACATTACTTTTTTTTAACCTTTCTAAGATTCAAATCACCATTATTCACTAAGTTTACAATTGACATTTGCAGAGTTATTAGGTTACTTTGAAATGGGAAACATGAAAAATGAGCAACGCCTCCGCCGGGATTCGAACCACGAACCTCTGGAATAAGCGCCCAGCGTGGCCTACACCACGAAGGCATGCGAAGAAAATGGGAGAAATACCTTATATCCTCCCCCTTTTAATTATATAATAATGGGGATTAGGGGATCCAATCGCCAAATCTCGGTGGTGAAGAATCATCATGCACCACCTTTTTTTAGTTCGGACGCCACTTGTAGAGATATTAGGTTATTACAAAGCAGAAGACTTGAAAAATGAGCAACGCCTTTGCCGGGATTCGAACCAGGGGACCTCTGGAATACGCGCCCAGCGTGCTGACCACTACTAAACGAAGGCATGTGAAGAAAGCGGGAGAAATACCTTATACACTGAGCATTTCAATTATTTTGCAACTGTCATTTGAATTGCTAGATTTTCTTTTAACGTTAAAGATTTTACCTTTGCAACATTCGAAACGATGCATTTTTATATTGGATATGTATTTGAAACAATTTTTCCATTTGAAACAAGACTTCCCCCCTTTTTCTTTTTGACAGTATTACCTATCGTAGCTTCAGATATCTAGAAACCATGCCTTTAACAGCAGTGTTTTAATAGTTATGTACACACGAATAACTTTCTTCGGAAATACCACAGACGTACCCCTGCATCCATTGCTCCATCAAAATCGCTATTTTGCATGAAAACAAAAGTGTCAAGTAGCAGATGATAATTTACACTTCAAAAATAATGCCGCAGTTAAAAAAAATTTCCAAGCAGATGACCTTTTTTTATATCAAAACAAAATCGTCTAAAAAGTGCAAGCAGCCTCTACAGTAACATAAAAATTACGATATTCATTTAAATGCTTCTTTGAAAATTTTCATTTAAAATTATTCGTTATTGATAGCAACTTCACGACTTTATTTTTATCACAATGCTGGAAGTATCGTAATAAGTAAACATTATTAATGTTTGTTATATTACATTATAATAATGTAACTAAAATAGTATTCAGCTTTCAAATGCATTTTAAATCAGCCAAACATCTTAATAAATCCTTATGCGTCATTTCTAAATGCGCATAAACCGTAAGAAGTATTGTACGTATTCAAATGAAGAACAAAATGGAAAAATGCATATATTTAAGTATGAGAAATATAGTAAATTTGATCAAATGCATGAAATCTATAAAATTCTGATTATAAATACATGGACTCATAACGCGAGTCATCAGAGAGCATAGGAGCTTAAACCTGAATTTTTTAGGTTTATTTTTTTTTTTTGCACAATTTTGTTTGTTTTCAGGTAGATTTCTCCTATAATTATATAATGAGATATCACTTCAACTTTTTCACTGAGTTTTTTTAGCTTTTCTATTCAAACGCCGGATAAAACGTTGATAATATTCGTTTCCGAATTAATATTCATTCACAAAAACTAATGAATTAAATTTGAATGCAAAGTTTAGCAGTAATTAAGTTTAAAAGGACAAGACACAGAATATAGCCATATGTGTTCATGTATTAAATTTACAGATTAATAGCTATCTTTAATATCTATCTTCAAGATCTAGATATCTATGTATAGATAAGGAGTTTCGTACTTAGGTTCTAAACTAAAGCTCGCAAATTTTCTAATACCTTTGCATAAATCCAGTTATAGGGACAAATAAAAATAGTTTGAACAAAACTGATTGCAAAAATTCAGTTTTTTAATTTCCCTATTAAATGCAGAGTGCGTTTCTACATTTACATAAAGATTTATTTAATAACTTTATCATGTATATAGTCCTCCCGTTTTACCATAATGGATTAAATAAAACAAGCAACGGTTTTTAACATTAAATAAAGCATCTTGAAATTTTCTTTCCTTAATGTAATATAAACAACCAGACTGAAATTTTCGTTCTCCTTCATTTCAAAAGCAAAATGCTCTCAAAACCTTTTAGATATTTCCTCCGTATCAGTACTATTCATATAAGTATTTTATCTATGACACTAGAGCAACAAATTCTTTCCCGTCATTTATCATCTTTGAACATTTTATTGATGTCAAAGAGCATTTTTGTTCGTCCATCGAGGACACAATCTTGATAAATAGCTGTATATTTTCGCCTCTTTTTTACTCTCTCAACATGAACATATATATATATATATATATATATATATCTAATATAAAATGTCTATTTTTCAAATAATAAATTAATCATAGTCCTTTAACTCCCGTCTTCATTCTAAAAATAATCATAACATTTCTGAACTGCGTCACTTCTAGATCAAGCCATGCCACGAAGCTTTCGTAATGCTGATGACGTAGTAATTGGAACCCAAACTTTGAAAACTTAAACGAAAACATTTCTTCTTCGTATGCTTCCATATTGGATAACTACGCACTTCAGCTTGTATCTGTGCACTGCTTGTATGTAATTCCGCCCGGCTCCCTTCCTATTGCAAAAGTATCAAAAAAATAAATGTTGTGAAAGTAGGTACGATTAGAGTGCCAAGTGAATTGTGGCCACAAATATCAGTTGGAATTAAAAATGGAATTAAAACCGCCTCGACTGCCAAGTTTCTCAGTCATTACGAATTCTACGTTCTAAGTAGTCGTCCAGACGGTATAATGGTTAGGGGAGCCGGCTACGCTCCCAAAGGGCCTGGGTTCGAATCCCGGAGAAGGCATGGCTGTAACTGTCCGTCCTTTCATAGGAGGCAAAGGCGGCCGACTTATTAGATGCCTCCATAATAAAGTGACCACCACTTCTGGCCTTAGTAGTGGCCAAGCCGAAGTCGGCTGAGGGCCAGCCATTGGAACAAAAAAAAATGTATCATCGTAATCAGTATTTCTACATCTCAATTCTCCTATATCAATACTTCTCTGAAAGTTGCTTTTGTTACATATATATATATATATATATATACTGTATTATATAGGTTCTTTTATTTTTATTTTTCTATTCATGTTTTATCGCTTCTGTCTCAATTATTGTCGTTTGACGAAACACATAATGGAGTTTAGCTGTGCTCGAATTTGTCACGCTTTTCCCTTGATTAACCTCCGTGATTAACCTCGAGTTAGACTAAATTGCCATTTACTGCCATTCATTGTTATTTATTCTGGTGTTTTTAATATTTATTTTAACTAGTGCTTAAAATTCTTTTGAATTTTTTACGTGTTTTAATTTTTTTAAATGTTGAGTTTTTTCAATACCTACATTTAGGTTTTTAGTTTTTACAACTGCTTTTACTTTTTAGTAATTGTTTTTTGTTCAAGTTTTTTAACTCTGGAACTAAGGTATCAGATTTACTTTTAGGCGATTGCTTTTAGAATTTTACTCTTTTTGCTTATCTTTAATTTTAATTTTGCAGCTCAATGCGCAAAATTCTTGACCAAATAGGTCCCTAACGTTCTTTTACTACTTTCTAAAAGTTTTATATATATATACGTAACAAAGGCATTTTAATGCATGGGCATATATATATAGCATAATGCATTAAATATATAGATTGATAGAGATCTTTAAGATCCATCTATCTATTTATATGTAGGTAGCTATGTATATACACATATAAGGAGCTTCAAAATGTCTTAACATGCATTAAAGTTAAGTCAGGAATACGAAACTAAGTTTTTTACGCAGGAAAAATTTGGATGTAAATGTCATTGGCAAGTACTAGTGGTATAAGAATAATAACCAAATAAAGGAACATTAATGATATAACACAACATGCTTATTAGAGCAAACATATGTTTATAGTTTGGGAGATAGTTCTCCAAGTTTATTCCAACCTATCTGTTTGTGCCTCGCAACCTCAACATATCGTTGCATTCTACGGGTCCGTGGATTTGGAGTAACTGATAATAACTCGTCATAGAGAATCAAAACACAATTTATTCGCTAGATTATACAGGAAAGTTCCAAAGACACGTTTACAGTCGTCGAAAAACTACGATAATTACGCTGAAACAATGAGCAACACAGCATTCAGGCTATAACGGGGAAGACAGCTTCACGGCAAAGCACTTAAGTACAACTTCTGACTCAGTTCGGTTGTGCTCAAACTATCTCTGAACTCAAAACACTACTACTGAACTCAACATACTACTACTGAGCGGCAGGATATATATAATTTTAACCTACCTTTCAGATTGTTCTCGAGGAAAACCGCTAAGAATGCGTTCTAGAATGTTCTTACTCTGTCTATGACATATCGACGATTTTGTCAACAAATAGGCAATTTCTTGCCAAATCTGACAACCCTGCCATTTCCTACCTCTTTCTGGCAACCCTAACCGCGCTTTGCGGGGAAGCTATCTCACCGCAGCTGAGCATTTCGTAACAATATGGACATCAACCATTCCAGTTGCAGACACTTGCTGCTACTTCGATGATTTTTCAGACAAGTTCAGTAGCCCACGGAAAACCTCAGAAAAGTTCAATGGGGACGAATCGTGTAATCTTTGGACTTTCGTTTTTGGTCCTCGCATAGTCAAATTTTCGAATGACAATCAAGCGTTCAACCCAGTGCAATTGCTGGCGAACAATGGCTTCTCCCATACATGTCCGAGGAAAATGCATCATCCAGCGGTATACATATATATATATATATATATATATATATATATATATATACTATATAAAGCATTTTCTCTCAAATTTTGTGTTAACAATAAACTTCCTAGAACATCTTAAGACTTGTTTCGTATTATTAAAGCATTTAATTATTGCAAAAGAAATACACAGGTTTCAAATAATTATAAAATATTCACTGATATCAAATAAATGATTTTGAGATAAAACTTGAAAGACCATGTCCTAGCATCCGTGTGGTGACGCAAACACTCACTGTGTGTCATGTAGTTCAGTAAATAAAACAGCAGTGTCTGCAAAGGGAAGACATTTTCTCTTATGATCAAACTACAGAAAATCAGGTTTGAGCAGGAAGCTCTACCTACAATTAGTACAAGAAATTTAAAAGACGTTTAGGCGAAAGCTGTCCTGAAAGTCTTGTTTAGTCCTGGTTGTTGTAAAGTTATAGTTCTAATCCCTGGTTGATCTCGCGTACCTAAAGAAAAATTGAAAGTGTGCGCCTTACCTTATACTAAAGCCCAAATATATAAACAACTTGTCGACTCTTGAAGTTAAGGTACAACAGCCTACAGCTTGGAAAATTTTGCAAAACTGACTAAGCCTCATGCACTGTTTTGCAAAAAAATCGAAGCACAGAGAAGGACTTCTGCGATCGTCCTGAAATTTGGTATGCAAAAATATTTTGATCGGACATGCAAATGATTAAAGTTTCAAGGCAAATAAACAGGAATTTCGATCATAGCGCGCATTTCTAGTGCACTGTTCACAAAGTATAAAACCAGTAAATGAGGCGGAAAATTTATCTTTTTTGTTGTTGCCATTGTAACTCCGTAAAGAAGCAAATAAAGATGCCATTACGACGATATCGAAGACCTTACAGACAACTAAACGACTTCGAACGTGATCGCATTGTAGGGTTGCGTGAAGCTGGGTGGTCATACCGAACAATAGACCCCCACCTGCAGCGTACAGACACTGCTGTGCAAAGATGGGGGCTTCAATGGTTGCTACAAGGAAATTGCCGACGAAATGAAGGCTCTGAAAGGCCAAGGAGCAGAAATGCGAGGAAAGATAGGATGATTGTTCGCCAGGCACGAACCCCCCCCAACAGTATCATTGGCGACTTTTCAATACATTACAGCCACGTCTATACTTCCCGTGGTACCGTCCACCATCTCACGGCGCTTGCCTGAGGCGGAGTTACGCTCACAGAGGCCTTAAAGACGTTTGCCTTTGAACCCACAGCATCGGCGGAGTCGTCTGGAGTGGTCTCGCAGCCGATCATCATGGCTGCCATCACACTGTCATCGTATAATGTTCAGCGATAAATTCCGCTTCGCTCTTGAAGCAGATGACCACCGTGTTCGTATCTGGAGAGGAGGGGCCCACTGGTCCCAATCAGCATTTGTTTTCCAAAAGCATACAGCCATAACACCTGGTGTGATGGTGTGGCTATTTCTTATGGCAGTAGGTCACCTTTAGTCATCCTCCATACATCTTTAACAGCTCAACGATATGTTGATACCATCCTGCGGCTAGTTGCATTACCCTTCATGGCACGTCATCCTGGGGCCATTTTCCAACAAGATAATGCCAGACCACATACCGCTCGCATATCTCTGGATTGTCTCCGTGGGATTGATACGCTTCGTTGGCCAGCAAGGTCACCATACCTTTCACCAATCGAGTATGTCTGGGACATGGTAGGCCATCAGATTCGGGCACCACAAAATATTGCAGATCTGGAACGACAACTTATAAATGCCTGCCAGAATGTGTCGCAGGATGACATTATGAACCTCTACCACTCCTTGCCTCGACGAATTCAAGCATGCATAGCCGCCTGGGGCGGTTCAACTAACTACTAATTTAAACACTCAATGGGTGATTGTGAGCCGCGAACAGGTACTATGACCTTGATTTTTTAATCATTTTATTATCTGTGTATGAGCAATACACATATTCAATTTCATCAAAAATTTCATCAACCACTTCCTTCATGGTGGCTTCGATATTTTTGCAAAAGAGTGTACATTGGGTCATGGTGGCATATAATAATCCCCTATGTCATCTCATGAAATGGTAGGGAGAAAAGCTTCATATGCCGCATGCGCCTATTATTTCAGTTTCATTGCAACACCTTTCGTTGTACTTTCATTACGAAGTATCGAAACTTCCTATTACATGGTGACAAACGAGTGTCTCCCCACTTCAGCCAGTATCCTGCGAATTTCTTTTGTAATAACCATCTATGTTACATAAACTTCATTTTACATAAACACTAATCGTAATTGCAATATGTTTCACAAACAGATGGAAATTGTTTATGCCAAAATAAACTTCAAAGAGGTTTAAACGCTTTTGACACATTTAAAACATTAATTGCGTAAAAGGGTAGAACGAATTTTCTCGTGTCATTTTGCATGTTGATTTTCGTGGCTAGATGTTCGATTCTTTATGGCAACAAATGAGTGTTTTCTAAAGTTCTTACGTTACACTAAAATAAAAACGATGATTTCATGCATTTAGCCTGTTGGCCTCTCACAAAGCCATAACAAACTACCAATGTAAAGTGGTTTTGATTACTTGGTCAACTAGCAGGCTGCGCTACGTTTTCAAGCCCTTTGCAATTAAGATTTAATGAATACGACGAAACTTATAATCTTCTAGCAAACCTTTCTAATTTTAAACCTTTTTGCTCTTTGGTTTCACAACTGTCTTTCAATTTAGAAAGAAAAGCTTCAACGGATATTAAAAACAATAATTTAACTTCATTCTTTAGAATTTTCATAATATTAAAGATGCATATACAAAACATGTCCAATACGTTATATACAGCTATATAAGCTTAATAGTTAATGATGCGGAATTAATATAAATATAAGCATAACCCCCCCTCTCAAAATACTAAAGCTATAAACACTTCATTTTACATAAATATCAAACTGTTTACATAACGAAAATTATTCCTCAGAGAAGATGTTACATTAGGAGAAGGATCGTTATATTATATGAGACAGGAAGATGTCAATAAATACCAAGACGTGATACAAATGATGAGCGAAAATTTTGGAAAGTCATAAAACACTAAGGAAAGTAATAAAAGGAAAGATTACTTTCTGGTCGGGGTTTTGGAACCCAAACGCTGACTGTAAGGCAATCTTCACTAAGAGGGCTGTTGGCGTTCCACATGGTCGAACCTTTGAATTCACCGAATTGGGTATCATTGATCTGCACGCAAGAATTTGGAGCTTCTGTGGCATTCAGGACGTCTTTCCATGGATCAATGGGCTTTGGATGCCGAAACCTGGAGAAAATATTTTATTGTTAAATAAAAAGTAGTTTAGATGTAAAAAATATATCATTTATCGGATAACGAGTAAGTAAATCCTAAAATCAATACAATTTAAAAACATTTATTTCTGTTTGAGTAAATTTCACAACATATAGTAATCAAATTAAAGCAAAATTACGGTTTTTCATTTTTTTTTTAAATCTCTAAAATGGGTTACTGATTTCGGTTAGCATACAATACTGTCTGTTTCAAATAATAATGAGAAACAAGAGGGCAAGTGTTGCTCATAGGTGATATATAACACCTTTACCATCTTCAATACTATACCTCTGTTTCTTTTGAATGTTATTACCAGCCTCCGTAATGAAGCAGAATGGTTGTGATGAAACTTTATAGTAACGAACATACTGTAATCATCTCTTGTTTTGCTTCATAATTTTATGTAAATAGTTCATAACACAGTGTTTTTTTTAGTATTCTGATATTTTTCTATTTATAAAATTTTACGTTCGAAAACTAAATGCAGAGGGAGAAACAGCAGTTGAGTTTATAAGGTACTTCTCCCGCCTTCCTCGCATGAATTCGTGGTGTAGTGATCAGCACGCTCGACGCGTAGCCGAGTGGTTCGATTCCCGGCGAAAGCGTTACTCATTTTTCAATCTCTCTTGCTTCGTAAATACCTAATGTCTCTACGAGTTTCTAAAATTTACATTAATTTTAATTTGAGCTTTTATCTTATTCAGCAGCAAAAACTTAAGTTTTTGAATTGGCAATGTAAATATTTTTGAGAAAACAGGCGAAATATTTGTGTGTATTTTATATTTTTATTGCTTTTAAAAACTTCAGTGGTGAGCTTTTGAGGTATTAAATTCTGTTCTCAAGTTTCCCGATTGTAGGTTAATATTTTTAAAAAGAGTTCCATTATGTTAACGATTTAATTAATGACAAGGTCTCGTTGTATCTTAGAATTGGGGTAACATAAGATTCTGCCTTTGAACTCCACTTTCAAAAGTTAGCATTATGCTAAAGTGTTATGAAACAATTTTATTTATTCTAAGCTTGGAAATAAAAGACAAGTATTGAATTATGGTAATTATGCTAAAGTGGTATGAAACAATACTATGTATTCTAAGCTTGGAAATAAAAGGCAAGTATTGAATTATGGCAACTATGCTAAAGTGTTATGAAACAATACTATGTATTCGAAGCATGGAAATAAAAGGCAAGTATTGAATTATGCTAATTACGCTAAAGTGTTATGAAACAATACTGTGTATTCTAAGCTTGGAAATAAAAGGCAAGTATTGAATTATGGCAACTACGCTAAACTGTTATGAAACAATACCATGTATTCTAAGCTTGGAAATAAAAGGCAAGTATTGAATTATGCTAATGTGTTATGAAACAATACCCTGTATTCTAAGCTTGAAAATAAAAAAGGCAAGCATTGAATTATGCTAATTATGCTCAAGTGTTATGAAACAATACCATGTACTCTAAGCTGGGAAATAAAAGGCAAGTACTGAATTATGCTAATTATGCTAAAGTGTTATGAAACAATACCATGTATTCTAAGCTTGGAAATAAAAGGCAAGTATTGAATTATGCTAATTATGCTAAAGTGTTATGAAACAATACTATGTATTCTAAGCTTGGAAATAAAAGGCAAGTATTGAATTATGCTAATTATGCTAAAGTGTTATGAAACAATACTATGTATTCTAAGCTTGAAAATAAAAGGCAAGTATTGAATTTCATCGCATTTATAGGGGATAGAGAATCACTCTACACTATTTTCCTCTTACTCTCAATTTGCAGGTGAAATGCGGTTTATTTTAAAGCTTACTACACTGATCTCCAGACTTGAAATCCAGTGCATTTTCATTATGATGACTCCTGAAGTTACGGGTATAAAGGGATTCCCACTTCACTGTCAAGGTTGTGTTAGGGCAAACAGTGTCAGCAATTCAGTTAGAAATAATATTTCTGCTGTTGTCGTCAGACGGTGTTCAGTAATAAGAACACAACATTCATGTTTTATATGAAGTAAACTGCGAAAAAAAAGAAAGTAAGAAAGAAAGGACAGATCTATATCTCCCGTTCTACTGTTCCAATTCACGAAATTCAAATTGCGTTTTCCATGTCTCGAAAGCGCGATTTAGAATATGTATTAGATTTATACATAGTATTGTTCTAATATACGTATTTTGGCACAAAATAGGATTTTTTCTGAAATGACATGCCAGTTGTTTTTCCATATTTCGATTCTACCACTCAAATTATGCCAAGCTTCCAAGTTTTGTAAAAATCGCATGAGTAGTTTTTACAAAATTCTCTTTCAAAATTTTAGCTCCTCAATGTTAATTCAATTTGGTATGTGTTTGTTAATATTTCTTTTTTATTACACTTACTTGATTCCTTCTTTCACAGTTCGAAATTTAGGCTCACTCCAAACAAAATTCGCCCATTTTTTTATGATTTATTTTTAAAATTTGTGTTTTTAAATAATTTTTATAAATTTTTTAAAAACATTTTGAATTATAATCTTTAAAATGTTTACAATCAACTTGAAGTAGAAGTATTTCTAAGTACACCTACAAAAAATTAGAGCATTTTATTCAAAATTGTCGACGATATACGTGAATTTATATATTGGCGCGTTTTGAAATTTGGCATATTTGTTGAAAGCGATAATAACATCTAATGTGGTTTACTCACTTTCCTGAAATTATTTGAAAGAAGAACGTTTTGACTTTTTTTTCCTCTCATGCACAATGTAAAAACATAGGAACGATGTGACTTTTTTCCGCTCCAATTTCTCCGTAAATTTCGCATCAAATTTTACAAAATTTCATAGTTAGGCATAATTTGAGTCATAGAATCGAAATATGGAAACAAATTGGTATGTTATTTGAGAAAAAGACCCATTTTGTGACAAAATATCTATGTTAGAATAATGCTATATATAAATCTAATATATATCCTAAGTCGCGCTTTCAAGACATGGAAAAGGCAATTTGAATTTCGTCAATCGGCCCAGTAGAACGCGAGATATAGAACTGTACCATTTTTTTTAATATTCTTCAACAGCTGGGGTGCCGGGGAATGTGACTATACGCCGTGGCCGTTTCGACGTCGGCACGTTTCGTCGTCGAGACATTGCGCTGTCAATACGTATTTTTCTTCACATGACTGTATTGCATCTTGTCTTATAATATTAAGTTGATTTAGTTTAATAATTCTGTTTACCTATTGTATATTTAAGAGATATTTTGCTTTATATGCGTATATATTATATCTTGCTATATTAAGTCTATTTAATTTAATAATTTTGTTTACCTATTGTACACCTCCCGTTGTCTTAAATTTTAAAAGAAAAAAAAAACCTTTTGTAATTAAACACATATTCTAGAATTACTGAAATATTACCTAGAATTCATGACTTTTTTTGATTGATGACTATAAGAATTTATTTGGAAGGGTTTTTTTAGTGTGATAATTAGGTGTATTATATGTAAATAATAGTGTTACAGTAAAAACATTAAGTCATTAACACTCGGCCGAAAAAGTGTTCAAAATGCAGTATCTCAGAAAACAGATCCGACTGAAATATCGGCCAGAGAATAATATAGCAAGATATAATATAGTCATGTTGTAAGGTTTATCCTAATTTTATAACAGTTATTTTAAATTTATGCACCTTTTCTAGCTTTCCTAGCTTCAGCTTACAATTTCCTACCAGTATGTATTTTCAGAAACGCGGTTAATGCAAATAAGTAAGAGTAGTATTTAAGTCGATGCTTCATTGACTTAAATTGTTGACTGACATTGTTAAAGAGCCAGAGTTCCTGACTAGCGGACGTTTGCCTTTGACTACGTCTCTCTCTAAGCTATTACTACGCTCGGAGTAATTTAGGTCCTTGATAGCTTCGCCGACTTAATAAAGATTTAGGGTCCAACTACTTAGAATCTTGATAGCTTTGGCTATATCTTTTAGTTAAGCATTAGTTAAGTTTAAATTCTTATTAATTTGAGTTCAAGCCCGAGTGGAGGCTTTGCTGTACGCTCCGAGATAGGAGCAGACTGTGTTCATCCCTATTTTGAGAAATGAAAGGTAGTCTTCTTGAGTCTTACGTATCTGTTCACACACTCAAGCGATTATTCACTTATGAGTGTAAGAGGGTTATCACATTGAGCTGTGAAATAAAAGGGTGGAACCCCACAATGTAAAGAAAAATATATCTTGACGTCCCGACGGCGAAACGGCCAAGATGAAATGGCGACGGCGGAAAGTCCTAGACCCGGGGTGCTGTAGGGCGAACCTATAATATCTATGAATCTTTTGTATTAAATATTCATAAAGAGGGAATATGATCTGTGCAAATCTCTTTCCTGTTTTGAAAACTCATTGAAACACAGATTCTTTTAAGTCAATAATTTTGGGCTTATCATACAAATTCTGAAATAAAGATTTTTTTAGAAACTGAATTATATTTCCTATATCCACAACACTCAAAGGAAGTCAAATGTCAGTTATGAAAGAAAATCTCCAGTCTTTGTTTCCAAAATATCTGGTCATTGTTAGATACTGAAGAGGTACAAAAGAGAGATACCATGAAACAACAGGTAACAAAAACGAAATAACACGTACTTTAAGGATATAGTGATAATAAGAAAAAAATAATAACTAGATTCAGAATTTTTATCCCTTTGTTTTATTTAATTCATAAATATTTCCTTCGTAATGCAAAAAAATCGAAGAAATTCCATGAATATGTTTTTTATTGCGCATATCGATAAAATTTACTAAAAGCACAAAATTTGCTTCAAGCAAAGAACATCGAGATAATTTAGTTACATACTGAAAATGATATGAATTATTTTGTGTTTTAATTATTATTATGTGCATTATACAAATAAATGTACCTAATTCGCATCATTGTTCTTCATTTGCCTATATACTTTTAATCAAGTGCCAGATTCATGTGAACATGGATTCGTAATCTACAGTTTTTAACTAAATTCTAAAGCCATGTTACAAAAAAAATGCTCCAAGTATCCTTACTTTTCACATAAGTGCCTAGAAAAGAAACACGCTAATAAAACAAATCTGATGGTGAGCACCACATGACTTCCTTGGTGACCTATTTAATTATACATATTTTTCGCTGCATTTCATTTAAATATATTTCCTCGAATTTGATTAGAGATATATTTCTCATTCAATCAATTCAGTTCTCATTTCGTGGCAGGGCAAAAATGCATAAAATCTCAAAACATCTTCCTTAAAAATTGTAAAATACAGAAAAACATAAAACACCAAATACAGTTAAAAAGGTTACAGCCGAAAATATCGTGGCAAAAACACCGCGAACGAAAACGTCGCGGAGAAAACAACGCAAGGCGAAAACGTCGTGGTACAAAACATCGTGGGAGAAAAGACAGCAAAGAGACAACACCGCAGTTCTAAAACATCGTAGTACAAAATATCGTGGGAGAAAATAAAGCGGTTAAAAAACTTCGCAGTTTAAAAACATCGTCCTCAAAAACATCGTAGTAAAAAATAAAGTACCTACAAATCATCGCGTGACGATAATATCGCACAAAAATGAGTTTTCAGGTTTCAAAAGCTGTAATTGTATATTAGCATAATGATTTGGGAGCGCAAGAAGGAAAGAGGAATATTTCTACTTCTATATTTCATACTTTTGAATGAACTTACAGAATTTTGCTGAAAAGTAAGAAAGAAATTTAAACGTTTAAAAATTCAAAATGAGTAGAAAGTTAAAGCAACTTCTAGCACGTAATAGAATTTTAAATTTACATAAAATATCGTTAATAAATTAATCTTTTTTTATAAATTTTTACTGATAATTTTTCATGAAAAATGCAGTCTAAAAATGTTTAGCAAAAAGAAGATAAATAAATGCATGAGGTTAATTAATTATGTAAATTTAAAATTATTCTGTTAAGTGTTATAAGTTGCATTAAATTTGTACTCATTTTCAATTTTTAAATGCCTAAGTTTTCTTCTTACTTTTTCAGCAAAATTCCATTAGTTCATTCAAAGATATGAAATGGCAGAAGTAAAAATACAGCTGTTTCCTTTTTGCGCTTCCTAATCATTATGCGAATATGCAGTTACAACTTTTAAAACCTGAAAATTCATGTATGCGATGTTATCTTCATGCGATGACTTGTAGGTACTTTATTTTTTACCGCGACATTTTCGACAACGAAAGTTTTAAGCTGAAAAGTTTTCGGACCGCTTTATTTTCGACCACGATGTTTGGTTCCCCGACGTTTTCGCTCTGCGTTGCCCGCGACGTGGTCACCTGCGATGTTTTCGGCGGACACCGTTGAAAAGCGTTAAAAAAATTGTACAACTAAAATTAGAGTTTCTACGCAAAAAAAAAAAAAAGCATTTCGGCCAGCGGGAAGAAACGCAGATTTTTTGGTGTACAGAACTGAAAATTTAGTTTTGGTCTTATTAGGCAAAAATACATTGGAGTTGGAACAGAAACTGACTTACTTCACGATTCTACAAAGTTTCAAATGTAAACAAACGGTGATTGCGTTAGGCTCAGTGGCACTTTCAAATTTTGACAATTCTACAACTATTGCATGCAGATTGACTAAAGGCATCGAAACGTCAACGGAGCATAAGAAAAACATAATCCAATCACTTTTAAAGCAAAAAACTCACAATTTATTTGTGCAGAATTTATACACAATTTTAAAATACTGAACTCACCAAGCCGGGTAACAGAGTGGATATATATGTATATTTATATACTTTTGGTGGGGCCGATTACAACCAAGAAGGGAAATGCGCAACTACATAACTACATGTTATAGTGGTCCCATACACAAAGTTTCAACGTTCTAAGGCTACTCATGTTTGTTGCATAACGTCTGTAAGACAGCTGTCTGTACGTACGTACGTGTCGAAAAAAAAAAAAAACTCCCTTCTGAATGCATTTTAAATCCATTTTGCCATTCTTCGTTTTGGAAAAAAATATCCTTCATTCTGTTCATACGTACAGATGTAAGGAAAAAACATCGTTCATACGGACTAGAAAGCCTCATAGAGCCAGTATACAATCTGTTTCAATACAGATCGCAAACCTAAATATCTTTTATATTGAGGATGGTGCACCCATGTTCAAGAAATAGGTGAAATATTGTACACATCTGGATAATTTTCGAACTCTTCTATCCACTTGTAACAATAAAATAATTAAACCTTTTTATATGGGTTCCAAACGAGAAAACAAAAATTGTCGATGAAACTGTTTTTATAGACAAAAAAAAAGTTATTAAACCTTTGAATACTGAATCTAAATACCGAAAACCGTGTAAGATCTGTCTCTGCTATTCTACATAAAACTTAATTAGATCCTACAATGAACCTGGAGAATTCTCGCACAGGTGTAAATAAATACCAGCATAGAAGAAGGATGAAAAGTAACCCTTTATTAACTCAAAGTTTAACAGAAAGGCAGGATCTTCGTGCGTTACAAAACACCGTCACTTGCGCTGAGAACTTAAATGCGGAATATATTTCAAGTCGTATTTAAAATAAAATAGCGCTGGATTAGCATGTTAAATTACACCTAACAGGTTGACTCACAAAATCCTAACAGGCATGAGGATAATCCGAAATGGCCAAGCGGCTTACTTACGTAACAGCGAGATAGCAACGAAACGTGCGCTGGCTAGCGAAAATACGCTCTGAATAAACTCAGAGATTTCGCTGTTTAAATATTCACTTCCCTTAACTTTAAATTTACATCCTGGCGAGGAAATACTAGGAAAAGTTGAGAGGTTCAGGAAAGGTATCAAACTTAGAATAAATTTGTCATGCAAAATAAGGGAAATCCTACAACCTGAGCTATAACATGTTAGACTTTCGATTACAAATGTTCTAGAATGTTTTAAATACAAATTTCCACAAATCCTTTTATTATTCAAAAACATCATTACAGAAGCTGGGCTGAAAACCTGAATAAAACCCCAAACTTTTACGGTATGGCTGTTAATTTCATCGAAATAGAGGCGTTTAGATCATACAAGTTTGACAAATTTTACATACCAAGGAATAGATGGGTTTTTTTTTCAGAATATATATGCTAATCCTGGAATCTTCTTTATCGAGAAACCGTATAAAAAGATATGATATACTCCTACTGCTTACATACATGGCAATCACAAACATTTATCTAAAAATCAAACGTACCTCCATCGACATTGTAGATGCGTGTGATAAGGATCATACAAATTGCTACAATCTCATTGTGTGCTTTAAAAAATACACTAATAGCAAGATGCTATTGGGTATTGGGTATTGGGTATGCTATTGGGCTGCAAACCCCCTCGAAAGTTGCAATTAGCATCTGCTAGGAAAGAATGATGTTTGCCAAACCCGACGAAGACCGTAATCAGAATTACTTCTTTTCTAAATCTAACATAGACCAGTTAATCAGTATTACCTAAAATCAGAATTATCTAAGCAGAATTATCTACACTGCTGGCCACCATAAATGCAACACTCTGAAGGAAGCATGCAAATAACATGAAATCTACAACATGCATTAGCGGAGGTGAGATATGAAAATGATTAGAATTTCAACGCAGACGCACATCACGCGCGCCTGTAGCGCCACTTCAAAGCGTTATTTAAAGCTTGCAGTTTTCGACGATTTCAAGTTCGGCAATTGTGTTTTTCTTGCGGTTTTTTTCAAAGAGACGATCAATTATGCCTAGTAGTAAACAGCAATCATCGTTTGATCCGAGTTCGACAGAGGAAGGATAGCAGCCTACCGAGAGTGTGGATTATCTTTCAGGGAAATCGGTAGTCGTGTTGGACGAAACCAAACAACTGTAATGCGGATATGTGACCGTTGGATGCAGGAGGGTACGACGAACCGATATGTTAGATCGCATCCACCTCAGTGCGCTATTTCACTTGATGACAGGAACATTGTGCGCATGGCAGTGACGGATCGCGCAGTAACATCACGCACCATAGCACAGCACATTCAGTCTGTAACGCATCATCCAGTGTCTGCGCGAACCATTCGACGCCGTTTACAGCAAAGTGGTCTGTCCGCAAGACGTCCATTCCTTCGTCTACCCTTGACGCAGAACCACAGACGTCTCCGCCGCCAATGGTGCGATGAAAGAAGGATGTGGACGGCAGAATGGAATGAAATTGTCTTTACTGACGAGTCATGCTTCTGTCTGCAACACCATGATGGTCGCATTCGAGTCTGGAGACACCGCGGAGAGAGGATGCTGAACAGCTGCGTTATGCACCGCCACACTGGTCCTGCACCAGGTATTATGGTATGGAGCGGTATTAGACATCGCTCTCTCACTCCTCTAGAACGCATTGCCGGTGCTACATCTCCGAGGTGTTGGAGTCAGCTGTCCTTGCTTACCTTCAGGGCTTGCCCACAGCCATATTTGAACAGGATAATGCGCGACCACACGTGGCATGCATTGTCCAAGTGTTTTTCGTCAATCGCCAGATTGAATTGCTTCTTGGCCGACTCCTCTACGTATCTTTCGCCGATAGAAAACATGTGGTCCATGGTTGCTGAACGATTGACCCAGATTGAATCCCAAGCTGCCACACCAGATCAACTTTGGCAACGTGTGAAAGCTGCTTGGTCTGCTGTACCCCAAGAACGCATCCAAAGTCTCTTTGAATCAATGCCGAGGCGCGTGGCAGCGGTGATCTTCAACAATGGCGACTACTCTGGCTACTGATTCTAGAAGGAACCACACTTCACAGAAGTCTAAATTTAAACATTTGATACTTCGTCAACATGCTATCTACTAAATAAATTTTGTTGTGATAGCTCTTTTCTTTCTTGGTGATGCA
The DNA here is from genome assembly GCA_000611955.2 of Stegodyphus mimosarum. Classification (NCBI taxonomy): domain Eukaryota; kingdom Metazoa; phylum Arthropoda; class Arachnida; order Araneae; family Eresidae; genus Stegodyphus; species Stegodyphus mimosarum. The sequence goes on from KK112890.1 coordinate 498,367, forward strand.
ATTTGCAATTTGGGTGGCCAGCAGTGTAGCTTAATCAGAATTGTCTAGCTTAATCTTAATCACAATTATCTAGCTACTCATTGCCAAATATACTCAGACTAGGTAACTAGAATTATTTAGTTATCTGACTATGAAACATTATTAAATTAAAACATTAAATTAAATTTATCACTCACTTATCTACTTGTAAAATGTAATCCAGCCCAGTGTACGGAAAGATCAGACTGGCATTATTAAAAAAAAAGGGCAAGTCAAAGTAATTTAACGTAAATACCTGAAGATGTAATGCAAATACGAATTATTCATAAACATATTATTACGGATTTTGTATTTCGTTAGCTATGTTTGGTAGAATTCTAATTAAAATTGTTTTACTTCCCAGTGTAATGCAGCGTTCGACGCGTTTTAAAAGAAAGTTGCGCCGAAACGTAAAAATACATGAGTACGTGCATTTAATAAAATTCTATCTCGTAATTTATATTTAAACTGAAACAATGCAAGTGCGTGTTAGCTATAATTGTAGTTCCAGTTTTTTGCTTTCCAGAAACCTCGAGAAATTACGAAAAGCTTCTAGTGACTGATTAAAAAGCTTATAAAAGCCGAACAAATCATCTCAGTTCAGTTGTTTACTTAAGTGTTGCTGTTGATTGTAGCGAATTCGCGGTGAGATCGGATTAGCTTTCTTTACGCTTTGAATTGTGTTCTATTTAACGTTTTAGTAGTTTAAAATATAACTACTGTGTCATATTGTGATATTGTACGAATATGTGTGGGGAAAAATTTCAGCATTATGTTTTATTTCTTGTGATAAGAATAAATTTTGAACGGGCTGGCTGCATGGGCGTTTTCGTGGTTTTCCCCATGTGTAACGTGTATACGAGCCAGTTTCCCTTAGAAAGTCCTCAACGAAGGCATCTCTCCCTTTAGGCAGATAGCCCTCGTGTGCTTTGCCATAATTGAATAACCTAACCTAACCTAACTTTTCATCAGACTGGTGCACTCAATCGCACGCACGCAACAATATATACATAATTCATTTGTAGAAGTAATCTACTATATCAATAGTGGGCAGCTGATGGCTTGCGAATTCCTATTCTGCGGTCTCTGGTAAGCTTAGCAATAAATTAAAATTGTTGGCTAACATCTTAATGCACGTTTTTGATTTCTACACTGTCATCTATACAATCCATGGATATGCAGTAGAAATAATACAAAGCATACAAATGAAAACGGATTTTGTTAATCTGCATAAGCGCACAGTGTTCTTATTAACTTATAATTTACATGCACAAATATGAAAAATATATTGTAGCGACATTAGGATTTATTTGAAAGCAAGAGAAATGAAAAATGAGCAACGCCTTCGCCGGGAATCGAACCACAGACTTCTCGCTTACGGGTCGAGTATGCTGATTACTACACCACGAAGGCATGCGAAGAAGGCGAGAGAAATACCTTATATACTCCCCCTTTTAAAGGACGACTGGCGATTAGGGGACCCAATTGCCGAATCTCGGTGGTGGAGAATCATCATCCACCACCTTTTTATTTCGGGCGCCAGTGTAGAGACATTAGGTTATTTCAGAAGCAGGAGGGATGAAAAATGAGCAATGCCTTCGCCGGAAATCGAACCACGGACCCCTCGGTTACGAGTCGAGCATGCTGACCACTACACCACGAAGGCATGCGAAGAAGGAGGCTGAAATACCTTATAATATTAAAACGGCATTTCGAAATTTTTGTATGTAAAATATCACATTTGGTCCCTCCGTTATTCTGCCTGCAAATCTACTTACAAATCAAATAAACATGACTAATACCTTAAAACAATCCCACTATGTTATTCTAAAATATATTCCTTGATTCTTTCTATAGGATGCATTATGTGGCCTAAGGCAACAGCATGAATCTGAAATTGATCTTTGTGGATACATACGTTCACCTCCACCCTGCGACAGTATAGATGTGATAGCCGCCCAGACGGTATACGTGTTAGGGAAGCCTACTGCGGTACAGAAGGGCTCGGGTTCGGATCCTGGAAATGGCATGGAGAAGGTCCTCTCAAGAGGTTGGTGATAGGGGAAGAGTAGTGGAAGGCCCTCGGACCCGTCCGCCCTGTGGGCTCTCCATCAGAATTTGGGGCGGAATTGAGCGAAGTCGTACTGCCACTGTCTGGTGGTTAGTGCTCTTGCTAGTGATAGGTGGAGTCTTGTTCTCTTTGCCACGATGAAGTTCGTGGGCTTGTTCTGATGTTACCGTCAGACAAGTGAGATAAGGCACAGTAACAAAACAAAAATAACAGATGTAAGAGAGATGATGGTATATAAATACAAATAAGCAAATTATGCTAGTAAAGTTCTCGTACCTATATTTTCCTACAGGAGGTTTCGCATAGGGTATTCCTAAAAAGACATCCACTTCCTTGCCATGGCCGCTCAGCATAGTGACACCTCTGACTGGGCCTTTGGACGTGTGCACGATTAGCAATTCGTCGTCGGCGTTGCGAGTTGAACGGCATTCTGCGAAGTAAGTCAGTACGAAGAGGAGCAAGATGGCGTGACGTGTCACGATGTGGCTGTGGTCCGTATTCATTGGGCAGCGAAGTTTTATTCTACTATAACATACACTAGAAAGAAGAAGAAGAAAATAAAAGGTATAATAACATTTTATCTATATTATAAAATATACGGTACATTACGGCAGTGTAAAATTTCAGAATAACAATGCTACTGATGTTTAATTAATATTTACTATTTCTAGTTATAAATGCAATGATAATTTCAAAAAAGTTACCGCAGTTATCACTTTCAGAATAAAATGGTTATAATAAATGAAGCATTTCATTATGAAAATTTGAAAATGTGAATGATTTTACTGTAGGACAGAAGTGATGACGCAGAACCTTTTCCTTGTCAATAGCTGCAAGAACGATTTTTTTTAAATCAGTGTTGTAGGTGTGTCGCGACCGGAAATTAAAATCTCAATTATTAAAAATATCTGGTTAAATATTATTTGGTAAAATGCATTACATCAATAGTCAAACATCCCATATCTTTTCCTACATTGTCTTATATCGATTTTGTTTTCTGATTTTCGTGCTTGAACTGCACGTTTCACAGTTTCTATCATCTTTATTGTGCCACATCAACAAAACCGATGCAAACTACGATTGAATTCTACCAGATTTTAGCTCTTAAAGCATTACTTTTGAAATTTAACGAAACAACTCCTTCCTGCAACGTTCTGAATTTTAACGAAAGTGCAAAACCAACAAAAAAGACTATTTTGAAAGAAATACGTGATAAATTAAGGGCGATAACACTACATCTATAGAATAAAATATGCTGACAACGTTGTTAATTAGGGACGTTTTAGCTGTATTTACCCTTATCCCAAAATAATGCAAGATTATATCAAACCTTGCACAAAGTTGCCACCTTCAGCATGGAATAGGAGAAAATATTATCACACTATCGAAATTTGGGAGTATGCACTAGATATGTACTGATAGCAAAATCACGACTGACGTGATGGCGAAAATTGTTTTCCTCTCCAACAGTAATAGAAAATATTCTTATATTTTTAATGTGCATGTGTAAGGTTTTTCTCTCACCGTACATCGCGTGCATTCGCGGTGTAGTTAGAAGCACGTTCGGCTAGCAAATGAGAGGCCCAGCGTTCGAGTCCCGAAGCAAGCACTGTACAATTTTCTCGGTTTCCTGGCTTCTAAAAAAATCTAACGACTCTACATCAACGTGCGGTAAGGTGGTGGAGGATAATTCGTTACCGCCATTATTTGATGACTGGGCCCCCTCCTACCTAATTGCCCTTTAAATGGGGAAGATTGTAAGGTTTTTTCTTCTTCTTACCATGTGTTTTCGTGGTGTAACTGGAAAGAACTTCCGTCTAGCAGTCGAAAGATTCGTAGTTCGAGTCCCGGCAAGGGTACAGCACATTTTCCCCATTCCCTGTTCTAAAAAATCTGAATTATTCTACAGCTTTGCTACCGTTACTCTGTAGCGTTTTCGAATTTATTTTAACATTTTTATTAATTATTTTAACATTAGATGTTCCTCTGAAATAAATAAATTTCAGGAATCTGGTGAAGGTATTTAGGATCACATAGGATCCTAGTGGATAAGACTATTACAAAATCTAAAGTAACTCAATGACTTTATGTAGGAAAGTGAAAATTATTAGGTACTATAATAATCCTAGTTATAGTTGCGAAGCTCTAAATCGTAATATATTTATTTGGAAAGCGCAGGATTCCAGAGCATTACGCATGCCTTGCTAATTAACGTAACAAAATAAAATTACGCATTCAAAAACAATTACAGCTACAGAGTTAAAACAATTGGCCAAAAATTGGTTTCCCCATTTTATATATATTTTACTGACGCCAGACATTAACCCTTCAATTAGCAAATCTTCCATAAAAACCAACGAAGACACATGCTGCTTCTAAGCAATCGTGCCAAATAAAAGATTAATATGTTTCAATCGGCAGATATGATGAATGCTATTACATGAGTAATAACTGAAATTGCAATTAAGCGACAAAATATAGTTCGCTCGCTTCCTCCGCAACCTTGAGTGCAAATACGCATGTGCCATTCGAACGGAATTATTCTCAAAATAGGGTGGAAGAATGAAGACTTTCTTTCCCTCGAGCATACGAATTTTCTCTTTCCGAAGGTCTTCACGTGACCTTTCATGTCACAGTAAGTAATAACGCCTATTTTGGATGAGTCTATGTATTTTGGCAGAGTGCCAAGGAAGGTTGCGTTTGAGATGGTCGAACTATAAAAAGATATTATTATTCATTGCCTGAAAACTGCAACCAAACTCATCACAGCTGTCTTTAGAAAAGCTTTTCTTTGTAGCATTTTACACACCTTAGATGTATTAAAGGCCGAGACTTATCGATAGGAACCCTCTTCTGAGTATTTTACCGCAGATAGCCTTAAAGGATGAGACATTGTCGATGGGCACACACCTTTAAATTTGGCTAAGCTATTACTGTATAAAAACAAGTGAACTTACTATAAATGTCTTTCTGTATTCCTTACGACTTGTGAAACTAATGTTACATTGAATTTTCTTCTCACTACTGGAGCATTTCAGCTTTGTTCGCTGCTGCTGGTTGAAAACGTAATGTTCTTTGAAGAATGCGACGTGTGTCAAGCGCATTGAGGGACACTCGCGGTGTTCTATTCTGAAAAACGTTTCTCGGGATTTTTCCACATTTTAAACTTTATGACAATGCTTGTTTGTTTTACCTGGTAGAGACATTAGGTTATTTCGAAACAGGACTAGATGAAAAATGAGCAATGCCTTGGACGGGGCTCGAAGCATGAACCTCTCGAATACGCGCCGAGCATGCTGCCACTACACCACGAAGGCATGCAAAGAAGGGGTAGAAATACCTTATATACGCCCCCTTTTAAAGGGCGACTGGGTATTAAGGAAACCAATCGCCAAATCCTGGTGGTGAAGAATCATCATCCATCACCTTTTTTCTTAGTTCGAGCGGCCATTGTAGAGACATTAGGTATTTTTTGAAAGCAGGAGAGATGAAAAATGAGCAATGCCCTCCCCCAGACTGGAACCACGGACCTCTTGAATAAGCGCGCCGAGCGTGCTGACCACTACACCATGAAGGCATGCGAAGAAGGCGGGAGAAATACCTTATAACCTATTAAATAACAATTTCGAGCTATTTGAATTAAGCACCTACAAAGTATTTTATACATCTTTGTGTACAAGTATTTACAGCATCTATATCTTCTTAAATTCATGGCATAATCCTTCTTTAAAAAGTGATCTTGCACTGAGCGTATTTCCATTGCGTGAAAATAGCAATTTTTCTGGCATTTATTAACTATTCGAAATGCAATTTATGAAAGAGAGTATAAGGTATTTTCTTCCTCCTTTCTGCATGCCTTCGTGATGTAACGGTAGCATACTCGGCGCGTATTCGAGAAGTCCAAGTTCGAGTCTCTGCGAGGGCATTGCCCATTTCTCGTGTTTCCTCCTTCAAATATCCTAATGACTGTACAAGAGTTTCAAACAGAGATTGATTGCAATGACAACAAAATTATGTTATTATTATATCATTTCATGAGTATTTGTTGAGCCATTTTAATTATATCATTTAATGGCATAGTTAAAATGACTCAACAAATGTATACCATTACACACTTATATAAGATGGCGAATCCTGAACTATAACAATTGGATCTGAAATGCTATGAAACGCATAAAGCATCAAAAGCCTTCAGAAGATGCAATAAGTTTCGATTTCACACAAATAATTCTTCTAAATAATAAGTTTAAATAGTGAATTAATTAACACGATATATTAGGAAACATTTTAGGTTTATTAGCGTTAATTATGCATGGTAAATCCTCCAAGACGGCATCCTTCTTCAGGTGACTGTATAAAGCTGTACCAAATAAGTAAAACTAATTTTTGTTGCCTAGACCAGAATCAAGATTATCTATCAGCGCCGAAATACTGACTTCTAATTTAACACCCACGAATACGGAATTTAAAAGCAGGCAAAAATTAATCCATACTTTCCCAGAAAGTATAGATTTTCCCAGAAGATATACCACACATAATTTTAACTACATTTCATTGCTTGATCATATTTCTGGTCCAGAAAAAGTTTTGTAATTTTTGGTCCCATTAAAATATCTCTTTAATACTGCCTTCACGATGGAATTTGATTCTCAGATATATAAATCCTAGATCATTTGCAGCTGTCACTGTAGCAAAATTCTACATAGCTCTAGCTTAGGAGTAATTTAGTAGGGAGTAGCTTAGGAGTAATTTACTAGTTATTTTTCAGGAGCCACAAGCATCGTTTTGGTGACACCAAATTTTTCTGATATTATTCATACTCATTTGACAAGTACTTCGGGTGAAATGATTTTTCTCCTCTCTGCTTCTGTAACATTTATAAAGGAACCAACAGTAATTTGCACAGTCTATTTCGTTATATACCGAATCTTTTTTTTTAATTTTCAGAAATTCCTTTCAGATTAATAATTTTAGCTAAAGGTCCTCGTGAAAATTCAGTTTTCTTAATAAGAATTACATCTCAGCTAATAACAGCTGGAAGCTAAAAATTAGATTATAAAAACCAAAGTTGAAGTATGGAAAGGGTTTATAATTAAAAAAAGAAATCTGAAAGATTTCAGGTTTTCAACGGTCGCCCAAAAGGGTTTGTTAAGGTTTATCCCGTTCCCCCTGAGATTGCGGTCTACCAATCTGCTGTTGCATTTAGTCCTGCTAACGCATTTTTTTAAATCTTTTTAGCTTTGTTATTAATCATCGTTTTCTTCGCCCTTTTGCCCTATACAATTCAACAGAAAAATCACAAAAATATTAAACCAGCATAGCAGTATATGTTTAGAAATCCCGATGCGGTGTTAAATGTCGGCATACAGTTTTTGAATCTTTTTCAATCTTTTCTCAGTTCCTTATATCAAGGTTCAATTTTGTTAGTAAATTGGCTTCAAAACTTATTTTTATCTTTTTATTATTAACGTTTTGTATGCTGATTTAATTTATTAAATATTACGTTCTTCGCCCTTACGCCACATAAAATTCAACTCAACAGCAAAATCACGAAATATTTAAAAACAGAATATCTCTAAAATTTTCAATAGACTGTCTTGCGCAATAGAGATAAAAGTTTCGTTCCGCACCATGAACAACCATGAAAACACTATGAAAACTACCATGAAAAAACACCATGAAACACCATGAAAGATAAAAAATCAATGGACACATAATTCAATTTAGCAGACAAGAAGATGTAAAAAACAAACTTTCTTATTTTCTAACAAAACCTTTTTTTAGAATTAGAGAAGCTATTTAAGAAGGTTACACATTCAGCGCCATGTTCTCTCCATCTCAAAATTAAACGACGCTTCTATTCTGCAACTAAACAGTACCCGCCAAATACATTCCTAAACCTAAAATCTTCTTTTACAACTGTAGCAGAATTTTCTTAATTAACAGTGACACGGCTGGAATTTCGAGAACTTAAGAATTCAAGGGGTATTTATAGAGGTGAATGCGCGTAAGTTGTCTTTCCAAGTCATGATGTTTAAAGCAATAAAGAAAGAATTAAAGGAAGACAGCGTTAAACTGGGTACATCAGCTTAGTGTATAACCTTAAATAAACGCTATGTTAAGTTTCTGCTTCCGTTAGCCAAGTCTTCAGTCGTCGGTAAACATCGAGAATATTCGCATCTCTTAGCCCAAGAGAACTCATTTGGTAGTTATTCTGTTTCTTAAGTGCTACGCTGGGGCTAATTAATTTGATTCACTGCCCCTAAGAGATAATTAAACTGGGCAACCGTTAAAACAAAAGACCTAAGAGCCTGAAAGAGTTCCTTTGCCCTGGTTTAGTTAAATACTTAGTTAATCTGAAAAGCAAAGACTCATATGGATGGTTATTTATTGTGTTCTCATAATTAAAAGATTTGATCTGATACGCTACTTATTTAACTTAAGTCTCATAAATGACTTCGAATTGTGATAAAGTCTCAATGCTTTTATTGAAATTAACGAATAATAGCAAAGGTTTAACATCAGTTCTTGAAATTAATTTAAATTTGTCATTAATAATTTAGTCGTTCTCGATAAACAAAAGTAACTAGCTGTTTTTCTAACGTTGCAAGATCAAATTAGTACAAACGTAAGAAAATTAAATTACAAAGAATTGTAACATAATCTAGAATACTATGCACGTACACTGTCAGTGCGGTATGGTTCATCTAAATGCACTATATTGAACATATATGGAATAGATGTTACCTAACATTTTACTACAAACTGATGAAACTTCCTTCTGCCTGCTATGAAAATATCACGCAATCGTTTTGTTGCCATTTTGTTTTACACTGGAGTCTTTTGCAATGGTTTGAAATTATTTATAAATCAAAAGATGTTTTTTATGTTTACAAATTGTTACGGAATATTTTAATACCAAATAAATTAGTAATGAAATATTTCCATAAAAATATATCTATAAATCTAACCACTAATAAAATTCGTGTAGAAATATATTGCTGAGAAATACACGATAAAAATGCTACACAATGCGACATTTAGATTTATATTTTTGTCTTGAAGTACTATTAAAATAAGGAGCAAGTTTCGATAGTAAAAGATTAATAAATTTACTGTTACCTACCTATAATCGCATATAAGTTAGAGCTACCAGCATTAACTCCTTAATACGTAAGGGTAACGGCCGTCAACGTTACTGTATATTGAACGTTTGCGGGTAGGATTTACTTCGTAGAAGCTTAGCTACTGATACTCCTGTGTTGTAAAGTTTTGTGGAAACTGTTTGACAGCGACGGCATTGCACCTTTTTCCCGTTCATTTATCCATCTTCAAAAAAACCTAATGACTCTACAAAGGGGTCTGAACTAAAAGGGTAATGAACTAAAAGGGAACGTAACTAAAAATTATAATTAATTAATTACTCAACGCATCCAGAACACTAAACAGAGATATATTAACTGTGAATTAGCATGTTTTAAATACGATTTCTAAAGCTATTTTAGTACGAAGACAAAAGAACAGCAATGTCTTTAATGAGTTCTAAAAATATTCATCAGAAGTCGTAAAAATAAAATACTTATGTATGTACAGAATTAGACGAAATATGCCTCAGGCTTATTCGGATCGTGTGCTAATAATAATAGTTAAAAATCTTGATAGCGTCAATTGTATGACAGGGCCATCGGAAACACAAGCCTTTAAGCACCCATCAGTACCAATGAGAGTCATTTTATTACCTCATACTGATCACATTTCGAACGCCTGCACAATTCTTAGTGTTGTTATTGCATCAATATAACTGCGAAGTTCTTCGGGAGATTTCCTTTCCTGGAATATTTTGCATTTATTGAAAGGAGCCAATTTTCTGTTTTTTTCCGGAAGACAAAATAAAATGTGCAGCAAAATCATAGCTCTCCGATCTCATTGTCTAACGATCATTTGGGTACGTATTCTCTCACGTAGGAACTGTTACTGCCTTTTGCCCGTTCAATGCCATTTTGGTTAACAGATTAAGCTCAGGCACGTGATATTTATACAAAGGTTACTATTTATATTTCTGGCCTTGGCAACAGTAAATGTTTCCAGGTGACCGCAGATGATTCCAATCGAAAGTTTGATATTTTTAAATTTAATTTCTGCAGAACGTTTTGCCATTCTAGCGTGATTATGTTGCTTATAGTAAACTGAAAAATTCGTCTCGTGCAAAAAATGGAATTGACTCGTGAACATTTTCGTGCGATTAGTTTTCGTGGATTATCAAGACAAAAGTGCTTCGATGAACTTAATTCTTTATACAGCGATAAAAACACCATAATACAGCACTGTAAAAAAATTTATATAAAGAATTCAATCGCAGCTGACGTTCGCTACAGGATAAATTCCGTGAAGCACATCCAAAATAGGTTGTTGTTCACGAATATATCGATGCTTTACGTGAACTAATAAAGCAAGATCGTCATATGACATACCGTGAGATTTGGGCATCTTTGTCCATTAATACTACAAGCATCAAGAAGATATTATTTGAATATTTGACTGTGAAAAGATTAGTTCGCATTGTATCCCGCATAATCTGACAAACGCTTAAAAGAAGGCTCGTGTCGATTGGTGCAGAAAGTGTTGGAAAAATATGTTATAGATGCACGAAAGGCTATGTATAACATGAACACAGTTGACGAATCATGGATTTATGCATTTGAGCTCGAAGCAAAACAGGAGTCGACTGTATGGATCTTCCAAGTGGAGCCAAATCCAGCAATAGTTGTTCGCGGGAAAAGCACATCGAAGCAAACGGTTGCTTGTTTCTTCGGCATTACCGGTCACGTGCGATGGTGGCGTTATAGCAACGTATGATGGCCAATTCTGAATGGTACACGTCCTCTTGTTTGCCAGAAGACATCGAAGAAATTCGAAAAAAGCAGAAGAATCATCGAAACTCAATCGAAAGGAGAATCATTCTTCATCATGACAATGCGAGCTTTCACACATCGGCTCAAACAAAGGAATTTTTGACGGGCCAAAACATCGAATTGATGGGGCATCCGCCTTGAAGCCCCGATTTAGTACCAATGATGCTTTTTTTTTATTCCGCGCGTTAAAAGTAAATTACCTGATCAGCGATTTGCGACAACCGAGCAAGCGGTTGAAGCACTCAAAATGCATGTTTTAAATTTACCCCAATAAGAGTGGAAAAAGTGTTTCGATTATTGGTTCAAACTCATACAAATCGTATTGATCTTCATGGAGAATATTTTGTAAAATAATAAAAGCAATTTCAATCATTAACATTTGTTGTTTCATTATTAGGCCAGAAATATAAATAGTAACCTTCGTATTAAATGAAAAAGGAAATTCCAATTTTAATATACCGTTCATCACATTTAAGACCAATGTTTAGCCATGTTCTTGACTTAATCTGTATACATTTACCATAAATTTATGACCGAAACTCTTCCCTCAAGTTACTGTTAATTATGATTAAGTTCCTTAGAAAGAGATAAAAAGAACGCGAATTTACGTTAAAGGAATTTGCAACGTAATGATTGAATAAGCTTAGAGCTGACACTCATTTATAAACTAATTAACATGCAAAGGGCCGTTTGATGCAAATGCTATAGCTCGAAACTTCAAACAGTTACGTGATATTCCTTAAACAAATAGTTATGTGCACACTACTTGACTTCCTTCTACGGCCAATTCAATTACAAACATTTTTACTGTACTTCATTTAAACCTATTTCCTCGAATTATTCCAGGCAAGTAGAAAATGACATCAAAAACAGCAAATTTTAAAGTTAAATATCCCGGTCAATTTTTGTCGTACGGGAGTCAAACTTCTTATAATTTTACTTGTTCATAACGAATATTAAACTTTCTTAAATTTAATTACAGGAATTGGGAATTCTCATTAAAAGTTAGATTTCGTCAAAAATAAAATTTTCGAAAAATAAAATTTGTTGAAATTTCACATTGCTAAAACATGAATATTTTCGTTACTTAAAACCCTTTTGTAAGTGGACGTGTATAACGACTGCGAAAATAAAGACGAGTAAAGACTTTTAAGACAGGTATATACATATTCGTAACTGTTCGTTATTCGAAGCTGAACATTTGGAGAATATAACGTCAGTGGGTGTAAAGTCAAATCAAGTGTTTGGCAAAAAATATGTCATAGCATTCTGCAATCAAATCGACACAGTAGCAAGAAAGTGACGAAGTTTGAAGTGTTTGCAAAAGCACATCTCGCATGCATTTAAAGAATAGTATCAGTCAAACTCATTTAAAAACAAGGAAAAAAATGACTTTTTATGGCATGACTGTTTGTGAATTTATTTGCTCTTTAGCGACGCGAGAGATATCACATACGTAAGGAACTGTAAGCGGTTACAGTGCATCCTACAAAGCAAATTTTTGATGTTCACTGCACTGGAAATAAGAAATAAATATCTGGAAAAAAGAAACCAATATTAACTCTAAAAAATCTGATGTGGACATCACGTGACTTCCTTGTATTGCCTATTAAATAATACACATTTTTGCTGTATTTTATTTAAACTTATTTCTCCGATTTTCATTATAGATATATTTCTCGTTCATTAAATTCAGTTCTCACTTCGCGGCATAACGAAAATCATAAAAACTCAAAACATCTTCATTAAAAATTGTAAAATACAGAAAAACATAAACAACTGGTTAATTCGTTAGTCTACTGAATTTCAAATGTAAATAAATGGCGGTTAGTTAGATTTAAGTCGCCGCTTAAACATTTAAATTGTTGATAATTCTACAACTATTGCATGCAGATTAGCTAAAGTCATAAAAAAACCTTAACCAGAACATAAAACCCAAGTAATTCAATCACTTTTAAAGCAAAAAAATGCACAACATATCCAACATGTAAGAAGATAAAATACTAAGCTTATACGGTATTTCTCCCGATTTCTTCGCATAAATTCGTGGTGTTGTGGTAAGCACACTCGATGCGTAACCGAGAGGTCTGTGGTTCGATTCCCGACGAAGGCGTTGCTCATTTTTCATTCTTCTGCTTCCAAAAAAATCCTAATGACTCTACAAGCTCACCGAGTAACAAAGTGAGAATGTGTGTGCGTGCGTGTGTGTGCGTGCGTGTGTGTGCGTGTGTGTTTTCTAAATTTGGTGCTGTGTCCCTAAATTCATCTGTTCTCCAAATTGGAGATCTTGCTATTGTAGTGTAATGCTGCTTTAAAAGGGCAACTAAACTGTAGTTAACCAATAATGGATTAGCTGCATTTGTACACCAAACTTCGTATAAATACCGCTGGCGATTAATTACGTCATTATTCTGCTGCATTGCTTTCCCTAGCTTCCGCCTTGGTGACATTTTGCTATGCCCCCCCCCTTTCTTCTTATTCTAAGACGATATAACGTGCATATAAAAATATTGTAATTGCTTATGATCTGAAAATGTCCTATCCACTAAGAAATTATCTGATTATGTGAGAAAATAAAGGTTGGCTTTTCATAAAAGATTCAGTTGTTATTTTCCTCGGTGTGCCTTAACCATCAGTCATGACTGTTATCGAAAGCTGTTAAGAGTTCCGGTACCTTCTTCGCTCTTCTCGTCTACACAGTGAGATTATAACATACATATATATATTGATGCAGCTGATTATAACGAAAACGGGAGGTGCACAGCTATATGTTACAACAGTCCCATATACAAAATTTCAACGTTCTACGGCTACTCATTCTTGAGTTATGCAAGATACATACATACGTACAGAAATCAAGAAAAAATCTCTTCTGAATTAATTTACAATCCTTTTTGGCACAAAAAAAAAGTTCTTTATTCTGTCCGTACGTACAGATGTCACGCAAAAACATCGTTCGAATGGTTTTGAAAGCGGTTGAGATGGATAATTTTGTTGAAATAAGATACCCGAAATGTTTTGCTATTACATTACTTCCTTTACTTCGTAAAAGGAAGTAAAAAAAGACAGTTAAACGAACATTCCAAAGACAGAATTTTGCTCAGTGTAAATATTGTCATGTAGGCTGACGAATACAAATTTGATTAAATGCATAATAGCTAAATTAAATGCAATTTATAGCTAGGTCTAAAGGAACATTCAAATGTGAGCAAGCAACTTTTTCCAAAGCAGGTGGATCTCTAACATTTGAGAAACATTTTAGTGGTTGTGAATTAGTTTTCTAGTAGAGGTGCGCAAACTGATGCATCATATTGCTTAACTTAGACGCTAAAAGAATTATATAAATAAACATGGAAATCAGTACAGAAATACCATAATTTTCATATTTAATTGTTATTCTGGTTTTCAGCAAAAGAAATTTTCCCCGTTCTTCCCAGAGCCTGATTGAGTCCGTCACACATGTACAATTCGAATGGTGAAGTAATCTACATGAGATGGATCTGAGAGAAAAATTATAACTTTCCAAGGTTATTATTTGAAAATAAACAGTTATTTATAATTTCAGCCTTTACTCTAATTACTTCCCGTTTCCTCAACAGAATGCGAATCAATTAGATATTATTTAAGCCGAGGTTTGAGACAGAGCGTGTTTCTGCCTCTCGTGGTTACATTGCGTAGTTTCTGCCAGCTCTGATAAGTTTGTAATTATTCGGCTATGCGTTATTGCTGCCAACTTATGGATTTTTTTCTCTGGTTATAGTTTTTAGCCAACTTATATTTAAATTTAATTGTGTAGTCCTTGACTAATAGCCCCGTTTTAAATTTTGAATTTGACTATTCTTTTATTTACATGAACAAGTTGTGGTGAGTCATAAATGCACGAGAAAGTGCATTTGTGTTCAAAGATTTTGTTTAAATACAAAAGTTCATTAAAAAAACCTGTGGAAAACTTTGTAGTTGATTTCAGAGGAAGCGATAATTCGCTATACATCTACTAAAATTCTGGAACTAGTTTAAGCTCCCGAAAAAGTCAAACTCTATAACTTTAGTAAAAGAAAGACGTAAAGTATGGTTTAAGTATGGTATTTATTTTCAAAATCTACTGATAACTAATGGGTTGTTCATTTTATCCGAGGCTAAGATAACTTTTTTCATTTAAATTTTAGTGTTTATCAGTGTACATCATTTTACAAAAGCAGAAAGAAGACATAAAAGATACGAAAAATATAAAAGATCTCCTTGTAAAAGCTGAGAAAATACATGAAGCGAATTGAACTGGGTGAAAGCCCATATTGATGTATAAAAGGCTGTGTATATATCAAAGGCGTGTATAACATCTACACAGTTGCCGAAGCATGGATCTATGTATGTGAGCACGAAACAAACAACAGTCGACTGTATGGATCTTCCAAGGCGAGCCAAATCCAACAAAAGTTGTTCGCGGAAGAAGCCCATCTAAGCAAACGGTTGCCTGTTTCTTCGCCATTACAAGTCACGTGCGACAGTAGCGTTACAGCAACGTAGAACGGTCAATTCCGAATGGTCCACGCCCATTTTTTTTCCAGACGTCATCGAAGAAATTCGAAAAAAGCAGACGAGGCGAATTATTCTTCATCATGACAATGCTGGCTCTCACACATCGGCTCAAACAAAGGAATTTTTGACGGGCCAAAACATCAAGTTGATGGGTCATCCAGCATACAGTCCTGATTTAGCACCAATGACATTTTCTTATTCCAGCACATTAAAATAAATTACGTGGTCAGCGATTTGCTACACCAGAAGCAGCGGCTATTGCATTCAAAACGCATGTTTTGGGGTTGTCTCAATTGAAGCGGAAAACGTGCTTCGATAATTGGTTCAAATGCATAGAAAAGTATACTGATCTTCTTGGAGAATATTTCGAAAAATAATAGAACCAACCAATAATAAAACCAATGAAAGGGCCGACATGCTGGCCAAAGGGGCTGCTATGCAGGGTATTCGTTCGATAGTCAGGCATAAAAATATTGTTATTGGCAAAATTAAGGATTTCTGGAGTTGGAAATGGAACTTTTCACAAAAAAGAAAGGCTTATTTGTTGAACCTTGTAGTTTATAAAAATATAAGAATGGTACGTAATTTTACTTGCAATCAAATAATTATTAGACATGGGCGCTTCCCGGGGTGCCTGAAAATATTTAATTTGCAAAATGACAATCTTCGTAATTTTTGTAGTGCTAAAGGCAATGGACGACATTCAAAGAATGCTTATTATTGCGACATGTTAGGAAAAAACATGGTAAACATAAAGGATTTTTATTGCGGAAGGAACGACTTTAGATTTCCGAAGGATTTGATGAACGTTATAAATGGCAATAGAACAAAATTGGGCATTTTGATTCGATGTTTTTAACTACATTTTAATTTTAATCTGTGTTGGGGGAGCTGCGTCAACCATGAGGCCGATTATCATTACACACTCATATATTTCAACCCATTACACCATTTCACGAGCCTTGTAACATTAAACGAAACAATGACTATCTTAAAACAGACAACCCCCTTCTTACAAATTTGTTAAAATTTAAACTCACGCCATACTATGTTAAGATAGTGTCATTTCTACATTTTTAACGATAAGCATTACAATTTCGGTAAAAATGCATTTAATAAAACTGTTCACAAACAAAATTGAAGTTTTCTTTTACGCAAACTTTCTCGAAATCTTTGATCTGTAAGTCTTGCCTAAAGATAATGCTTTCAAAGAGCTAATGTATGCCGTCTGCTGGCTAGCTGGCCCAAGGAAAGCGCAATAGTATTTAAAAAAACATGAAAGGCGGAGTTATCTAAGGCTATGCTAATTAGCTCCTTGGCGGAAGCGGGACAAATATGGCAGCCGCCACTTAATTACGTCAGTCTTCACTAGAAAGAGGAAAGCGGAGGTTCCGGGAAAACTCTGGTCAATCGATAGTAATTAATTAGGAGCTGCTGAATTCAGTGCCTTTGTTTGGCAACGGAGAACGGGAGTTAACAGGCCACGGAGCACCACTCAATGTCGAGTTCTCCCTAGATCAAAATAGGGGAAAAGGGGGGTCTGAAACTTGCGCGTTTCTCATGGCAATCTCCCAGCAGGTAAGCTTTCCTAGAAAGAGGCGAAATTTTGTCTTTTTTAGTTACGATCGTTGAGTTTCAAGTTAACATTTACTGTCCCTCGATGCAGTCTACGATATTTATTCCTCCTGTTTGATGGAGCTTTCTACAAATAAATGCGTGGAAGGCATCTAATTTCTTTTTAAAAAAATGTAGTCTTATTTTTTGAATAACTTGATTAATTCCTTTGTACAGTATTTGAGAATATAATAATGCGTAATATTATTCTAATTAACTTGATGCGAATATTCTAGCTCAAAATTATATTTCACGAATTCTAAACGCTGTTTGTAATGAGTCAAAAAAGATCAATCACGAAAATTTGAAGGAAATGTTAAGAAATCCAGAATGTTCGCAGATTAGATTGATTTTTCATTCTTCAGTATGAGTACTTTCTGTATACGCCAGTATTTAGGATTAATATATCTTAAGAATGAGTAACCAGGACCACGGAAATTCATGGGTGTGCTATATGACCCTTTTCAAAATCGAGTACAAATAATTTCATATTTTCTTCAGTTTGTAAGTATACGTATAGCAGTATATATTTCCACGCAAAACTGCAATCTATAATCTACTCGCGAGTTCCTAAATTAAATAATTAAATAAAATTTTATCGACGTAACTATTTGTCTCCAATTCCCTTCCCTCTTCCTGAAAAATCTTCTGCTGATATTTCTATCTACTACATTTTATAAAAATTAAACCTTAGTTGCTGTAAGGCCTATATCATTTACATAATACAAGCCTACATAACATTAAAAAGGAAAACAAGAAAATCATATACCAATAAAATGTTCAAGACATTGAAAAGCAGACTGCATACCTTTTGCAATATGTCTGCCACGAAAATTGTGTGGATGGCAAGGATTCTTCTTTCTGTTTCAATCTTCTCATATAAATTTTAAAAGCAATACTAACATAAAATCAGACCAATGTTAAATTAGCAAATTTTGTGTTTAGCGAAGACTTTATTGACTTCGAGAACAAACAGGTGCAGGTCCCTCTTCAATAGAAACAAAGAAAGGTGCAACGAAGGCTCAGAGACGGTCGTATTTATGCCAAAGAGAAGTAAAGCGAACATGAAAGTAGCGCCATCTGCCAGCAGAAATAGTAAGGAAAACTGAAAAAATAAATTTATTGAATTTTAAAAGCGTTAAGAAAGGATTGGATTGGAATTAAAGTCATTCACTAAACAAGATAAATGTTTCTGAATATGAAACGCTTCAAGAAAATCCAGTTCACTAACTGAAGAAGCTTTTCGGATAACTTTTTTTCAGAACCAAAGTCAAAATTGTGATTAAAGTTCCAGCAGTGATTAGCAATCGAAGACATTAATTTCGCCTTTTCGGACATAAGATTTATGTTCCTTTGTGCGAAATTTTAAAGCTCTTTTAGTTTGGTCGATATATTTCAAACCACACTGACAAGACTGCTATGTATTCCCCAAAAATTCAGATATAGAATCTTTGGAAATCGAGTCGTGGATTTTAATGCTAGGCGAGAAAATGACTTCAGCACTGAACATCTGGAGAATTCAAGCAAGTCTTTAACTGAGAGAAGGATCAAATAGGTTACTAATGTTATTTCTAGCCGCAGAATGTCGTCTTTGATGGCAAGATGAAAATGATTTTAAGGCTGACCATGGAAGGAAATCCTCTGTTCAGAGCAACTTATCTCAAATAACTGAAGTGAT
Source organism: Stegodyphus mimosarum (assembly GCA_000611955.2). Taxonomy (NCBI): domain Eukaryota; kingdom Metazoa; phylum Arthropoda; class Arachnida; order Araneae; family Eresidae; genus Stegodyphus; species Stegodyphus mimosarum. Next base: position 517,196 of record KK112890.1, read on the forward strand.
TAGTTTGCAGAGATTCTGTGAAACAAATCTTTTGAGAGCATGAAATATGTAATAGTAAAAAGACGCCATTTTTTGCTCGGCCGGTTGGCATGATTTAGCATAGGGAGGCAAACAAACAGAAAGGAGTTAACAGTAAATAGTAGTGCTGAAATGAGAGTTATTGTAGATTATGAAGGAGGGCAAAGGTACTGTCCTATTCAGTTTCAAAACAGAGCTGGATGGCTGGATCAATAGAATTTATAACAGATAAAATCTGGGATTACCCTCTTTATTACCTCAAAAAACGCGAAAGTGTCGTCTACATAGCGAATTTGGCGATAATATTCATTTTGGAAAACAAAGTGGGTTTGGCACAAAGAGCCTTTAGATACATTGTTCAGAGAACAGCCTTGGTTGCGCCAACTTGGCTTCTTTAAGGGTATGGGCGACATTTCATCATGCCAACGGAAGTAAATACTACACATAATCAAATACTACAGAATAAATACTACAATAATAAATACTACAGTAATAAATTCCAATAATAAATACTACAGACAATAAGTAAAACTACAAATAATCCCTTAGCAAAATAAAAGTATTACGGCTGTCTACCTAGAGGAAGTACGTCATCGAATGACAACCATTGCCTACCATACCACAATAAGCTGTTTCTCCCTTTAATTACTGCAATAATAAATACTAATAATAAATACTACAGATAATAAGTAATACTACATATAATCCCTTAGCAAGGGAAAAGTATTACGGCTGTCTCCCTAGAGGAAGTACGTCATCGAATGACAACTATTGCCTGCATTACCACAATAAGCTGTTTCTCCCTTTTTGGCGTCAAGGCTGTTCTCCGAACAATATCCGCCTTTAGTAAGCGAAATTAACTTTCAATTTCAGCATATGGGAAATGGAATTCTGGAAGCCTAGTTTCAAGGCGTTCAATCGAAGCATAGTGTCAAAAAGCCTAGTATCGAAGCTTAGGTTAGGCTTCGAGAATTCCGTTTCACAAATACTGAAATAAAAGGGTTAATTTCTGTTACTAAAGTCTCTTTGACTCAAATCCACTTTATTTTTCAAAATGAATATTATTGCCAAATTGAAGAATTAGCTATGGGTAATCCAATCACTCCTGTTCTTGTTAACCTTCACACGTACAACTTTGGTGTCAAATTATTTGAGAAACTATCTATTCGTCTTTGGATTCGCTACGCAGACCACACTTTTGCGCACGATGACAGTAAAGAAGATTTATCCTAGTTTTGTCTGTTATAAGTTTGACTGATTGAGACATTCAGTTAACTTTTAAAACTGAATCTAATCAGTTTCCAGAATTTACCATCGGGAATGATTTTAGCCCTATTTGATGACCGTTAACTCTTTTCTGTTTGTTTGCATCCTCATGATAAAACACGTCACCTGCTAGGCCGAAAAATGACTCTTTTTACTACTGTGTTTTACACGCTCTCAGAGTTTGTTCCTCGGAGTATTTGCTTGTTAATAAACTATATTACTTGAAATCACTTGCCATTAACAGAGAATTTTCTCCCACGGTCATTGATTAAGCATTTAAAAACTTTTCTTACTGTTATCAAAGAAGATATTCTGCTGTTAGAGATAACATTAATAGTCTTGTCGTTCTTTCATTTAATTCTCCTACCAGTTAAAAAATTGAACGGCTGATGAAGTTTAAGTCATTTTGTCATTAATCGGAAACAAATTGACGGTTCGATTCTTAAAGATTCCATTTCTGACTCTAATTCTTAGGTTGTTAGTGTGGTTTAAGATATATCCGCTAAACTAAGATAGCATTAAAATTTCCCATTGAGAAACACGAATCTTGTATCCGAAAAGGCGAAATTAAATCCTTCACAAGCAAAGCGTTCAACACGCCCTTTCTATCAAATGACCAGCGGCCGTTCGAAACGCCGAGATCGTATGTTCTTTTTCTACCCTCTCCTTAAAGTATACAATAGCCTAACGTGCAGTTTCCAAAATGTATTGTATCAGTTCATCTTTAGTGTAGACAGTCTTGTCTTAAACGAATTCTGTTATGGTTCCTTATAGTTAGGTTAAACATGACTTAGTTTACACTCTGTGGTTAATGGAAGCTTCTTTGTTAGGAACTAGAAACGATATCATTTGAAACTCTCGTATATCTTTGTTCGTTAATGAATAAAGAAAAGAAACTGTTCTGAATCTGAAATGGAATTTGGGGCGTTTTACTATTTTAAGTATACAGAGAGGGAAGGCCTTGGCCTTTCAGAGGGTTCATAAGTCTTCGATAGCTAGTTACAGTTGGAAATTTAATTCCAATTTTGACTCTGGGTTTGCAGAAATTATCCAAAAAGCATTTTAAATTGTTGATTCGAATTTTCTTGAAGCTTTTCAGATTCATAAAAATTTATGCTGCTTACTTAATGGCTTTAATCCAGTTCCTCCTAACGCTTTTAAAATTTTATTAACTCAGTTTTTCAATTTTCGTTACTATTTCTGCAGATAAACTTCACTCCACTTTGGTATAAATACGGCTGTGACTTACCTTTCCTTGCACATTTCTCTGACACTCCTGATGAAGAGGAACCTGTACCTGTTTGCCTCGAAATTAGTAGAGCCTTAACTAAAATCAACGCTAAATAGTCTAACTAGTCCAATAGTCTAACTAAAATCTATGTTGTTGATTTGCCTAATTTTATATTTTACTTTGGCGTGCTTCTCGTCTCTCTTCAGAATAGACAACTTGAACCAAGAATTCCTTTTTTAAAAAAAGGGGGGACTGGAAAAATAAAAATTTGAAAGTTTTCAGATTTTACATCACACCCAAAGAGGTTTTTTAACCTTTTGTGTGTTACCTTTATTAATTAAATATCAGGTTCTTCGCACTTAAATTATAAAATTCAGTCCAACAGCAATATCACAAAATATTTGAAAAAAGCATATCTTTAGAATTTCCGATACACAGTCTCGCGCGCTAGAGATGAAAAAAAAATTTTTTTTATATACAGAGTTGCCATTGCTCGCTTTGAAATCGCTCAGTTTTTTAATCAAAAATTCATAAATGCTTTACAAAATAGGAAGCATATAATAAAAAAATTCCAAATTTGGTCTTCCAGATGCCCATTTTCACGTGGAGACGTATGTTATTCAAAATTGGATGCTCTAGGTACCCTTGTTTTATCATAATGCGAGAAACATGCATACATTTATGCAGATCCTTCATACTTTAATTTCTTTAAATATAATACAAGCCGATAATATTTGGTGGCAACAATATGAAATGTAAAACGCCGTTTATAACGAAACCCCACAAAATACCAAAACGAAATAATTAGTCCACAAGGACTAACGCCCTTTGGGCTAAAAACCACCTGGGGAGCTTTTTCTTTTATTCGATTAAAAACCCAATTGGGCTTTTGTGCTAACTAAAGATACTACGTAAATGCACTTTGCTAAATAAAGTAAAATTGATGCATTGAACTGACGCTGATTTGTACAGAAAATTGATGTTTGTTTTGTTTACAATTATTATGCAATTACAATTATGTTCAAATGAAAATCCTGAAAATTTTCAGTCAAGGACATTGTTCCGGATATAATTATCAACCTCGGACATCTGGTAACCCTACCGATGTAACACGAGAATAACGTTTTAAAAGAAAAGTTGGATTAACGATTCAAAATACATTTTTTTTGGGGGGGAGAGGTCGCTTGATGTGTTTTCCAGATGGTGATCAGACAGATAATATATCTGACAACATAAACAGCTAATTACATTATCCACAATACAAAATGATGAAACGTTAGCTCTATTCTTTTGCAATCCAAAGCACACATTTAGTATCTTTTGATTGGAAGTAAACAGTTTGTAAAATGAATATTTACTCTTACATAAATAAACTGCCTACAATAACCTGTTATGCCGGAACGCGAAATTTTCTTCTTAGTAACGGATAAGTTTTCGCATAAAATAATAAACAAAAGCTGAAATCAGGTGTTAATACTTAGTACTTAATTAACGCATATTTGTTTTCCTAAATAAGAATCGAATAAGCATCATATAAGCATAAATAATCATCAAATATTTTAAATATCATAAAGAAGTCTGAATAAACATTTATTTTGTCTCAGAAATCGGGTGGAAAAAAACACAAGCGCCCTAACTGTCTTGAGATGTTTAAGATCCTTGTTAATGAAAGCTTTTTAAAATAAATAAGCTTCTTAAACCCAAAATGTAACTGAAAAAAACAGAAGCATAAATAGTTAATTGTTATACAGATTTCTGTTAGATTTTTCATAATATGCTCAGCCAGATTCCGCTTCCATAATTTTTTCTGCTCATGTATCAGAATCGATAAATTTGAAAGAAAAGCTAAATTAGCTATACTTTTTAAAATGAAGATTAAGAAGCGCTGAGGGATTTCATATAAACTTAATTATAGCATAACATAGCATCAAATACTTTAAATACCGTCAATTAGCTTAATAAGATGCTTATGATTAAGATTTCTAGTTATAAACTGCGGGACGTTTTGAAGCAAGCTTTCTAGTTGAAAAGAAGAGAACATTTTCAAATGCCTTTCAAATATCCTAAAAACAATTTTGAGAAATTTCACCTAATGTCACAAATTTGAAGAAATTTCACCTAATGTATAGGGATTAATCAAAATTTATAAACACTGTGACCCAACAGAATTAAGGATTTTTTCCGCTTTTAAAAGAATGGTATTCTTCATTGAACCCCCCCTACATTTTTCTCTATAATATATAGCATACAAAATAACCATAATACAAATAATTGTGCGTTTTTATAACTTACAGACAATTAGAATAAGAATATAAAAAAAAAGTTTATTTTATTAGATTTATGTTGACATTATGTTTTTATATGACATTTTTATTAATATTATGTTTAATTTAAAAAATATAAAATGTCATTAGACAGGAAATCACAAATTCGAATTGCCAAAATTTCGATTTTAATGCATAGGATGGCTGCGCTGGATAATTTTTTGAATATTTTGCCTAAAACTACTTAGATAAATTTTTAAATCACCTCCCTCAGAATTATTCAATTTGTTTCCCTTGTTGTTGTGCGGCGAGGTTGGATCCCCAGACCATTACGTAACAACGTACCCACTCACAGAGCGTGGCACATGCGGTTACCAGACACTGATGACCCATTTAAGCGGTTCTTCATCAAGCACCCGGCCTCCCTGAAGAAATTAAGGAGTACAATGGAACAAACTAGAGGCATTGGGGCGGGTTCTGTGTCATGCAGATTAGTGTGCACCAGTTTATTATTGATTATTTATTGTATGCTGTCTATGCAGTATCTATACATCTGTAATATATTTATGCACCTGTATATTATGTAGTCTCCGTATATCTCTGTCGGCATAATGCAAAGTATAATGTCCATATCAGTATTCTGTAAAAAATTGGCTAGTATGTTTAATATCTGTATAGTTTACGTAGTGCAATTTAATATTTGTGATTCGTATTTTATATCTGTGTTTTTTTAATAGTGTAATTAACATCTGTATACCTGCGTTCTTTCTTCATTTATTGTACCTGTATATCTACGTTCTTTCGTCATTTATTGTATTTGTAAATCTGCGTTTTTTCGTCATTTGTCATATCTGTATATCTGGGTTAGTTCTGTATATCTATATATCCGCGTAATGTCTTGCATTAATAATTAGAATCTGAGTCTGCATTCGCTGTTAATATCTGTGAAGCAAGTAATAGTGTATATAGTAGCTGTTTATCAGTATAATATAGTATCTTTATTATAACTATTTATATTATAGTAATGTAACTGCTTCAATATTTAGTACCAGTGTAGTATGGAGTTTGTATTTAGAATTTGTGAATTTGTGTAAAGGCTTGCATTAGTGTATTCGTATTTAATATATGTGTAATAATGTATTTAGTATCTGTATATCTTGGTAGTATCTGTGTAGTATGTAACAGTGTATTTAGCATCTATGTATCTGTATAATAGCTGCATTAGTATTTAATATCTGTTTCAGCATTCATAATTAGTTTCTATATTTTAGTTATTATCTGTGTAGCAAAATGTAAAAAGTATAGTTTAAAGTCTCTTTCAGCATATGTATAATCTTAATAAACTCCCCAAGCGTTCCTTGTGGGGAGCCGAGGGTGTCGTACTAAACAGTTGCGGGATCTGGACAATACCCGATTAGTCTATGTAAGCCGTCCGGGTGTCCGGACCCGCTTTCACCTGTCACCTGTTGTTGTTTTTGTGACTTATTTCACTTGTGTCAGAACAAGCCCACGAACTTCATCTGGCAAAGAATGCAAGATTGTGCCTGTCGTTGGCAATAAATAGCCTTGAGCACCATACAGGTGGCAGTACGACTTTCATCAGTTTAGCCCCCAGTTTAGATGGAGAGAAACCCGCAGGACAAGTCTGAGGGTCTCCCACCCCTTTCCCCCTACCACTAACTTCTCAAAAGGACTTTCAACTTACAGCATATTTGGAGGGCCCTCATGCCGCATAAACACTATACATTTACAAACATCCATGCCTTCTCCGAGATTCTAAACCAGTACGGCAGTCAGCATCGCTAACCACTTGTTCTAGCAATTTCGAAAAGAAAAAATCCAGAGTTGCAGAATCCCATTCTCCACTTAAAAAAAGTTCTTCACTTAAGTTCATTTACAGCTCGAAAGATTTAAAATCTGATGAATGGTGAAACGGACAGCTTGACGAAAGCCTTTTTTACGAAACGAAGCGGTTAAAATATTTCCAAAGTAGTAGCTATTTGGTGGATTGTTCAGAGAGATTTATGAATGTTTTATTTTAAGAGTTTTAGATTGAAGTGCGGCTAAGAATTCTACAGGAATGACTGGCGAGCTTTAGTAGGATCTCCGCCAACTTTTCTAGCTCTATGGTAACCAACTTTCATGGTCAACGGGATAACACATAAGTGTCCTTTATTCTTTATTCTAATCAAATTGTTTCGTTTTGTATAACATTATTAAATCTTTAAAAGAAATGTTAGCTTGGCATGTTTCTCTTCCAATCTGACTTTAATATGGCAATTAATTAGCTCATTTCTGGTTCTAATTCAAGTGTAGTCAGACTGAAAATTCATAACAGTAAAAAAGTCTGTTTAAATATCAGTTTTGGTCAACCTGCTAAAATATCCTCAATACACGTTTCTTCCATTAGTCTAAGATAATTTGTTTCAAACAAAAGGGAAAATATAACTAAAATATGCACGGTCAGTTTAAAATAAAACCTAATAAATAAATTTTAGAACCTATCATTTCACACTTTTTTTCATATTTGAAGTTCATAGCTTGAATCTGAGATAACTCTGCTTACAATTTTGATAAGATTTGATGATAAATTAATTTTAAGCTTCTATTGAATCTCATTTGAATAAAATGATCATTTTCTGAACTTAAATTCTTTTCAATTTTTAATTCATATTTCAACAATGCACAACCAATTCCGGTTTTCAGCAGTTTTTAAAAGCTATCCGTACTTGCATCAGTGCTGGAAAGAACTATTTAAATACATTAAAATAAAATCCTATTTGTTTCGCTATTCATTGTTTCATCATCCTTTTAATGATCAAAATAAATGTTTTATTACGAAAAGAGACATATAATGAATATTTAGAATTAATCTAATAAACTCTAAGTATACCAAGCTGTCATCCGAAGCAAAGCTCAAACCCGTTATCTTTACCAATGACCCTACAACTACAGATGATTACCTCATAAAAAAAAAGAAAAAGAAATAAAAAATGATAAATAAAGTCCTCTATAAACATAGCATTTTTAAAAAGCAAATGTATTGTTATGAATTTTGTGTAATATAACATGAACAGCATCTAGAAAGCGAAGCTTTGCCCGAAAAATAAGATTACAGGGGCGAGTCTTTAACATTAAGGTGAATGGCTATTTCAGTAAATTGGCGAGATGTCGCCAAGCAAGCAATAGATTTGGCAACTAATTTTTGTCGCCAAATTTCACGGAATATCGCCAAACTGCAACATTTTTGTTCGGTCCCTGTTTAACTGTAACTGAATAATTGTAATTGATCCCTATATGTAACTGAATGCCACTAAAGCATCAGTTATCAATGAGTTCAGAGTTTGTCAGTTCAGAGTAGATTTCTGAGTATTAAGATATCTCCGTGCAAGCTTCGCTCTTTAGATGCATTTTGCATTGCGCTGTGTTTAACGTTCTTAGCAGTTTGAAGTGGTAACTACTGATTGTGCTCTGTCATATTAAGTAGACCTCTACGAGTGCCTTTGTGCAAAGTTTCAGAACTGTAATTTATTCCTTTTAGGCAAATCACTTCATCAATTCTCTGTGCATTCAATTCATTACGGAGCTACAGCACAAAACATATTGTATCTTTTCAAAAGAATGTGATTATTTCCTTGCATCAACTGAAACAAACAAATGGTTTCTAGAACGAAAAATATCCTGTTCTTTAAACCAAAGGTTGTACGTTACAACATCTTTTAGTTCATTTCTACGAGAATCTTAAACTGTATTACGACTTAAATTTAAAGAAGAGCAACTGCAGTCATTAAAGTTTGGATGCGAAGTAATTTAATAGACCTTTAAGACTTTTGCTGAATCATTGTTTTTCTAAACCGTAATTGGTAAACTACTTTTTTTAGCTGTCATTCTTGTTGATACAATTCTTCTCTAATTGCAGACGGAAGATTTTTAAAGGTGGTAAAGATTTAATTTGAGCAAATGTCCCCTTTATGCTCTTTTCTACTTTAGTTACATCAAGCACTGAATCTACTTGTGTCTCATTAAGTTCGTTTGAGCAAATTGTTTGAGCATTAATCTGCTCAGTCTAGATACTTTTGAATTTCTCTTCGTATAATATATGCTAAAACATTTAGCATGAAAAAGGATCTAAAAGCATTCAATATAAAAAAGGCAAAAGTACTACATCATAAGTATTTATTTCTAGAACTTATTCGAAGCTTCGTAATTTCTATTAGTTAGATATCACAAATAGTACTTTACCGTTAAGATTAATTAAAAACCTGTTGCAAGCAGCTGGATTTTCTATTTTGTTTTTGATAGTGATTTTTCCACAATAACACGCAAAGAGTTCTAATGCTGCTGAAAATATTGTCCTACCTGACTTCATTTTCAAGAGAAAAATTCTAACTTTAGCCCCTAGATGCTCAGCAAGCTTTGTGTTCCAAAAGGCCATAGTAGTTGCCACATTTATAGATCTTTCGTTTCTAACTTCCAAATCCTCAATTCGAAAGTTGAAAGATTTAGATTTAGGATTATTTCATTAAGATACAGATCAAGGGAGCTAGCTACTTCACTTTTGAACAAAGGCATTTGAAAGTTTTATTTGAAAGAACACGTTATTTTATGTTAATTCTTTCATGCTACTTTTATACTTTCCAAACCGCGCCAGAATGCAAATTAAGTAGGATTTAATAGCAAGAGTAAGTGTAACTTGCAATCTTGGAACGCGCCGCCAAGATAGGAAAGTAGTTTGTAACTGTGACCACCGTACCTAAGGGCCCGGGTTCAAATCTCGGAGAAACCATGAATTTAACTTGTTTGTCTCTTCACTGGACGTAATGGTGGTCCACCTATTAGGTGCCTCCATAATAAAGAGACCACCGCTTCCGGCTTTAGTAGTGGACAACGATCCACCATTTGGGGTCAATTGGAACGTTCCGGCAGAGCTCTTTATCTTTTGAGCTGCTTACCCGTTGATGGAACTGACTTCGGTGAGTCTGTACGGTTTCCAATGGTTATTTAACCTATTATTCAAATTTTTGTTATCTTTCTTGAACTCCTCAACTTCCCCTCGCATTTCCTCGCCCGGATGTAAATTTAAAGTTAAGTGAAGTGAGTATTTAAACCGGTGAATCTCTGTGTTTATTCAGCCCGAGTTTCCGCTAGCCAGCGCACTTTTCGTTTCTGATCTTGCTGTTACGGTAACCAAATAATTGTCGCGCCTGTTAGGTTTGTTGAGTCGACCTGAGTTATCCGTAATTTAGCGTGCTAATTCAGCACTATTCTTTTCAGACTTGAATTTGATTTGTATAATGACGTTTAAGTTCCACCGCAAGTTGTTGGTGTTATTGTAAAGCACGAAGTACGCGCCTTTCTGTTCATGGCTGGAAATAATAAAGGGTTATGATCACCTTTCTTTTGCGCTGGTATTACTTTACGCCTGTGCGAGAATTTGCCAGGTTCATTAGTGGGATCTATATTAGTTAATGCGGACAAGGAGAGACAGATCGTGTAAGTTTTTTCTTGTATTTTCTAGCAGTAAATCTTAGAGGTGATGAGTAGCTGAAGCAGGGTGTTGAAATTTAAGCATTTGTATACCATGACCCCACAAGGAATGATAAGTTTCGTTAAAACTTTTATATATTTACATTTTGCACAATTAATATACTTTTAACTATGTTTTACTTCTTGCTTGAGTTCTAGAATTAAAGATATTTAAGTTATGTGCCAAGGCGTTAAGCCGTCCGAAGAACAGAAAGGTTAATAAGCAACTTCTAAAGTGTCCATTATGTTTAATCTTACGCACTTAAAGCTTCTTACGCCTCATTCAATTTGCTTGTGCGACAGTTGATTAAATTATAATGTACCATTCTATTAATCTACAATGTAAGATTCCCTCCTGCTTTTGATTAAAACATCTCCGGGACGAAAGTTAAAAGCCGAAAGTTTGATGAGCGACTCAAGTTGAATCTCCTTTGCTATGCAATGGAAATGTGCTGCAGTCCTCTCAGAACTGGTTTAATTTATAAATTCGGTTGTTATTAATTTACATTGGGGAGAGAAGCTTTTAACACAAAATTTCTTTTAATTTAATCATTGTAATTTAAGAGCATCTATAAAATAAAAGATCACAAATTAAAAACGAAAATATTAACGCAAATTCATGTTTAAATACTTTACATTATTCAGTGTCTTTTCTTTTTAAAATAATTTCTAATTTTTAACGCATCTTCATTTTCTTTACTCGACGCAAATGTCTCATTCGCTTACGTTTGTTCTTGTTTTAGATATAAATACTTTGAAATACTATAATCGCAGGGATATATGATAGTAGGACTATTAACCTTGATTATTTTAGAAATTTCATTATAAATTCTAATGGAAATAATTAGACTTTTTTCGTACTGTGTGATCTTATCTACATGCTTAAGTAAAACTGATATAACGACATTTTCGTTACTTTATGATTACATTCTTTACATTTTTTAAGAGGTAAGCTATTTCAAAATCTCTAAAAAAGCTACTGATATGTGAATACCAAATTTTTAGCTCTTAGTGGACTTCAGAAATTTAGGAGCGGGATTTCCTAAGTTCTATATTTTAGGATTTAGAGCTAGCAACATTCACGTTCTCTTTCCTAAAATTGAGCTTGGCTCTTCAGATTAGTAGACTGATATGGTGACCATCACATCAATTAGCAAGCACATTAGACAAATGGCGAAACCTTCAAATTAGATTCTGGCATTCCTACTCCCCAGAAGGCGACTAATGAAGACACGACTGCCAGTGGACCAATCCAAGTTGATGATGAATTAGCATCCGCCAGGTTTGAATTCGAGAGCCAATGAAACGTATTAGGATTTTGTGAGTGGGAAATTTCTTGAAAAATTCATTTATGTCCTCGTTAGGCTCGACGAGTATGTTTTCAGAAAGACAGATGTTTCTGTTTCGAAACAATAAAATGTGCACATCAAAAAATCATAACAGTACACTAAATATTCGGTAAATGGTTATTAAAGGTAATGTTTCGTTCTGTTATTTGATTTTTTGCTGATGATGAGATTATTTGTATAGTGTAAAACGTGGTTGCTTGCCAAAGGAGCGTACTTGGTGTAAGTAAAACATAAATTTTAACGGATACTTTCCTTGAGCATCGCTAAACCAATAAACAGTGTATGTCAAACTATAACATCAGAGGGAAAACGTACGACAAACAAAAACTGTTTAGCTTGAGTGGTGTTTCGGAAGGTACGTGACTGCATCAATTCCATGTCATATTTCATATAAAAGTTCTCCAGGACAATCTTCTAGATTCCTATTCTAATCTTCGACAGCTGTATTCCATGTCAGAATTCTGTGCATCACATTGCCGCACCAGGCTCGACAGTATCACGGCTGCCAGCCCATTCGATAACCAGGACGTCACACGCCTCGGATAGACACGGGAGAGTAGGAGAACACATGGTCTTCACATATTTCTTAGATTCTACAGCGGGATTATAACAGCGTGAACGTTTCGCCTCTTCTGCACTGAATCAAATCGAATCGAACCCTAATATTCCACGAATATCGCGCAGAACGCAATGTGTCCGGATCAATGACACATATGGCCATAAAGGCGCATAACATGAATGCAGTCATGACAAGTAGGACCTACAAGGGAGTACCAGTGAGTGGAGGCAAAGAGAAGGAAGAAGATCATAAAATGATCCGACATCGCAAATAAGGAAGAGACGGAGTGTATGAAAAAGCAAGTCAATGTGTGTAGTAAAATTAACTAGCAGTGGTTTAAAGTAAGAAAGTCTCCTCATAGAGTAAACGAATACAATGCAAAACAAGTACAATGAAAGCCAAAACAAATGCAAAACCAATATGAAAGGAAAATGTGAAAAATGACTAGGTGATAGGAAGATTAGTCTTCTTGTGGTGTGCGGCAATGGCCTTAGATCATAGTCCTCTTCAAGCATTTTATAGGTGAAGAGATAAAATGAATTTAAGTATTGACGTCCAAGTGATTTATCGTAGAATTTTGTGTTTGTCTTGTTAAGATAATTTTCAATGGTATCAAGTGTGAGATCTGCACGAAGTGTGACATTTCTGACATAGTAATGTGCATTAGTAATAATGCGAAGGAAACGATTTTGAATTTCCTGTTATTTCAGGAGATCATTTTTTGTAGCAGAAGTCCATGCAGATGCGTAGCTGCTGCCCCCTTTCTATTACTTATTTTACGAACAAAGCCGGTGTATGTTTCTTTATTCTGGTGCTAACCGTTCTTTTAGCCAATGACTAGCTTTCCAGACTCTGGCTCCCACGTGATCCACTACTCAGTATATCATTCGACGATTCCAATTTTATTCCCGATGAACATTATTCGCCATACTTCTCACTCCTTTGGACTTATTTTATTATCTGAACTACTATTTACGCCTAAAGATAGGCTATTTATACATTAGGGTATTTATATTTATTAATGTGGGATAGGGCTTCGGCCCATGAACCCATGACTCATGGCCTGTGGCCATCTAACATAACAAAACGTTCTAGTTGTGGGTGAAATATATAATGAAAATGTCTCTTGCAAATAATTCGAGGTAATTTACGATAATCTAAACTATGCTTGTTCCACATATGGTCCACTTACTGCTATTCGGAATGCTAAAAATTTCCGTATTTTAAATTTGTAAAGAAGTAATATCATCAAAAACATTAGCATTAAAGTAATACGTAGATTTAAGTTGCATTTCTAACATTTTCGCTATTAGTATGTTAATTGTGCAAAATAAGGTAGCTGAATTGTGCGAAAAAAGTGGTGTAAAAAATTAAACAAACGCTTGGAGTATATAGTCGTTCAAATTTACGGTAGATTATTCATTTCCGGTCACGAATCCCGAATCATTTAGAATTTTATCAACAATCTTGGAATGTGTAGCTTGTATTTTTAGCTGTATTAGAATTATAATTAAAATTGTTTTATTTCCCCGTGCAATGCAGCGCGTGACATACTTTAAGAGAAAGCTATGCTGGAAAAGTAAAAATACAAGAGCACGTGCATTTAACATTGAATAAAAGTTCATCTCGGTAAATGCTGTTCAATTTGAATAAATATAATTGACTGCTATGTTCGCCGTAACCGTAATTCTACTCTTTTTTTCTTTTCCAGAAATTGCTAGTCTTCTCTCGCACGGTTGATTTAAAAAGCTATAAAAGCCGGAGAGAAACATCTCAGCTCAGTAGTTGTTTAAGCGAGCTGTTGTTGCTTACTTAGCTGCTGTAATTTTGCCATCGGATTAGCTTTCTCTACGCTTTGGATTGCGTTCTGTTTGACGTTTTAGTAGTTTAAAATGTAGCTTCTGTTTATATTGCGTGATAATCTGATATTGTACGAATATTTTTGAGGAATAATCCAGCGTTTTTGTTATATTTTTTGTGATTAGAAAAAATTTTATTAACTTTTTATCGGACTTGTGCATTCAATCTATTACGAACCCGTAGGCCCGCAACAATATTTATCTGTTGAAAATTAAAAAATACAGTTACAAAAAGTAACGGGTTTTTCTTAGGACATTGCACTCAAAATATTTTGCTTCCACATGAGAATAAAAATTTTAAAAATTGATTCCGAAGAGCTGAGCAAGTTTCCTCAGAAAGAATTTTGAAATTTCAGTGCCACACCAGGTCTCATACATAATTTCAAACTAATATTTAAAACTGCGAAACAAACAATCCTATCAACAAACCCGAAGAATCCTATCAGAATCCTATCAACAAACCCGAAGTTTAACAATCACTATTTCTTTATGTACTACATGTTTAAATTAAAAAACAAAATTGCTTCGCCATAATAAAGCTTCCAAGCTTTCATTCACAGAAAATTGCTCAATTCTTGCTGCATTTAACTTGAGAAGCCAAATAAAAGCATTATGGAAGTTTTCATATTTCGAAACCTTCCAAATACATTTTTAGTTGTTGGATTTTTAACCAAACGGAAGAAATTATTAGTAGGCCATGCAATTGGTAGGTTTTGGAAAACAATTTTTAGAAGGATTCTAAAATTAAATAAAATAAAATAATCTCTTAATATTTATCTATTAATGGTTTTCAAATTTATATCTACCTCTTAAATTTAGGAAATATACGGCTTTAGACAGAATGCATCATGCACTGTAAATATGATTTTGTTCACAGTATTTGTGAGTGTTGTATATTTCAAAGAGCTTAAATTTATAAAAACAGCTTTCATCAATATTTAAGATATGTCTTTTTATGATAATCTTCTTTTATTCCTCTTGCTTCGTAATGACATATATTTATTTTTCATTAATGCATTTTACTTCAAGGCCATCCTAAAACATAAACCAAAATTTATAATTTATTCGTACAATCTTATAGCTGGTAAAATGTTCATTAAATCATATCTGATAAAAATTCCCACAATTTTACAAATTAATCGAATTTTCAATGAAATAATCAGTGAGATAAATGTTAAGCATTTTAGCACGGATTTTCTTTAACATTAAACATTTAAATGACAAATATTTATTAACTATCAAATTTACAATGTAAAATATACCAATTTCTTTTCAGTTATTGCACTATATATTTTATAATTCAGAATTATAAAAAGAACACTACTGCTCTATTACCGGGATCGGATTCAGAAATGTATGAAGGTATGCACATGTATGTGTATATATGTATACACACATACATCCGTTCTTACATATACAGTCGAATCCCGTTAATTGGACCACCGGATAATCGGACCAGCCGCTTTTTCGGACCGAATCCTAAAGAACCGAAACAAATCCTATGTTATATGAGCCTAATATTATTCGCTTACTTGGATTGTATTGTCCGTTTAATCGGATCAAAAAACATGAGAGCGAATAAGAAACAGAAGCTACAAGTCGGTCGCGTACAGCGGGTTCACAGTTGGTCCGCGACATATGGGAGGATCTGTAGCTGCGCTCCCCAGGAGAATGCTTTATTTTTACCTGTGCATGACAAGAGCAAAGCCAGTGGTAGGTGAACACGTGAACCATTTTCTTTGACCTTTCTTAAAACAGTGCCAGCAGTAGCCGCAGCTAGGTTATTGGTCCCACTGCGTCTCCGATTTTCGAGGAAATGAACAAGAGAGTGTCCGGCTCACCTGAAAGGAATTCCCGCCTGTCAATCATGATTAAAGTTTACACGAGAAAGCTATAATTTCACCGCCCTTTTGGGATGATTTTAGTGCCAAACCTTTGAATGGCGAGCATTTTAACTCCCTCTTGACCCCGAAATACCAAGATTTCTTCAGACCACTTTAGTCAGTGAACTGTGCGCGTGTCTTGTATCCCCTGGCAAAATGCCATGACGGAACTTGATGTTAGCTGAAAAAATTGGTTTCCTGGATAAAATCAAACAACAACCACGAAACACTAGTCAGCGTCGGTTGGTGGAAATAACCGAATTGGCAAAGACTAAACGCGCTTGATGAAACAAGAGAATTAGCTGCGAGAAGAATGGGCACATTGTGAAGGACTAGGAGGAACTTCCTAAAAACAGAAACGTGAATTCAAGGATCCAGACTTCGATGAGACCCTTAATGAAAGGTTTGCCATTGTTACTGGACGAGCTGTGTGAGTAAGCGGCCCAAAGTTAAAATGAAAAGTAGAAGAACTCGCTAAAGAACTGCGCCACTGTGGCTTTAAAACTACGGATGATTGGCTGTCTCGATAGAAATCTAGACATGACATAAAATTCAATAAAGCACATGGCAAGAACGAAAGTGCTGATAGTGTAAGTGCTGAAGAATGGAAATCAACAAAACAGCCCAAGCTTCTTGAAAATTTTTCAGCAGGTGACATCTATAATGATGATGAAACTGGGCTGTATTACCGTGCTACACCAGACGGCTCATCAAGTTACAAACATGTTGCACTCTCTGGCTCCAAAATAGCGATGGATCGCGTAACTGTCTTGAGATGCTCAAACATGTTAGAAACGGACAAGAGGAAGCTGTTGGTTATAGGAAAAAGCACTAAGCCTTTCTGCTTTAAAGGGCTTAGGATAGACAGTTTACCAGTTGTGTATCGTGCGAACAGAAATGCGTGGATGACCTCTGAACTGTTTAAAGAACGGCTGAAGGATTGGGACAGAGAGCTATAACGCCAGTCGAGAGAAGTCCTGCTTCTTCTTGACAATTCTGAACCACATCCTCATTTAAATTGCTTGAAGAACATCCAACTGGAATTTCTACCTCCCAGACCACAGCTTTGGTCCAGCCAATGGACATGGGCATCACCAAAAATTTGAAGCAAGGGTGCAAGGTGCATAGTGCAAGGGCGATTAATTACATTCTTGAAACAATTGAAGAAAGTTTGCTGACCTCATCGTCAAAAGCCAGCGAAATCTGGGCAAAGGTCAACTTCTTACAAATAGTTACATTTGTGGCCAACAGCTGGAGAAAAGTGAGTAGTGAGACAATTCAGAACTGTTTTTCTCGCTGTGACTTTAAGCACTTGGTTTTGGAGATGGATGTGGACATGCTCATTGAAAGTGAAAATGATGACGGACATGTGGAACTTCAAAGGTACAAAATTGCGAAGAATTTTTCGACAACGAGCATCAATGCTACGATGAAAATGAAGATTACGACGCTGCAATCGTTACTCGAGTTGCAGCAACACGCACGACAGCATCGGAAGATCAAGAAAGTGATGATGATGCCGCTAATAGGTTGGTGCAAGTGACAACATAGGATATTTCAAGCAGGAGGGAAATGAAGACAGTCCCAATGCTGCGTTATATGTTTTTGGCGATTTCGTTCACGTGCAATCCATCAAGAGAAAGCGTCAGATCACATTGGATAAGTTCTTCAAATGTTGACTGGAACTTGGTAAGAACTTGTTTTTATTGTGCTTCGCATGCTGAGTATCGTGGAGATCGTTTCTTAGAATTTTTTTCTAAATTAATTTTCTCAATGAAAATAGTTCGACTGTAGTTCTTGTTTGTACATGTATGTTCGCCATACGATTGTACCGCACAATAAAGGTCATAATTAAATTTTAGTACATGATTTACATGTACATTTACTGCTTGCTACGTATCGTACATCCCGTCTTACAACATAGGACATGTTCGTGTAATCGAACCAGCCGGTTATTAGAACCAAAACGATCGCTTCCCGATGTGGTCCAATTAACTGGAATCGATTGTACATGCAAACGTGAAGCCATACATCCATCCATATAAGCATACATATATACATAGATACATTTCTGAATCTGGTCCTGATAACAGAAGAGTACCAAAAGAACTTCATCTTTATTTGAAAATTCTAAATTTGTCTTTCTTAAAAGTTTAAACTGATATTTAACATACGCATAAACGCAGACGTAATACATGTAAAACATTTCGAAGCTTTTAATTAACTTCAGTTTCAAATACTGTACATAAAAGAGCGACATAAACAGACAAATATGAACATACACAACTTTAAATATAACTATACAAACTGAGAAATCGAAATGGTGGATCGTATAGCAACTAAAGTGTTCTTTTAAAAAGAAAACAAAATTTCGTTAAGTTTTATACTTCCGTTTTTTCCTTATTATTATGCTATTTATATAAGGAAACAAAAACAGACATTTTTAAGGTAATCAACAACAAATCATTTATATAAAACATTTTAGGTTGATTAATTTTAAAAATGTGGTGAACTTCACTGTCATAAGTCTAAAACTAACTCTGTAGAGTTGACTTTCTTTGTTAATATACAAAGCACTTAACTCTATGAAGACGTTACTTGACTTATAGCTATGTCCAAGTAACCACAGAAACTTGGGAAGGTGTATAAGATCCTTTTATTTAAAATTAAATAGATGAGCAGAAGGCTCTTCTAGTGTTTATAAAATCCACCAGCACTTATGGCGAGAAACACAAAGTAGTAAGTCAAATGTAAAGCTAAATTTAAATCACTAACCATCAAAGGCTACATAGAGCAACTTAAAAAAGTTGGCACAGACTTCACAGGTTTGAATTCAACTATTGGCAATTAAGATGCACAGCCGAAACAGGAACTCTTATCTAGAACAGCAAACCTAGTAACATAGCTTTCAAGTGATAGAACATGCTCTAACTTAACAATCTCAAAATCTTCCTTTATACATACAGGGACACTCATTCACATTCTGGCGGGAAAACAGAAAGAGAGAAGTGATAGTAGATTCAAAACATAAAATAACTGGCGATTCAAATTAAAGGAACCATACAACGTTTCTTCTCTTTTCACTTCTTTGTAAAGGAAGTACTACAATTGATTATTTTACACCAACTGGGTGATATCTGATCCGCAGCATCTTGTAGACTGATAAGTATGTACTAACTTTGTACCCCATGCTTCACAGACAGTCTCAAATTCAAAATGATGGTCTGCTATTTAACAATTTTGTTTTCATGCAAAATGGCGCTTTTAAAGAAGTATTGGACGGAAGGCTATGTTTGTGCTCTTTCCAAAGAAACTTATTCGTATTTAGTTATTCGAAAATACTCTGAAAACCCTTATTTTTTGTTATCTAAAGCAATGACAGACAATATTGTCAATAAGAAAGGAAAAAACGTCAAAATTTAGCTTGTTCCAAATACATATCCAAGTTAGAAACGGAATGTTTCAAAGGTAAGAACTTTAATGCTAAAAGAAAATCTTCGAAGTCAAAACACAGCTGCATAATCATTAAAATGCTCAGTATCAGTTGTAAACAAAGTAATTAATGGTGATTTGAATCTTAAAAAGGCGAAAAAAACATAATGTGCATCAACTTTCTTCACATCACCGAAAGTAGAAATTCTGCAGAATTTTCTGTAGGAAACAGTTATTCGGACAAAAATAGAAAAATGTTGTCGCAATAGATGAATCGTTGGTATATTTAAATGACCGCAATAAAAACGAAATTCATTTATTACCATCAAGGAGTAGAAACATCTTAGAACATAGTTCAAAGAATCTACAGTTTTTTAAAGGGATTTAGGATTGTTGCTGGCTTTTGTTGTAATGACAGATAAAAATTAAATAGAATCGAGAAAACTGTTAAGGTCAACTCCACATGTTATCAGGAACATATTTTATACCCAATTTTCAAATATGAAATACCTACCCATAGTACCATCAATCAGTACAGCTGCATCAAAACAAAGAAGGAAGCCACATGTCAAAATCCAATATTAATTTCATGGAAGAAATGGAAGAAGAAGGGGTACCTTTACTCATATCACTACTAAATCTCATAATGCATCATCCATGGATTTTTGCGCGTTCGGACTTTTAAAAAGCAGATTCTCCAGACGTCGACCTGCAACCCTCCTTGGACTATGGAAAGCTGTTCAAGAGGAATGGAATAAAATATCTATTCTGCTACTAAAAAAAGCTTTATTGTCTTGGAATTCACGGTGCAGAAAGATAGTGAAGAATAAGGGTTTTAAAACGGAACCTTAGAACAAAACTTTTAGGTAAAATATTCCTATAAATGCAATGAAAATCATCTAATGATGTGCGAACAGCCTTAGTAGATGCTGGTAAATATTTTAATTTCATTTAATAATGTCCTTATTATGCTGATTGGATTTCTTATTTCTCATGTTTAGAAATCTCCTCACACATTTCCGAAGAAGGCAACTTAAACTATTGTAAAAAATAAAAATGAATCGTGATTAAAATGTAACACATGTTAGCTAACTTAACATTGTCATTGTACACATTGTTATGTTACGCTGTTAGCTTACTTAGTTATTGCAAAGCGAGGAACATGTTAAGTAAAACAATGATTCAAAAAGGTAATTGCCCCTTTTTCGTTCTGTACTGGTCACTTGTAGGTCATAATTGGTGACAGTTAAGTTTGAATTAGGAGGAGCCGGTAGCTGCGAGTATAACATAGAACACATTTATACCCTGCACACACATACACAAAAAGAGAGAAAAAAAGGGGGTAGTTCTATATCTTTCGTTTTAGAGTGTCGATTGACGAAATTTAACTAACCTTTTTAATGTCTCGAAAATGCTATGCTATATATATCAGTGCTATGAGATTTGTATATAGCATTGTCCTAACATAGGTATTTTAACACAAAATCGGACTTTTTCTGTGATGACTTACCTAGTCTTTCCATATTTCGATTTTACAACTCAAATTATGTCTAAATATTATTATTTTTTTTAATTTGCTGAGAAACTAACTAAGAAATTTAAACATTTATCTTGGCTCACTTTTTCAGCTTGCCTCAAGATTCACTTTGCGAAATTCTTAATTTATAGTATTATATTTTGCTTTCCCCTTTTTCAGTGCGCACGAGCAGACATATAAGTGCCCCTTTCTTCATTTCAAATAATTTTAACAAAATGAGTAAAGCACTTTTGGCGTTATTATCGTTTATAACAAATATGCCAAATTTAAAAACGCGCCAATATATAAACTCACTTATATCTTGGGAAAGTTTGAATAATTTTTTGCAGTTATGCCTAAATGTACATCGACTTTAAGGTGATGATAAATATATTATAGATTAGAATTCCCACATTTTTGAAGAAAATTTATAAAAATTACTACAAAATGCAAATTTTAAACATAAATCAGAATATATCCGCAAATCATTTGTGAATTGAGCCTAAATTTCTAACTGTAAAAGAAGGAATCAAGTAAGCTTAAGAAAAAAAAGAGATGTTAATAAAATATATACCAAATTTAATTAACACTGAGGAGGTGAAATTTTCAGTTTTTTTTTAAACTACTCGTGCGATTTTTACAAAACTTGGCACTTTCATAATTTGAGTCGTAGAATCGAAGTATGGGAAAAAATAGGTATATTGTTTCAGAAAATGTCCGATTTTGAGTTAGGATATCTATATCAGAACCATGCTATATATAAATCTGTATCAGAATATCTATATGAGAATCGCACTATGTATACACTGCCCTAAGTCGCGATTTCGGAGAGATGAAAAACGCCTTTGAATTTCGTCAATCGGCCCAATAGAACGGGAGATATAGAACTGCCCCCCCCCTTTTTTTAAAGAAGTCCTGTGAAAGCAGTAATTCGCTAGTACCAGATTTATTAGTGGTGCTTCTAAGAAAATATTAAAGACTAAAACACCACAATTTCTTATATATCACATCACATTTACTGTTTACGAAATGCTCTTCACAAAAATTTTATAAAAAATGAAGAAACCTTTCTTTTATATTCATCTTTTATGTAAAATATTCATATTCGTATCCCAGGATGCGTTTCGGGATTATAGTATTTAATTACAAACCCCTATAACACTCACATTATCACTAACAACATTATCGCTAACAACGTAAATTTCCTAAGTATTTCATCAGTACTAGTTTAGAGGAATATATTTTGAGCAATTAAATTAAAATGCATAAATTAAATTAAAATACACTCAACTTAATTTATTACATGATACAAATGAAATTTTATTTTCGTTTAAATATGCACACTTGCTTCAAAGTACGATTTCTTTCAAACTCAAACATGAAATATCTAACAATCGTAAAAATCGCTCGAATTGGGAATTTGGAATTTTCTATTATCTGTTTCCCATTTTGTAATAACGCATTTCTAATTAACAAACTCAACGATTTCAAAGCGAGCAATAGCAATATTAAAAGAAAAGAAATATTATTATCACCAGCGCGCGAGACTGTCTATCGGAAAGCCTAAAAATATGATGTTTTTAAATATTTTGTGATACTGCGGTTGAATTGAATTTTATGCGGTTTAAGTGCGAAGAATATGATATGTAATAACTAAAGATAACTCGCAAAACGTTAAAAAGGTTCCTTTCAGCATAATATAAAATCTTCCGAAGATAAAACTAGCCAGGATTTGGCGATTGAGTCTCCTAATCCCCAGCAGCCCTTTAAAAGGGAGAATAAAATTAACCTTGCAATAGCTCATACGATATCTTCATTTCTACTTCCCTGTAACTTAAATTCTTGTTCGTTCTTCATGTTATCTACGTTATTTCTTTGGCCTGAAAACATTCATAAATAGAGAAGACAAATGCCCAACTGACTCATCGCAATCGTAGATTGAATGCCAGTTCTTTCGCGTGTTTGCTTCGCTCTGATCGATCAATCTTATATTGGGTTGGTATAGATTTCAGCATTTAGAAGGGAAAAGGTTCGGCGTGACCTTTGCAAGTAGTTTGCTAGGGTTAGTCTTTGTTGGAAACTTACGTGAATACTTTTTTAAATTTTCAGAACCTGGCGCTAAAAGGCTGAGAGGGAAATCATGTGGGGGGAGGGGAAATACGCAAAGAAGTACGGTATATAAAAGGGTCCGGAATCAAGACGCGCAAAGAAAAATTCCTGAAAAGATTATAAGAGTCTTCTTTGGTAACCTAAACTGAATGAAAACTTTAAGGATTTTAGTGACTTAGGAATTACAACATATACTGGAAAAGGTTGTAAAATACCCTTTTGTTAATATTTACTTATTTTATGAACAAAGTGACTGCTTTTGTGTTTCAGAAAGTTTTATGTTGAAGATTATTAATTTGAGGGTGTTTTAAAAATTCAGGAAAACATAAGATGGAATTAAATAATAATATTTTAAAAGTTGATTTCTATGAATGCATCCAGAAGTTTTTTTATAATGCATATATATGCATATTTAAGAAAACGTGAATGTGGAAAGTTAACCCTTCTAATACATCTTTTAAAAACAAGTAACATTACATTATACACTGACTACCAATAAGTATTTGGACACCTATGCAAATGACGATATCTTCGGTCCTAAGGCACGTCATGGACTCCGCCGGTATATATCGTGTAGGAAACAGCATCGGCTTTAGTAGCATGCAAGATGCCTCGCAGTTCGGAGCTCTCTGATTTCGAGAAAGGTATAATTATCGGGTATCACAAATGTGGCCGATCTATAAGAGACATATCTAGCGATCTGAAGTACCCAAAATCGACAGTGGCCTATGTGATTAAGAAGTGGAAGGTGAGCGGTGATTGTCGGAATGTGCCCCGAGTCGGCACACCAAAGAAACTGGGAGATCGAGACCGAGAGTGCTGTCCAGAGAAATTCGAAACAACCTCACCCAACCGATGGCCCTCATCCGCGAGGAGTTTCAATAGGCATCCGGGAGTATTGTTTCAATGAATACCATCCGTAAGGAAGCACATCTGCGTGGTTTTCATGGTCGTGCTGCTGCCCAAAAGCTTTTGATCACAAAGTCCAACAGCGCTGCTCGGTTAATGTGCTGCAAAGAACATCGAAATTGCACCATAGATCAGTGGAAACGGGTTCTTTGGAGTGATGAATCAAGGTTTACCCCATACCGTTCGGATGGCAGGGTCTGGGTCTGGCATCTACCTGGAGAACGTCTCTTGCCAGAATGCATTGTGCCGACAGTCAAGTTCGGCGGAGGTGAAACTATGGTCTGGGGGTGTTTCTCCTGGTATGGGCTGGGACCGTTGGTCCCCATTCATGGTAAGCTCAACTCCGATGCCTACTGCACTATTTTGGATGACAATGTGCTTCCTACGTTGTGGCAGTTTTACGGGTTGGACCCCTGTTACTTTCAGGACGACAACGCCAGTTGTCATGTTTCGACGTTAACCAAGGCTTGGTATGGTGCCAATGGAGTTCATCGAATGGACTGGTCTGCCCAGAGTCCAGACCTGAACCCTATCGAGAACCTCTGGGAAGAGTTGCATCGCCGAATTCAGGGGTGCACTACCTGTGCAAAATCGGAAGGAACTTCTATGTCTTCTCCAAGCCGAGTGGAAGAAAATACCACTAGCTGTCATACAAAGACTTGTGGAAAGTATGCCCCGGAGGGTCCACGCTGTAATTACCTCTCGTGGAGACTCTACCAACTATTGATTTTGAATAAAGTTAGTTTTTCTTTTCTATCACAGGTGTCCAAATACTTATTGGCAGTCAGTGTATTTCGACTGCCTTATCCACGGCTATGAACGCAAAGACGCATGTGCCATTCGGACCGAATTATTCTCAAAATAGGGTGGAATGGTGGGGCTTTCTTACCCTCCAGCAAATCTCTTTCCGGAGAAAGAAAGACATTCACGTGATGTTTCACATCGCAGCAAGTAATAATGCTCCTTTTGGACGAGCTTATGTGTTTTGGCAGAATGCCAGCCAGGGTTGCGTTTAAGACGGTCGAACTATTCTTAACGACAGTGTATCAAGAGTAATCAGTATGTTCTTAACAACATTCTGATGCTTCTCAACGCAATAAAATTGGTAATAAGGTACTAGCAGTTTTTAGAGTGGCTTCCACGTAGCCGTTAAGTTGCATTTATAAGTATGAGGATATAACACTTATTTACATTCTTTTACTGCATTCGCTTATCATCGAACGATAAGTGCTTTAAATTTACTGTAAAAACAGAAAACTGAAAAATGCTAAGAAAAGACGTTTCCTACAGATGTGCTATCCAGGTAATTGTAACTAATTCAAAAACCTAATTTTTACCCACGTTAAAAACCTACTACAACTAATCTTGAGTTTTCTGATTTTAATTTGCACTCAACCCCCAAATAATAATAAAAGCAACCTATTACTTAGATGAAAAGCCGCCAATCAGCTTTAAGGGAGGATGTAGTACATCTAACTGAAAAGCCATTTATCCATGCTAAGCTTTATTAAAAAACAGCAGATATTTTTCTTTTATTTCCAGTAAAATAAGAAAAATCTATAAGTTTAAAGCTAAGTATTAAGCCATCACGTTCCAACTTCCGGTTGAAAAGGCTTATTTGATGCGAAGACGGGAAGAAAAATATTTCTTCTCGTATCGCAGATAATTAAGGAATCCTGAATCATTTTTAATGGAGGATTACTAATACATGGGTGTAATATAACCAGATGGTATTAGTTTGCAATTGGATAGAACATCGCTTCTCTTTACTTTAATTTTAACTTGAATAGGAAATCTCGTATTTATTATAAATGCTATTTGGTGAAATGTAGAGGAACATACACTCGTAGGAATGAATTTTCAACATTAAATACACCTTCGATACTGTACCAGATACACAATCTCAAGTTTTTGTTTTACTTCCTCTTACAAGGAAGGAAGGAAGTATTGTAATAACACCTGTGTATCTATACAAGGAAGTATTGTAATCTCGAAAAATTTCGGGTATCATATTACACCGAAAATATCCCATTTCAACCGTTTCTCGAAACCATTTGAACGATATTTTTGTGTGACATCTGTACGTACGGAGGTAATAAAAGACTTTTTTTGCCATAAAGGATTGTAAATTGGATTTAAAATGGATTCAGAGAAGATATTTTCTTGACGTCTGTACGTTCATCAGTACGTACATACGTGTGTACGTATCTCGCATAACTCAAGAACGAGTAGTCATAGAACGTTGAAATTTTGCGCATAGGACTGCTATAACATACAGCTGTGCAACTTCCTTTTACGTTGCAATCGGCGCTCGAATCATATATTTAAATATATATATATATATTCCCACTCTGTTATCTGGCTCAGTGAGCTTAGTTTTTAATTCTTATATGTTGGTAAATAGTGCATTTTTGTTTTAAAAGTGATTGAATTATACGATTTTTATGTTTCGAATAAGATTTTTATGTGTTTAATTAATCTGCATGCAATAGTTGTAGAATTTTCAATAATTTAAAAGTTTAAGTGGCGAGTTAAAAGTTTAAGTGGCGAGTGGCTATTTGTTTACATTTGAAATTCAGTAGATTAGTGAATTAAGCCAGTTTTTGCACATTCATTGTCTTTTTGCCTAGTGGGACCAAACGTAAATTTCAGTTTTGTGCATTGAAAACTCACCTTCTTGCCAGCTGGCCGAATTGCTTCTTTTTGCGTAGAAACATTAATTTTAACTGTAAAAATTGTAATCTAACTGTATTTAGTGCTTTATCGTTTTCTGTATTTTACAGTTTTTAATGAAGATGTTTTGAGGTTTTATGTACTTTTGCCTTGCCATGAAGTAAGAACTAAATTATTTGAATGAAGAGTACATCTCTAACGAAATTCCAGGAAACACGTTTAAGTAAATGCAGTAAAAAATGTGTACAATAAGCCATATAAGGAAATCACGTGGTGTTCACATTAGACATTTTTAAAAAGTGCTGTATGTAGAAATGTAATGCAACAGTCATAGGAATAAAATCTTCACACTGCATATAGTACCGACACACTATTGAAACATGCGGTTGCATGTTTATAATAAATGTTATTCGCACATATAAAGGGTAGTGCAATATTCGCAGGAACAAAATTTCAGTATTACTTGCACCTTTGTCATCTTGCTAAAACCACGAATCTGTAAAATCATTATACTAGCATTTTAAAATTTCATACCTTCGGAAGAATCGAACTATCATGTAACATATTAAAAGTCCTAATGACAAAATTTTGATGCTCGACATTTGACTGCAGAAATTTTTAATTTTACGTTTAATCAAAAATTAGCAGTCACTATACAAGAAGTCTGGCTGTCCAACGACAAGCGAAATAGCCAACAAGTGCACAATACACATAAATATTTATCAGCCATGTGCGTGTGTCGAATATTAAATTAGGGTAAATTAACGACAATAATAGACCTTCTTTTATATGAATGACAGAAAATATGCGTTTTTTATTTTGTCATAATACTTTCAAATCTATTTAAGCGAAAAAGTGAATATTGTAGATGAGTTATTTTGGCATAGTTCCGATAATAAACTACATATGTTAGAACGAACTTCGTAATTCTATATTCCTGCAATAAGATTTAAAATATAGGTCGAGAATTTCAAGAAAATTGCAGAGAAAGACAAGGAAATTACTTTTTCTCATGTCGAGTTCGAACGTTAAGTTTCCATAGCAACGGCATCTCCGTAAGAACATTGGGGTGCAGTCGATAAGCATGTAGGTAAAAAACAGGAAATATTTGCATGGGTAAGAAAGAATTCAGACATCTTTTGATTCGATTTCTGCTTAAAATAGACCAATTTAATAAAGATTCGAGATAAAGCAGTCTTTGGAAGTTCGAACTCCGGAAATATCATACTCGCAAAGGAAATAGGATGACTATAATTAAATGAGAATCATGTGGATTGGTTAAATGGGAAAAGATAGGAACGGTGACAGTGGATAAAGAACAAGCAGATCAAAAGAATTGAGCCTCACTTCACATAACCAAATGTCATATCTAGGACGTAAAGCAAAAGAAAAGAACAGAAAATGCTATTATATTGTAAATATCTCATATATGAAACGTCTAATTCTATAGTTTCACTGAATGTCATATTACAGATAACAATAAGAGCAAAAAACATAGGAATAATAATAGATACTGAAGCAGTTAGTAATAGTATAAACTAACTCCAAATGCAGTTTAGTTAGGGCAATTTTAGTTGATGTTCAGCACTACTGCAAAAATCTTTTGAAAGATTCATCAACAACTTTACACTTCTACACAGACTGTTCGCACATTTTGTACACTAATTTGCTTTGCTGTTAAAAAAGTCTTCTGCTTGAAAATTTTTTTAACTACAACTACAGTGTCTCACAAAAGTGATGGGACCCTTGTGCTTTACAAAAGGAAACTGTGGTAAAATAAATTAAAAAATATGTAAAACTTTTTTGTGGGTGTGTTTCATACTTACATTTAGTAACAATTATTACATAACATACATTTTCTCAAAATATTAAAATATTAATTTAATAAAAAATACAATTGTTTAGAACGGAGCAAAAAATGGCTCACATAAGTGATGGGACACTTACTTTTCCACCAAATATTTATCCAAAACTTTTACTTTTTAATAATTAATATTTTGTTGAATTTCCTTTTACTTTTAAAACATGATTTAATCTTCTTGGGATGGATTCGACTAATTTTTTTGTGATTTCTGGAGTGATTTTACCCCATTCTTCTTGAAGCACCGATTTTAACTGTTGTTTTGAAGAAATGATGTATTTGTGAATTCTTGATTCCAATTCTTGCCAAATATTCTCTATGGGATTTAAGTCTGGAGATTGTGGAGGTGTTTTTATTATTTCAGGGACAGTTAAACAGCAGCCAGAGTCTAACGTTCAAAGCAGTGTGCTTGGGGTCATTGTCCTGGTAGAATTTAAACTCGTTATGAAGGTTTAATTTTCGTGATGAAGATTTCAAATTTTGATTTAATACGCCAATATACTTGTACTGATCCATTATACTGTCAATAAAAACAAGATTACCAAGTCCAGCGAACGACATACACCCCCATACCATAACTCCTCCTCCACCATGTTTTACTGTTGGCACGAGGTTGTGTTTGCGAAATTCTTCCCTGGGTTTTCTCTTCACCAAGATTCTACCGTCAGAACCAAATATATTAAATTTACTCTCATCAGAAAATATAACTTCATTCCAGTAATCACAATTCTTATTTATGTTGGATTTTGCAAAAGCCAGTCTGAGTTTTCTATTCTTTTCACTTACGAAGAATTTTTTCCTGGCTCCTCTAATGTGATATCCAGTAGATCGAATTACTCTTCTAATAGTCTCAGAATTAAAAATTACTCCATATAATGCTTGTAAATCAGCAGCAACTTTAGGAGCACTCATTCTTGGATATTTTTTTAATATTTCGAACGATAATTCGCTTTATTCCATTGGATAGCTTTGATGGTCGGCCAGGTCTTCTTTTATCCTGAATCATATGATTCTTTTTATATCGTTTAATGATACTGAAAACTGTTGAATGACTCAAATTAACTGTTTCAGCAGTTTCTCTAATAGATTTTCCACGTTCAATATGCAAATTAATAACTAATTTTCGAATTTCAGGCAAAGTTTCTTTTCGTTTAGCATTCATGGCTGCATAGAGCTAAAAAACACAAAAATTCCAAAACAAACTGGAGAGAAATAATGCAGACGATTTTATAAATTATTGCCAATTGCATTTGAGTAAAAATAAAAACCCAAAAAAAATATTTTCATTGCTTACTTCAGACGATTTTTGTTGCATAGTTTAATGGTGTCCCATCACTTATGTGAGCCATTTTTTGCTCCGTTCTAAACAATTGTACTTTTATTAAATTAATATTTTAATATTTTGAGAAAATGTATGTTATGTAATAATTGTTACTAAATTTAAGTATGAAACACACCCACAAAAATTTTTTACATGTTTTTTAAATTTATTTTATTACAATTTCCTTTTGTAAAGCATAGGTGTCCCATCATTTTGTGAGACACTGTATATGTTTGAAAGTATAAATTATCGTCTGCTACATGACAGTTTTCTTTTCATGCAAAATGGCGCTTTTAAAGAAGCAATGAATGAAAGCTTATGATTCAGCTCTTTCTGAAGAAATTTATTCCGATCTAATTATTAACAAACGTTGTGAAAGCCACGATATTTCGAGATTTAAAGCTACGATAGGTGATATTGTCAACAAGAAAGGAAAGAAACTTCAGTGTTTGGCTTCAATTGGAAAAATTGTTCCAAATACATATGAAACAGAATATTTCGAATGTTGCAAAGGTAACATCTTTAACGTTAAAAGAAAATCCGCCAAAGTAAAGGATAGTTGCAAAATCATTCAAATGCTTAACGTCAGCGGTAAACAAAGTGATTAATGTTGATTTGAATCTCTAAAAGGCGAAAATACAAAATGTACATCGTCTTTCTCCACGACATATCGGAGAACGCAGAACGCGCTACCGAATTCTTTTTGACAAACATTTATCCGGACAAAAATGGAAAACTGTTGTCACAATAGAACTGATCTTGGGTATATTTAAATGATTGCAATAAAAGGAGATCCATTTATTATTATCAAAGAGAAGAAAAAAATCTTAAAACATAATTCAAAAAGAAACAGAAAGTTTTTCAAAGAGATTTATGATTAATACTAGTTTTTCATTTAACGCTCATAAAACAAATCTGAAGTGTACACCACATAACTTCCTTGTACGGAATATTAAATTATACACACTTTGCATTTCATTTAAACTTATTGGATTGAATTAAACCTACTTCACTGATAGCGCATAAACCACAATAGAATAAATACACTCTTTAAAATTCACTCTATTTGTTTACCATAGCAACACTCTCTCCCTAGATTCACTTAACAGAGTTACATCTCTTTCATTTTATAACTTAGAATGCACAAAATGTATGTATATCCTCTGTAGAATTACCTAATTGTTGCCACATGTTCTATTCAAATACTATAATAAATCTAAAACGATTTGTAAAAGAAATTAAACAAACAAACAAAACAAAAAAAAAGAAAGAAAGAAAGAAACCGCTTTTAACAGACGATTCAGTATTTCTCATTCAACTGATTCAGTTCACACTTCGCGACAAGGCAAAAATACGTAAAATCTCAAAACATCTGTATTAAAAATTACGAACTTAAATCTTAAACATGTATTTCCTCGAATACATTCCCGAATGAATTAAGCATGATTTAATTCGCAATAATAAAAGAAGGCGTTACCTTTGTTGTTGCGAAGCTTAGTTTCCCTAGATTGGCAACAAATCCACTATTCTTCTAAGTTTCAAATGTAAACAAATATGGCTGCCATAGAAAAAGTATTAGGCTTAGCCGCGCTGAAACAACATTTAAATAGATGCTAATTCTACAAATCTTGCACTCAAATTTCCTTAAGGCATAAAAACCTTACCCAGAAGATAAGAACAACATAATTCAATCATTTTTAAAACAACAAATACTCAATTTACCAACATATAAAAAACTTAGCTCACTGAACCGAGTAAGAGAGTGGATATATGTACATAAATGTATATACTTGTGGTGCTGCCGATTGGCACCAAAATAGTAGCCGCACATCTACATGTTATAACAGTCCTATATACAAAATTTCAATGTTCTGAGGCTACTCGTTTGTTTTTGATTTATGTGAGATATATACATACACACGTACGTACGCACAGACGCCATTAAAAATCTCTTTAGAATCCATTTTAAATCAGTTTTATAATTTTTTTATGGAAAAAGAGTCCTTCCTTCTGTTCTTACGGACGGATGTCACTAAAAAACATCGTTAAATTGCATTCGATAGCTGTCAAAGTAGATATTTTCGTTGAAATATCATACCCGAAATTTTTCGCTATTGCAATACTTCCTTTTTACTTCGTACAATGAAGTAAAAAAAATCAGTCACTAAGTTCAATTTTCAAAGTACCTTCTACTATGCAATTATTGCCATATAAATTAAAATCCAAACAGCCCACCATCCTTTTTCAGATATCATGTGAAACAAAGTATTTTGCTAGAGACCGTTCCAGAGAAAGAAGAACGGAGGGACGATTCTTAACATCTACTTTTCCCATATTTCATGAATAGTTTTATCTGCCTTAATTGAAATAAAAACAATTCCTTAGCTAATTAAATATTACATGGAAATATCAGGAAATGTTTAGGATTAAAATTCTTCGATTTAGAATAAAAGCACATATAATAGTTGGAGTACCGCAAACATGCTGTACATATTTAAAATATGATGTATAACTTATATAATGTTGACCATATGTCACAATATCAGTTATTCGTACATGGTACTGTTTTATTGTTTTATTCATGTATCCCCTCCAGAGCTGTTGTTGTTGTTGCTAATGCTCGCTTGTCTGACCTATAGTCAGGCCCAAGCTCACGAAATTCGCCGTGGTAAGAGCGCAAGTTATACGCCTGTTGTCGGCAACAGCCTTGACCACCCTACATGTGAGAATGCCATTTAGCTCAGTTTCACCCCCGATTTTGTTGGCGAGTACCCCACGGGGACGAGTCCGAGGGTCTCTCACAGCATTCGAGAGGTCTTTGGTTCGAATCTCGGCGAGAGCATTGCTCATTTTTTATATCGCCTGCTTCGAAATAACTTAATGTCTCTAAATTTTACTTATTATTAATTACATTGAGAAGGTATTATTTATTCAAAAATATTATGTCAGTATTTAGGATATAATTAAGACTACATTTTAAAATGTTATGTCTTACTGTTCAAGGAAAACCGAATTAACTTGATCAATGTACGAAGCAAATATTTCAGCAAAGCAAGTAATTCTGTACCAAGGCGGCTGGTCGAGTGTTCAGTACGGATGCTTACAGCAGCCGATTGGTGCTAGGACGGTTAATATACACAGACGTTACCTGGTAGCCAATTGGAGACAGATTGGTGCCTTCTCCACTTCTGCTTGTTCCTTCTATGTTTACCATTAAATATAATGCGTGTTTTCCTTTTGAGCAGTAACAATAAAAGTAATATGACAGAGTTATATTTATGCATTTATACTTCATCTAAAGTGCACAGAAGGTGGATTTAACAAAGAAAATCTGAGTTAAAATAACACTCCAAATAACGATTATTGGAAGTACAGAGGCAACAAGAATCAGCATAATTTTCATAAAATCACAGAGCTAGTTTCGAAGGTTTAAATATAGAAAATTTTCTTCAGTTGCAGAAGTGTAAGTAATGAAA
Organism: Stegodyphus mimosarum; assembly: GCA_000611955.2. Lineage (NCBI taxonomy): Eukaryota > Metazoa > Arthropoda > Arachnida > Araneae > Eresidae > Stegodyphus > Stegodyphus mimosarum. Next base: position 550,448 of record KK112890.1, read on the forward strand.
ATGAAGTCTGTGCTGAGGTAAAAAAAATGAGAGGAAGGAAATCTACTACTGGCGCCATCCATTGATGAAAAATAAAAGTAACTACGAAATAATTCCTTAAAGGCTGAGGGTAAAGACGGATTGGAACTGGGATCGTTATCTAGAACTGAAAGATTATGAATTTGAAACGCTTCCAGAAAATCTAATTCGCCACCAGAGGATGTTTTTTGAATACTTTTAGCCGTATAAAAATGGAAAATGTGATTTAGGAATAACAGTGTTGCGTAACAGATGATTTATGTGCCCTTTTTTACTAACATATGCCTCACGTTCTTTTAAGCGAAATTTTGGGGCTCTCTTAGTTTGATCAATGTAAATTAAACCACATGGGCAAGTAATCTGGTATGTATCCCAAGCGTTAAAGACCTCATTCCCAGTATGAAACTAGTCTTGCAAAGTTATGACTATTACGCTGATTCTTGCTACTTTAGCACTAGCAATAAACAACAGCTTCTTCAACAACACTACAAACTCTTTAATCAAGACATAGTTTCTCCCGACATTTATCCTGTCAAAAGTAGTAAATCTAAATTTAGATAATTACTTTTGATTCAATAGTTGTCGCCTTCTTCTTCTAACTTCATCAAGAGGAAGTAATGGAAATGGCTGTGAAATATTGTATGAAATCTTAATGTGTTTACAAATAATACCAAACGTAAACGTTAATCCATCTCCCTAGTACTCCGTTTTTATACGTAGAAAATGTGTATCTACGATCGCGAGTGGAAATTCTTCTGAAACGAATTTAGATGAGAGAGATATGCCAGAAAATGCATGAAATATTTGCCTACCTAATGTTGAAATGTTAACTATAATTTTTTAAAGAATAAATTCCAAATATTCCAAATTTAAAAGTTTAGCGATGCCGGATCCTTAAGTTTGCAGTTATTTTATAATACACATTACTTTTAACTTGAATTTTCCATATGTAATTAAATAAAATAAAAGTTGAAGATTTTAATAGAGAATAGCAACTATCAAAATACTGTAAAATAACACTTGAGCAAAGATAAAAAATTCGCAATTTTGAGATTAAGGCTTTTGAAATGAAGACTGCTACAGAAGAGCAAGTTTTTCCTAATTTTACAGACGTTTCCAGTTTATTCGTCAACAACGGATAAAAGAATATTTCATTCAATGATAATGAATATTAAAATAAAAATTAACTACACATTCTGCTCATGAATGACTCCTTTTCTCGAATTAAAAAGCACTCAACAGCGACAGATTTTACTATTTTTTTAAAATGTGTTCAACAAAATCTGTTAAAAATAATGAATAATTTTTCCCGTGTTTTCGTTGAGAGATCGTATGACACTGGCATATTAAAAATTAAATTTCTCCAAGCAATTTTTATGTGAAATAACTAAAATGACTACAGATAAGTTGTAAAATTAAATAACTGAAAACATATGAGCTTCATACACAGATGACAATAATGACGTGAATCATGACACATTTCTTTTCGCATTTGTCGGTCATATATTAATTCATCATTTCTAAGTTGAGTAATATGAGTAAAAGAATATCGCAGAAATGCCTTAAAGAGAGTAAGTAAATTAAAAGCGAATACAAATTTCAATTTTTTCAAAATCTAGTACATCTTCCTTTCATAATTTATTACAAAATATTTCTGTCCTTTCATTTTAACAAAAAACCTAGAAATGATTCCAAGCGATTCTTGACAGTTAGTCATAAGAATACTATGTTAATTTATGTATATAAGAAATTTTAAGTCAAAGACACATTAATTTGTGTGGAGACATATTCAGATTTATGAAAGGCGGGAACCTACCAAATGTCAACAACAACATCCTTTATAACCTAAAGGATGTCCAGCAAGGAGTCCCTGATTTTAAATTAAAAATCTCGAAAACAAAGATTGATAAAGAAACACAATAAGCAGCAAATTTATTGCGAAAGCTGCAAGATTGTTATACAGAAGTTACCGAATTATAGTTACAAAAGCTGCAAACAGATGGCACTGTAATCGCTATATCTAGTACTTATAACTAGCACTCCAAAAGACGAAAGGATGTTAGCGTATGGAAGGAAGAGGTTGGAATCATGTATTCCATTGAACAACTTGTGTTTCTGATACTGGAATACCAGAAATTAGTTCACAGTTATATGACAACAAGGTGTAGTTTTCAAATGCGTCTGAATGTTTCTATAGAACCCAGTGTGAAAACTATTTACAAACTCAAATGTCCGACGGACTGGTCGATCTAGTAGAACCTCTTAGTCGCAGGCAAACTGTAGTCTCCTGAAAATGTCACTCCTGTTTCTGGACTTATTCAGCAAAATACAAGGAAATCCACCAGACAAACTGTAGCAGAGACTAGTTTGAAGTGTTCCAGTGTAAAGGAAATACTGAGAAACAGCCTAGATATGTTTCCTTTCAAAATCATGTCACCAGGAGCCAGCGTACAGTGCCATCTGTTGGCAGCTTTTCAGCATCATTTCGAAACTTTTATATGACAATCTTATAGCTTTCACAAAAAATATACAGCTCGTTGTATTCCTTAATCGATCTCTGTTTTCGAGATTTTTAACTTTGAAATCAGACACTTCTTGTAGGACACCTTGTATATACCCTTGCGCTATTGATACAAGAACAAAAAATATTCCACTTTTCTTCAAGAAAGTATATCGCAGCCATTAAATCAACGATTTTCAGTTCTTACTCTTAATTTTTATTTATTTATTTAGCTTGTTTTATTTTTTATCTTTCCCTGCATTTTGAAAAAAGGCGAACGGTTTAAAAATTAAAAGCTAATTTGAAATGTTTCAAATTATAAAATTGTCATCATCATGAAAAGCTTCAGACTTTATTTTACTTTCTACTTAAAAGTTTTAAATCTCGTTTGACTGTGATTTCAATATTTGTTTAATAAAACCGAGTACTTGCACAAACTTATTTCATTTATCAATATGTAAAAAGAAGAAAGTTTGTGTATTTGTCCTCTAATAATTTAGTTACTGCTATAGCTATTGTCACCAAACATTCTACAATTTTTTTCTGGGCTCTCGAAAAGGTTGACGTCTATTTTTTCCCAAAAAACAAAAGGAGCTAAAATCAAAGATATTAATTAATAAACATATTACTAAACATTCCTAAGTTTTCAGAGAAAATGTATCAGGATGGGGAAAACTTGAAAATAAATAATAACTACTTAGTCTCTTATTTATTAAATTTTTGACGCGTAAATAAAAATACAAAAATAAGTAAATAAATAAAAGTAATACATAAAAAATCTGAAAGATTTCAGATTTTAAATTACGTCCAAAGGCGCGTTTTTTTAACGTTTCGTGTGCTACCTTTTTTTTATTAAATATCATGTACTACGTACTCAAACCATAAAATTCAGTTCAAAATCAATATCGCAAAATCATTTTAAAATGAACATATCTTTAGAATTTCCTAAGTCTCGTGCGCTGGAGATAAAAATGTTTTTTTTTTCGTACAGTGTTGCCATTGCTCGCTTTGAAATCATTTAGTTTGTTAATCAGAAATTCGTTGAAATGTTACAAAACATAAAATCGATAATAAAGCAAATTTCAAATTCAAAATTAGGGCTTCCAGATGCCCATATTCGCAGTAGGATTACGTCATTCAAAATTCGATGGCTCTAGGTTTTATCACAATGCGAGAAACATGCATACATTTATGCAGATTTTTCATTTTTTAAAATTTAATGCAGAGCGATAACATTTAGTGGCAACAATTTGAAAAGTGAAACGGGCATTCAGAGTGAATCGACGCAAAATCGCAAAACGAAAGTAATAGTCCTTCGGGACTAAATCCCTTTGGACTAAAAACTCGGAAAAACGATCATTTTCGCCCTCATTTTTCCGAGTGGCAACAGTCTCGCAAGCTGGAGATGAAAATGCTTTATTTCGAAAGGTGTTACTACTGCTCGCAATCAAATCGTAGAGTTTGTTAATCAAAAATTTGTACGTTTAACAAACTCTATACATATAAAGGGGGGGAAGAATATCTATTTGTGCGTTTGTTTGTTTGTTTGTTCGCGTTATTGATCTCTGATCAATTATCATAATTTGTTTCCTAGATTTAATCGACTAAAATTGAATATAGGGGAAATATTGGATGGAACTTGAGCTTTGACGACCATCTGGTTAGAAAGATGAAAATCATTAAAAACTGCGTGCCATTTTTGCTGATATAATGCGACAGAATTAGCTTATTTTTCTAAGGAAAGTTTTCATGTCGGTTCCATATCGCATCAGATGGAAAAATGTATGACTATAAATCGTATTTTTTGCATCTTTATTAGAGAAGGATTACAGCGGTATCGTTTTCTCTGTTGTTAGATACATTACTCTCAATCTAACTTAACTGGCATCGAATACTTCCGCTAGTTAATAATAAATCTCAGATTGCTTGAAGTGATGGTTGACGCTTTGTTTATATTTAACCTAATACAAAGTTAAATATAAACAAACATGGTGATATTATGAAGTGTTACTTCACAATATCACCATGTTTAAAACACGGCGTCATTAAATCTTCTAAGCACGACAGCTTTCTACTTATGTACACAAAACAAACTGCATCCCTGCAGGCCATACACCTTCTTTAATTCGCAAATTAAATTACTACTCACCAATCTATCACTCTCTATCCCACATGCACGCCTCGTTACATAAATTGCAAAAGAAAGTTTTCCGAATACTTGACAAGTCATTTTCACATCGCTACGCCTGAATCCCTTTTTTGAAAATGAAAGCTCTTGTTAATTATATGACAAACGAATCCAATTAACATTTTCGCTAACTGATACATAAAAGTACATACTCTTTCGTTCATAACCGCCCGCTTCCTTCGCCTTGTAAATCTTCTCGTATAAAGCTCTGACGTCAACGAGAGAACTCACGATAGGATGTGTCGAACTTGCTGCGTAAAAATTAACGAGACTTTAACGACTGGTTATAATGACTTTCGGTTTCCCGTTATGCACAGAACCTAATTATAAGTCCGGCGTTAAGAGTGCTATTCGAAATGGTGCTTGAAATTACGTTCCTTCTGGCGGTTTGCGCAGAATTTTTTTTCTTGAAACTTCCTATGTTGTTCTGCCTGAGAGGGCTTCTTTTGTTAATGACGATTCGCAGAGACATCTATCGGAGATTTCTGAGATTTTGTTCAAATAGCGAATAATTACGGATTCTAAACAAGCATGTGTTGCTTTTGTTTCGTGATTTCTTTCAGACTGCGAGTCTTGCAGAATTTCTGCGAAAAGTTTTTTTTTTTTTTTTTTTTTTTTTTTATTTTTTTTTGGTTTGTTTACTGCTGACTGAAGGCGCGTGTAGTGAATAATAGTTCTGATGTCGTTAGTTTTGTCGTCGAATATATTTAATGTCACAGAAGTCTGAAATGTTTCCTTATAGTCAAGAAAATGTAAAATTAAAAACTGAAGAGCATGTTTCCTGAAGTTAGGCAATATCCACCAGATTTTAAGCGGCTGTTATAGTTATCTACATTAATGGCTGTCCTGTCTTTTTCTGAGGGGATCGTGTTGGATATGTTCACAATTACGCATATGTTAAAGAACTGTAAAGTAACACATACGTTAAAGTAATGTAAAATAACACAAGTGTTAACATAACACAAGTGATAATAAAATAACACAAGTGGAAAATAATACATGTAGAGTACAAATCTTAGGATATTTTATGCGTATTACTTACTGAATGTAAAAAGGGATAAAATATTCCAAATAGAAGATCCGAAATAGAGAATGTTTACAGAATAATTGTAAGCTTTTGTACACTTTTATTGCTGTCGTGTCCATGAATTAATGGAAGAATGGTTTCCAGAGCATTAAGGAACTTGGACTTCTACTCCCACCCCAATTTTGATGGAGAGCCTCCCCCCGGGGTGGTCCGAAGGTCTCCCACTCTTCTCCTCTATCACCGACCCACCCGAGAGGGCTTTTGGCTCGCCATCATATACACAGAGTGCCCCTAGGCCACAACGACACTATAACTTTACGAACATCCATGCCTTCTCCGAGATTCGAAGTCAGGCCCTTCAGTACCGCAGCACGCTCCCCTAACCGCTATGCCATCTCTGTCGCTCGGTCACTTTTACATAGTACATGATACATTACAATCTCTTGTAATTGGCACCCAGTTAACTGGCGAAATCAAAATAATGGCACTGTTGAACGTCTAAATTTTAATTAGAAATTTAGATCTATGAGATAAAAAATATATAATGGACTAGCAAGTTAATGCGGAAAACATTTACGAACATTTATGAGCGCAATGAAAGAAGGTTATATTCCTGCCTTCCAGTGTAGCTAGACTTATTCAGCCAATGGACCAAAGAATTATCTATTAGATCATAAATATAGATTCACGATTTTCAGAGACAATTCGCATTGAAAAGCACCCGATTTACTTTTTCTCTTGCCTAGAAAGATGTAAAAAAATATTATTTTGCGTCGCTGTTGGTATAAATTCTGGACTATCATTTTCGCGGAAGTCAAATCAGGAAAGTTTCCTTGATTTTAAAACAGGTTCTGCAGTTGTGGCTGATATTTGGATTTAGTTATATGTTCGTAGAAGAAAAATATTCGTGAAGAGAAGATCCAGTTTGAGATCGTGTGAAAACTTCTGTTTCCATGACACTGTCTTAAGATGAGGACAAAACAATTGGATATGTACTGGGAAAGGAGAAAATGATCAGGATGACGGATAGAATAAATATGAAGATGAAAAGCATGTCAAGAAAGTTTACGTGAAAGTAGCTGACGAAAGCTTGCACACTTTCTTAAGACTTACAGAGCAATGTTCATCTGTGTCAGTACATGATGTTAAGAAGCTTCAATATAAACGCAGCGAAATTTAAAAACTATGGTGACAATCTTGAAAATGGGAAACATTCGAAGCTATATGTGCCATCACAATAAGAAATTCGCAACTTTCATGTGATAATATAAGTATTTTAATTTCAAAATGTTGTTTAATTTTGGTTTTCTGAAAGAAAAATCCTGCGTACGTATCTTAACTTTAAATAATCTGCACGATTTTCGACATTATTTATAGTTGTGGTCCATGGCTCAACAAACACGACTTACGAACTTTGCTTGCTGAAATTTCTATAAATGGTATCACAAAACTTCAACAAGTAAGTTTTAGAAATATATATCCAATCGGGAAAATCGGTGAGGTTCGGCTGCTTCCGGTTGAAAGAGAATCTACCGTATTCAGTATATTGTGAAATATGGGTGAAATAGGTTCTCAAGGGGTATTCATGTTTCTGTGTCTAGGACACCAACAAGCACACACGCGTCGAAATGATATTCAGTCTGGTCTGGTTTACAATTCTTTAAAATGCCGACCTATTAGAACCATAAAGAAAGTCAGACGATTTATCGTCCTGCCTTAACTTCTAACTACAGTAATCACAGACTCAAAGATCTAAAATGAAATCTATTTATTACTACTATAGGGTTTCCTTGAGTCAACTAAGATTTTATTCAAATTTTTGTTCTCTTTCCTGAACTCTTCAACTTCCCCTCTCATTTCCTCGCCAGGATGTAAAATTAAAGAGAAATGAAGTAAGCATTTAAACCGGTGAATCTCTGAGTTTGTTCAGAGAGTGTTTTCGATAGCCAGCGCATGTTTTGTTGCTTATTTCGCTGTTCGCTAGTACGCCCCTTGGCCATTTCTGATAATTGTCACGCTTGTTATGTTTTAAGTTATGTTATGTCTAAGTTAGCCTTAGATTAACGTGCGAATCCAGTACTATGCTGTTTAGACTTGAATTGCTTTATCTTAGAATGTTTAAGTTCCACCGCAAGTGTTCGGTGTTACTGTAAAGCACGAAGTACGCGCCTTCTGTTAGGAATTGAATTAGTAAAGGTTTATTTTCAACATTCTTCTGTACTGGTATTCTTTCACGCCTGGAGGAAAAGTCGCCATGTTCATTAGTAGGATCTAGATTAGTTTAAGTGACCAAAAAGAGCCAGATCCTATACAACAACAGGTCTCAGGCTTCTTCATATGTACAAGAACTGATAAAAAGTTTTGAAACTGTATTTTCTTTCTCTATACTGGATATGGCAACCTTTCGCTGGAAGACAGATGGGTTTCAACTAGAAAACAGCAAAACCTCTGCATTGATAGATCAGATCGGAACCGTTCGCTCACGGAAGTGAATCAGTTTTTTTTAACGATTCACCAACAATGACCTTGATGAATGCGCTCGGAATAGGCGTGGATCAAGAGCGGTGTGCAAAGATGGAGGAAAACCAGAAAGAATTGAACAAGGAGTGGGATCGCTTGAATCAATCAAACGCTCACTCCCTGGACTGATTTCTTTCAACTGTACTGTACTTTTGAGATTCTCTAAAAAACCTTTCTACGTAGAACAACAATAAAATCCTGGAACAAATAACTGATGACAGTTAGGAAATAATAAAACCAAATTTACTTTTCTAAAAGATTGCATTATTTTATTACTGTAATTGCTATTTTGATGCTGTTACAAAGCACAGTGTAAAACTAAATTTTTAGAATGGAGGCAGATCCAAAGAATAGGAAATTGTCTGCTGGCAAATACCGGCTTTTTTATTTTGCATCTAATTTGACAAAATGGTACCAAATATCGCCCGAGGTTTTTCTATTCGGTAGGATCCACATTTTGTTCTGCAACCTTGAAAAAATACATTAGATGGAAACATTTATGTATATAAATACACTCATGTCCATAAATTAAGGATAATTCGGAGTCACGCGGAAATCGAACTCTAAAATAAATATATCACCTGTAAAATCACTACACACATCTTCAAGAATCATATGCAAATTTCAGGAAGTAACCAGATGACACCGATGGTACGTCACAATGACGAGAGTGTAAGAGAGTGATATATAAGGAATACAGGCAAAGAAGTAAAATTGTTCGCAGGCGCTTTATAAGCATTTCAGTGCAATAACCAAATAGTTATGACACAAAGGACGCATTTGGATGATTTTTTACGTGGTAGAATTCTCGGCCGTCTGGAATGTGGGCGTACCCAACTGGAAGTATCAGACGAACTTGGAATTGCCCAGAGTGTCATCTCCAGGCTTTGGCAACAATTCCAAGACGATGGTAATGTGAGTAGACGTTACAGCATAGGTCGCCCCAGAGTTACAACGCCGAATGAGGACCGGTATTTGGCAGTTACTGCCAAAAGAAACAGGCAGAACACAGCCTCAGACCTGTCTCGTCAGCTCTCTTCAGCCACTGGTACGACAATTTCAAGGCAGACCGTGTAAAGACGCTTAGGGCAGATTGGTCTATATGTTCGTACACCTGCCAGATGCGTTCCACTTACTGCAACTCACTCTCGCCTGCGGTTAGCCTGGAGTAGAGAGCATGCGTTGTGGACACCGCAACAATGGGCTTGTGTGATGTTTTCCGACGAGTCCAGGCTTAGCTTGCAGTTTGATTCTCGCCGAGTTTTCATATGGAGAGCTCCAGGTACCCGTTACCACCAAGAAAACATCTATGAACAACACCGTTACGGTGGTGCAGGAGTGCTCGTTTGGGGTGGAATTATTCTGAGTTCCAGAACTGACCTGCATGTTCAAATTGGAACTATGACAAGCCAAATCTTTCGGGACGTCATTCTGGAACAACATGTACGTTTGTTTCGGGGCGCCATGGGTGCACAATTTGTGTTTATGAATGACAACGCCCGTCCTCACCGTGCAAACATCGTAAGCGAATGCCTTCAATCGGAAGATATCACCCGTATGGACTGGCCAGCATTCTCACCGGACTTGAGTCCAGTAGACCACGTGTAGGACATGCTTGGCCGACGAGTTGCAGCCCGTCAACCTCCTCCTACATGTCTACCAGAACTTCGGAGAGCATTGCTTTTTGAGTGGTGTAATATTCCCCAAGATCAGATCGATAATTTGATACTCAGCATGCCTAGGCTTTGTAAGGACTGCATTGTATCGTCTGGGAGACATACAAAGTATTAACAATCATACCAACCATGTAATATTGTTTTTTTTAAATAGGTTTATTTTTTAATTTGCTCCAGGGAGAAAAAATCGCTAATTTTTTCAATAATATCAAACATATAGCATCTTGTTTTGCTCTTTACCTTTTGTTTATTAAATAAGCTTTACAGATAAGTCAAATTCGTTTTGCTTCTGACTCTTCCTTTGCCTGATTTTGCATTATCCTTAATTTATGGACATGAGTGTATATTGTAATTCTAAAGAAGATTAAACAGAAATTCACAGCTCTTGGTTACAAGATGTTAGTAAAATAAGTAAATAAATAAAAATATAATTTATTATCTTACATAAGTATTACAATAATATTTATAAAAAAGATAATACCTAATATACATAGCTATAATTTGACATAGTATTCAAAGACTCGAAGTGAAACTCAAAGAAACAGCTCCGAGGAGGAGAAAAGAGCAAATAATTAAGACTTCGCAATAGCTAGATTTGCGACTAGAACAGGAACGATGAAAAGAGCGAATAACGAAGACTCAGTAGGAATTCAGGTCCGCGAATAGAGCAGGAGCAACGAAAAGAGCGAATAATCACGATTCCGAAGGACCCTGACCTGAGACTAGCGCCGGAGCGCTGACTGCTGGGAATCCGTGTAAATAGCACCTAACAATCTAGGTACTACTTTCAAACAGATACTTCCACTGCCAGATGGAAACAAACATCCATCCATTTGCAACCAGGGGTGGTAAGTTTTATTGAGATGCGTCGGTATACTTAATATTTTGCTTTTAATTGCTAAATGGAACACAACCAAACCAAAAGCACACATATATACATACATAACACACATACACACATAAAAATAAGTCAGAGACGTTTCCGGTGAATAATAAATGAAAGAATGCTAGTGTTAACATTAAGAGAAATAGAATTTTTTCGGCATGCTTCCCAGCAACAGCTCTCGTTGAACTGTTAAAAAACTGCCGTTCCATTTTCGTCAGACAGCTGATCATTCGTTGAGTAAAGTGAATCGGTTCCGGAGCGGATCGTCCATCTCTAGTTGAACCTCCAGCTGGATAGTCATAGCCTTTAGTGTTAGCCATACCAAGACGAAGTACCCAGTAAAAGTATAGTTTGTCTTGTATGGTTAGGTAAACGTTTCTGTGATTCTACTACAGAGATGTGATTGGGTTTTGTCTTAAATTGTGGAAGAACCATAATGAAGTACTTGAGATGTTACAATATGAATATAGTGGTAAAATATTAAACACACTTTCGTATTTGAAAAAACAAAGGCACCATAAGGAGGTAACACATATGTGGTCGATAAAACACGTTCTGGCTAATTATTAGGAACAGGTGCAGAAGTCAATATTGCGTATCCATGGATAGACAGCAAAGAGTGACTGTTATGCAAATATATTGAAAACTATTTTGGTGGATTCATGGGAAAGAGAAAGCATTATTTTCTTAAGAAATAGTAGTTTTCCTTGTGCATAATGCCCAGTATTTAATTCACGCTTGTGCGAGGATTCGAGAGATTCTTTTGTAGGATCTAGTTTAGTTTATGTGGAAAGGAAAAGCCAGATCTTACAATACGTCAACTTGACAGTTACACAAAACTAGAAATTATAAATTAGACAGGAAACACATATTAACTCGGCAGCTAGCAAAAAGATATAGGACAGACGTTCAAAGTCAAACTTAAGTATAAAATACAAAGTAACAGGTGCCTGCGTAAGCCTTGGGAAAGGCGCCTAAGAATTGACAAAGCAAATGCGGCCCGCCAAAGATAAGTCGCTAACTTAGTCAGGTAGCAGGGAGGCATAAACGGAATAAGCAGTCAGCAACAGCTGCCACAAGTTCTTTTTTAAACTTAAAAACTTAGAATTTATATTCTTGCGTGTGTACGGATTCGTAATGGATTGAATGCACAAATAGTGAAAAAGGTGATAAAATTTATTCTTTTCACAAGAAATAACGAAAAATGCTGAAATATTTCCTCAGAGATATTCGTACAATATCACAAAATCTCACAGTAGTTATATTTTTAACTAATAAAACGCTAAACAAAACTCAATTCAAAACAGAGAAAGCTAATTCGACATCCCCGCGAATTCGCTACAATCAATAACAGCCCTAAGTAAACAACAACAGTTCCCTTAAAACAACAACTGAGCTGAGATGTTTTCCTCCAGCTTTCGTAAGCTTTTTAATCATTCACGAGACCATTCTGGTATTTTCTCGATTTTTCTCGATATCAAAAACAATTACGAGATATCTATTTATTAAATGCACGTTCTCCTGTATTTTTACATTTTCGGCGTAGCTTTCCCTTAAATGTCGTCATGCGTGCACACAAAATCCGTAACACTATACTTTAATTAATTTGCCTTCTGGCCTGACGAAAGTAGAAATAAAAGCAAACTAATGAGATAACTGGGTTAATTTATAAGGTATTTCTCCCGCCTTCTTCGCATGCCTTCGTGGTGTAGTGGTCTGCATGCTCGACGCGTAACCGAGAGGTCCGTGGTTCGATTCCCGGCGAAGGCGTTGCTTATTTTTCACCTCTCCTGCTTCGTAATAACCTAATGTCTCTACAAATTAGCATAAATTCCTATAAATTATCTTTTTTTATATTCCAATACGAGAGTTTAAAATTAGAATTTGCATTTGCCTTAATGACTCCCTCAATCCAAGAAAAATGTTATTGAATCTTTTAAAAGTAAATCATTGGAAAAGAAGAAGTTATAGGAAAAGTATTCAATTTTAGTGAAGGCAAAAGAATGGAATTATTCTAAAATTCTGCACTTCAACATTGTAGAAAATGAATGTTTGATGTTCCCTGCATAGTCTCTCCAATGTGCTAATATTTCATCCTGATACGAGAGCATTAGGTCTTTCCTCTCCTTGATTTAGGAATCTAGAAGGTTTCAACATATCTACATGTACACAGCTCTTTAACGAAGCTCATAATGTTGCCATACATTTTTCACAGTCCGTATAACCATGGTTAAAATTCGAAGTTAGTTAAATGAAAAGCATATTGCTACGTAAACGGATGACAGACTGGACAATGTGGGGGAGACTATAAGTAGTTAAAAGCTTATAGTGTGAGCCGAAATACTGTTATTTTGCAACAATTCCGGTGATACACCAGTGAAGCATTTAACTGTGGCAATTCAAGTTTAAAACTTGTAAACTTGTCTAGGCTTCAAATCTGTTTAAATTGTGCTGTATAAAAACATTAATGGCAAATGTAATTAAAATGAGATTTTTCTTATTCTTAAACATTTTTCTCGTGTACATATTTCTCGTAATATAAATACTAACATAAAATCGTGAAATATTTTCATTGCAACTATTTCTGAAAGTGACCTGCATTTCTTAAACATCATTACACTGCGGAATTAAATCACTGATAATAGTATTAGCGGAATTACGATTATTGATAATCGTATTAGAGGAATTAAAATCCTTGATAATCATACATCTCTATGTACGGACAGAATAAAGGACTCTGTTTCCCCAAACGAATTATAAAATTGATTTGAAATGGATTCAGGAGAGATGTTTCAAAAAATCGTACGTACGTATGTATGTATGTATCTCGCATAACTCATAAACGAGTAGCCTCAGAACGTTGAAACTTTGTATATAGGCCTGCTATAACATGTACATGTGCATCTCCCGTTTTGGTTGCATATATAAATATATGTATATATATATATATATATACCCACTCTATTACTCGGCTCAGTGAGCTAAGATTTTTTTATTCTTATGAAATTGAATTGAGCATTTTTTTCTTTAAAAATGATTGAATTGTGTTGTTCTTACCTCCGGTTACGTTTTTACACCTTTATTTAATATGCATGTTATAGTCGTACATTAACAACAATTTAAAAGTTTGTAACATTTTGCGTCAGATATTGAGTTTAAAGAATGACATTCAAAACGTGGAGCTTCATCAAGACAAAGTAACAATTCACTCGAAAAGTACCACTGCATTCCTTGAAAAAATGAAGACTGATACAGGTATTTAATACAGACGTTTTCAGGGTATTCCTGGAAAGTTTCCTATGTTTCATCTATGGAATATTGTGCCTACAAAGTTCCCTACGTTTCATCAATGGAATATTGTGCCTTTGGTGTCTTGGAAAGACCTCTCACTAAGAGTAAACCCACCACAACTGACAGACTCTGGAAAGTACTAGAACAGAAATGATAAGCATTCCCCTTGGAAATTTTAAGAAAAGCGCTACTGTAATAGAAATCACGACGCAGACGGATAGTCCATAAAAATGCTATCAGTTTGAATACTTATAAAAGTATTCTATACGTTTCAAACATTATTAAACTGCCCAAACCCCTATGTATTTGTAAATTTCGCAACTTACAGATCCTTTATTACTTTCCGCTTAAAAGCGCTAATTTAAAAGGCACACAATATCGTAATCTAGTTTCAGACCTGTTCGGATCTCAGGCACAAGATCACCACCCTTACAGTATCTCTAATCCTTGGTTTAATATTAACTTATGGACATAAAAGAAGAGTTCCGATTTTTAACAAAAGGGATTATTTAATATCAGTTCGAATTATAGATAATTTTGCGCTTAAAAAAATTACAAAATTCATCATCATAAAATGGCCATGATCATTACTGAGAGCGAATTTTAAATACAATTACGTATGTATTATGTATGGTTCGGCGCATATTTCTCTCTTTCAAGACAGAGTATTCTACAATTATATTCCAATTAAGATTCCCTACATTTCGAATAACATCATGATGAATGTCTCTCTTCTTCATAAATGTAAATTCAGAGCATTTTATTCCACTCAGAGATTTATATTCTGTTCTAAATAAATGCGTAAATATACAGAAACATGTGACACAATTAACTGATTCAAATCGAAGAAAAACGTTTTGAGATAAGTAGTTAAAATGGTTTTCGAAGTTTAAATACTGATCTAAAGTTGACTGATTGTGATACATGTGTTATAAACTACAAACATGTCTTATAAACTGCAAAGAAATCTAATTCAACTAGTGAAAGAGAGTTTGTAACGTGTGTCTCGAAAAACGTATTGTATAAATTCACAAAGATACCTGTCGATACTATTCTCGGACTGTCAAGAAACCTGGTTGCCTGTATAAAAGCAATACCTCTGAACCATAGAATTTGTAACAAAGCAGTACAGAAAGAGTTCCCATATAACACCCAAAAATTAACAAGTTGCGAACTTTATTCTGCAGCCAGTCATTTGAAAGATATGATGACGACAAATGCAACTGAAACCACACTATTTGCAGATGTTGCATCGTTTAGAGCCACATGACTAAATCAAGCCAAACATACTTTTATTCGTATGGAAGAAGTACTGGCAGCATCAAAGGTCCGGGTTTCGATCCTTGGGCTGAGCAATGTAGACTTAGCGTTTCATCCCTTGAGGGGGTCGATTAAATAAAAACTAAGTTCGCTTGGCGACTAAACACCTCCTGCGACAGGCTGACCACTTGTTAAGGCAGGCATGGAAGAAGTACTTCGGTGCGATGATTTCTTAGCCTAACTATAATACAGCGAAGCAGGACAGTTCCATTTATGCTAAATGGTAAACCATCACAGTATCCGAATACAGAACAAGGAACATCTACTTGTAGTCTTTCAATAGAAATGGAATTCTTCAAACATTAAGTGGTTTCTGCGCCATTACACAATAAAAGGTATATTAGAATTTTCCCTTCTGATATTGTTATGTATATGTTATACCTTGACATGATGTAACGTGACTGTTTCCTCAGATGAAGAAAGATTTACAAAATTTCCTATTTCAGCAAGCTTAGAATTAAACTCACTGGTACAGCTGAACAGAACACATGTCTCCTGCGCCTAGAGGTGAATTCTCATTTTGCTGGAACAGGAAGGATCTCATTGGCATAGTGAGGTAAGTCATTATTTTAATGATGAATTTCCACATGGTTTCATTTATCGAGATAGAGAAGATTAGCTAGCACTGCTCAGATGCCTAGCAAGGTCTCCAGACGTTAACTGCAGTGATTGTTTCATAGGATCTGTGTTAAAAGGATGCGTATAACACTTCAATTCCAGTAGGGTAATTCCAGAACTGCATTACAGCTGCTTTAGTGCCTACACCAAAGGAAATGTTAGAACATGACTAAGCAAAATTGCAGTACCATTTGGATGCGTGGCGCCTAAAACGAGAAGTACCTTTGGAACATTTATTGTGTTATAAGTAACATTTCATGATGTTTATTTCATTTTATTAAAGATTATTTATTATTTGCAATATTTTATACATTGAAACTTTTGTAACTTTAGAGTATCATTTGTACTAACACTGTAGAACAAAGCCATATTTTCGTTTATACAGTGAAACTCAATGGCACAAGCAGAAATGAGAAAAGAAAATAATAAAGTGCTTCCAATAAATTGCTCAAAGAAATTGCGTTTATTGTAAATTAATTTTTACCATTTAGTCAAGTGAAGAGGATCCAAGAATCGTTAAGATACACTATTTCATTTGTGAGGTAGATGAGGAAATGACTGTAATTTGCAATTGATAAGTAATCTGTTAAACTTCAAAGCAAACTGTACTCGAGATTAATAACAAAGAGCATAAAAGTAGAATACTTAAAAGAAGATTGGGTAGTTCTATATCTCCCGTTCTACTGGGCCGATTGACGAAATTCAACTTAAGTTTTTCATGTCTCGAAAGAGTGACTTAGGATATGTATTAGTTTTATATATAGTAGTGTTCTAATATAGATACTTTCACACAAACTCGGACTTCTTCTGAAATGACATGCCAATTGTTCTCCATATTTCGGCTCTACGACTTAAATGATACCAAACTGCCAAGTTTTGTAAAAATCGCACAAGTAGTTTTTAAAAAATTAGCTCTGTAAGTTTTATCTCCTCAATGTTAAACTTGCTTGATTCCTTTTTCTAGAATTAGAAATTTGGCCTTAATCCATATACAAGTCGCACATTTTCTATGATTTAGTTTTAAAATTTATATTTTTAAATTTTTTATTATAAATTTTTCGAAAATGTTTTTGTATTATAACTTACACAATTTTTAACATCATTTTAAAGGAGATGTATTTCTAGGCACACTTGCAAAAAATCAGGGTTTGTTATTCAAAATTTCCTAAGATATACGTGAATTTACTCATTGGCGTGTTTTGAAATTTGAAAATCGTTACAAGCGATAATAACGCCAAATGTGGTTTACTTTTAATTAAAAATATTAAAATTATTTGAAATAATTTAATTATTAAAAAATTAAAATTATTTGAAAGTAATGAATGTGACCTTTTTTAGGCTCGTAGACTATGAAAAAAAGAAAGGAACACAGCGTGCTATAAATTAAGAAGTTAGCCGAGTGAATTATTCTTGGCGTAAACTGAAAAAAATGCGCCAATATAAATTTTTAAATCTCTCCGTAAATTTTGTACCAAATTTTACAAAATTTAACACTTAGGCAAAATTTGAGTCGTAGAATCGAAATATGGATAAACATTGGCATGCCATTCCGGAAAAAGTTCGATTCTGTATCAAAATACAGGTATTAAAACAAAGTTCTATATATAAGTCACGCTTTGGAGAGAGGAAAACGCGATTTGAATTTCGTCAGTCGGCCCATGAGAACGGGAGATATAGAACTTTATTTTTTTTACCCCCCCCTTTATTTTTTTTACACAGGTTTATCGTATTTTATACATGTTAAGAAGTAAATTCATTTAATAAATAAAAGAAGAAATATATGGAATCAATTATTGGAGCAATCGTCATTCCAAACTTATGCTCATTTTTCTAAGCAACAAATCAGTCTTGATGAATTATGTTCGAAAGCATGACGCATTAAACAACATAATTCTTACCATTTTGGTCGTTATTTTTTCAAATTTCTCGTTAAACTTTATAATGAAAAAATAACTTAAAACTCATAGTCATGTTTTCCTTAGTACCTAATTAAAGTTGCAAATTCATCTAAAAATCATAGCCATTAAAAGTGACATCATCAGTTTCTAACCACAGCGTTTTTATACATATTAATCATTTTGAGGTAAATTATTTCATGCTTATTTTGCTTCTTCAGACCATCTTCATGCACATCATGTGTTATAGTTAGACAGTAGCAAAGATTTAAGATCTAAACCACAGTGTCAAATCTATTTTCGCATTAACCAATTCAGTTATTTTGCCCAAGAACAAAATGTTTCCGATTAATAAAATAATTGGTATTTTTACTTGCTATTATAGAAATTCCCCCTCATATTCTTGAACTGGAGTTTCAAAAAAAGATCAGACGTTATAAACATTAAGGACTTTTCTTAGAATTTACTTTAAATGTTGTTTTTCACTCAGCATTAAAAGAAAACATCCTTGCAGGAGTAACAAGAACTTACATAGAATTTACTTGAATGTAGTTTTTCACTCCACACTGATAATGCAGTGAAAATACCATTACAGGAGTAACAAGAACTGTAGAATTTAATTTAATGTTGTTTTTAGCTCAACAACACGATAAATGCAGATAAACCACTTTTACAGGTGTAACTTAAATTCCGATTTCGAGTTCAATAGCTTCATTTGTTATGTAAATGTCAGTCGAACTTAACTTGTATATCAATACAACTTAGCAAAGTTCACGCTTGTTGCAAATCATGTATGGACAAGGAACTCTTTCTTATTCAAATGGTGTTTAAACTGCCAGATGGAGACACCACACGAGTTCCTTGCACGGCCTATTAAATTATGTACTCGGCTTTTTGCTGCACTTTTAAACTTATTTTCTCTAATCTTGATTAGATATATTTCTCATTCCATCAATTCAGTTCTGAATTTGCGGCAACACAAAAAAATAAAACTCAAAACATCTTCATTAAGATTTGTAAAATACAGAAAACACTAAAACACCGAATACAGTTAAAACAGTTTTAAAAAAACTTTTTTATAGCTAAAATTAATGTTTTCAAGCGGAAGCAAGCAAATCTGCCAGTGGGCAGTCCAGACAAATTTCGATGCCCAAAGCGTTTGTTCCCAGTGGGCAAAAAAGCGCCGAAGTTGGTGCACCAACTGACTTAATTCCTTCTACTAACATTTCCAAATGTACACAAATAGCGGGCTTATTAGAACTAGCGCCACTTTTAAATTGTTGATCCTACAACTATTGCATGCAGATTAACTAAAGGTATAAAAACCTTAACTGGAGCCCAAAACATAAGAAAATCATTATTCAGCCGCTTTTAAAGCAAAAAATGCACAATTTACCAACTTAATTTTATGCACAATTTAACATTTTATAGAAAAATGAAAATATTGGGCTCATCAAGCCGGATAACAGGGGAGGAATATATACATATACGTTTGTTTCAGCCGATTGCAACGAAAAAGGGAGATGCACAACTACATATTATAGAGGTACCATATAACAAATATGTTGTAGGGTTTATATTTATTTTAATTAACATTTATTTTAAGTTATCTTTTCTGTTTAACCTTCATTTTCCCTTGGAAATGCCCGTACCAGAGTATGTAAATTGTAGTAGCACGCGCAGTTTATTCAAATTTAGCGGAAGCTAGTTGAATTAAATAATAAACGAAACCAAAGTTTGAGAGTCTTGCTTTGAAGTCACCCAAGTGAGGTTGCTCGGTAGATTTTAGATCAGCGTGTGTCGGCCTGTGTGCCCAGCTTTGCAGAAGTGCTAGTTTTCAACTGTTTAATCAGTAATCTTGCTGAATCCCAGCGGTAATTAGAAACGCGGTTAGTTTAGGATCTCAGAGCCTCGTCGGTATTGTTTTGATATTTGTTCATCTATTCATTACTTTCAGTTTTACGTTTTGTTTCAGTTAACCGCCGGGTTGGCGCAGTTTGTGAGCGTCAAGTAGACGCATTTTTCATTTTAAAGATAAAATAAAAAGGGCTTTAAACCCTTATCACGTTTCTGTGTAAATTCACACATAGTAGCAGTCACTACCACAGTTTCTGACAAATTGAACCAGCGAGATCTTACAATGTATTATAAGTAAAACGCTTCAAATAATTACATGTCCATGAAAGCCTTAATATTATCACAAAATATCAGTTCCTATTTCTTCTTTAGTGATTGATTATAAGACAACATAAATATCAGAAAGAAAGTTTCAGTTTAACTAATAAATAAGCATCTTAACTCAACGGCTTTCATGCGCGTGGTCATGCCAAGACAGTTCAAAAAATGGTAAATAACATCAGTAAGAAAAGCTTAAAAAGAAGACGATTTTTAGAATAACAGTAACTGAGAAAAATATATAAGAATAAACAATGTTTCAACGATGTTGAAGTGGACAGACATTGCAGGATAAATGTTAACGATGAGAGAGGAGTTCTGTGGATATTTTGTCTTCTGTGTTTTGGCTTTTATACAACTGGTAATTCTTTCCTTTTATAATGTGAATAATAAAATTTGAATGCCTTTTAGCAACAAAGATTTTTATTGTAATACCATCACACATAGTGTTAAAACGTCAGTTAGTTTTAAAGGAGAAGAATAAAATATTTAAGAAGCTAACAACGCTTATCTATGGCGCTTTGGTTATAGCATGTTGCACAGTTCGAAGTTAGTTTATGATAATTTACTTTCTTATCTCTCTTATTTCTATTTTCCTGCCAGAATGCAAACTTCTAGCTCGCGTGATATTCAAATGTTGTAGAAAGAACAGACTATTTAGAGGAAGGTTGGTAGAATCACAGCGTGTTCTGGCTACTTGAAGGCCACGTTGCTAGTTTGATTCACTTGCAAAAAGTATTCTGCAGCGTTGAGTTATTCTCTCCATTAAGCTTGTTACACCGACCTTCGGTTAGAGACGGCTTGTGCGTTATTCTAAGTGTACAATCGTTAGGATAATTTACTTTAAATTCTTAGCTTTAGTTAATCCATTATCTTTGATTTAAGCCATAGATGCTGCCTTCTGTAAGCCCGGGTTGGTGCCGTCTGTTAAACTTTTACTTGACACATTAAAGTATCCTTTACACCCTTTCTTTGTCTCTGTGATACTTGCAAGACACAGTTAAAACTCTAAAAAGACAATTCTTTTTAGAGTTTTAATCTAGTTTATACCACCTAAGAAGACCAAACTCTACAATCTAATATCAAATGCAATGTCAAAATGTAATGTATCAACGTAAATATAATATAAAAAATATTTTGTTCATTTTTGGAGATTTATTACAGATTTTACTCTTTTAAACTAGCAATGATTACATTATTATATCCGTATTCTAGACTCTTCAATTAGCTTTAATAAAAATGGTTTTTGATCATGAACGATGAAATTAATGCTAACGCAGATCATATCTCTCTTTTGGAGCCCTTCTAGAATCTGGCTTTCTTTCTAAAATTTCCTTTTGAAGCTATTCTCTTTACCAAACTTAGAATACGTGTACAAACTTTCTGTCGGAAATATAAACATACTAACATTAAATTAGGCCCAACTCCGGTATTGTCGAATCTAAATACTAGAAATTAATATATATCATTATGTTGGTAAATGTTTGTTATTTACATCAGTAAAATGCATTGATCAATTTGAAACGTTTGACTATATGCTCCCCTCAGGGATTGTTTTATGAGCAGTTTGCCATGACAATTGGAGCGACTGTTAATAATGATAAACATGGACTTTCTCAATTATTGTCAACAAATCGTCAGATACAAAGCATAATTAGGTTTGCAAACACAATTTAGGCTCGTGATGATATGGCAAAAGCTCGCATGCGGGAGGAACTAATAGGTTCTCAAATATTTACTTTGGTAACTGAAACATTTTATTCATATGTTACTAAATACATGGAAATAAGTAATAAACTTGCGGCAGTAGTATACCATAAATACTCATCCTCCCTCCCTTATCTCCCATAGCTTTGAAAGCGATATGTATTTAAGAGCATGAAAGGAAGAAATTATAAATTCAAAATAGCACTTTTCATAACTTTTTAGAGTGATGACTCTCTACTTAACAGAAACTCAATTTTAACTGGAAACTGTTTTTTATTTTGTTTTACTATCTTTGAGAGTTAAGCACCTCATATATGAAAGTAAAACCAATTAATTTCCTTTTAAAAAGGATTGCCTAAAATTTGACCGTAACTTCGTAAATTTAGAAAGAATGTCCGATTTTAAATATTACATATTTTATATTTAATTTGTTTAATTTAGTTTATAAGCAACAAATATACATCTCTAAATTTAGAACACACATTTCATCAAACGATGATAATGAAGATCAGATTCATAATTAACAATAATTTATAATTAACAGTTTAATAATTAAGAGTGCGATAGTTTTCCCATTCATATAGAGACGGCAGAAACAGATTAATACGCAGAGGAGTCCTATATTAAGAAAACACATCAAGAAGGAAAAAAATCTGAGATTTTTCAGATTTTATATTACTACCAAAGGGGCTTTCTGTAACATTTTGTCTGTTACCTTTATTTATTAAATATCATGTTCTTCGCACTTAAACCATAAAATTCAATTCAACAGCAATATCACAAAATAATTTAAAAAGAGCACATCTTTATAATTTCCGATACACAGTCTCGCGCACTTTAGATAAAAAGGTTCTTTTTTTCTTCGTACAGTGTTGCCCTTGCTTGCTTTGAAATCGTTGAGTTTGTTAATCAGAAATTTTTTTTTAAATTTTTTATTACAAAGTTTTACAAAATATGAAATAGCTAATAAAACAAATTTCAAATTTGGGCTTCGGGATGCCCATATTTCGGCGGAAACGTACGTTACTAAAATTTTGATGGCTCTAGGTATCGTTGTTTTATTACAATGTGAGAAACATATATACATTTATACAGATTCTTTATGATTTCATTTCTTTAAATATAATGCAACACTCTAACATTTAGTGGCAACAGTTTGAACAATGATACGCCGTTTATAGTAATTCGATGCAAAATGGAAAAGAGAAATTAATAGCCCTTCTGAACTAACGTCCTTTGAGCTAACAAGACAAAATCTAAAATGCAAAATAAACAAAATTTAAGTTAATAGAATTTCTGTGAACATTCTTGGTCCAGCAGCAGCTAAGCATAAAACCGCTAAACACTGTAGCTTTTGTACAAAGTTATATTGAAAAAATTGTCTCGTCCTTAATTTTTGCACACCAGTGTATTACAATGATTATTTTAAAATTTCTCAATAGAAATATTAAAAAAATACATTTGCACAACCTATTGGTTATTTGTATTGAATACGCACCCATAAAAAATATTAGATTAACAATTGGTTACCATTTTAACTAACCCTATGTCCGTGGGCACCATCAAAATTTAAGTTATAATTCTTTAATTCTTAAATTTAGTGTGAAATTTCGGCCTGTTTAAGAGAGATCGATTTCTTTATGTCTAATCTTATATTGCTTAGTTTTAATCATAAATTAGAATCCATTTTTAATTTTGTTCTGTATTTATTTTTCAGATACAACATGGAAGAAAATCCTTGTTCATAGGTTGTGCAAAAAGGCGTTAATAGCTTTATTTGAGATGGCATTAAATTCCTTTTTTCGGTTCAGCCAAAAGTTAACAAGTGCATTATTTTTTAAATCTTCAGTTCGATCACAGGAAGTTTCTATCAATTGTTCTTCTTATTCAATTCTTCTCTTCTTTCAATTTAATAGTTAAACTACTTTGTTTCTTTGCATATCGCCTATTTTTCTCTTGCGCACTACCAGTTCAGAATCGCTGCTATAACATACCGCCGGTTGAGAATCGCTGCTACCACAGGAAATTTCTATCAATTGTTGTTCATTTTATTCAATTCTTCTCTTCTTTCAATTTAATAGTTAAAATATTTTGTTTCTTTGCGTACCGCCTATTTTTCTCTTGCGCACCACCGGTTGCGAATCGCTGCTATAACCTACGTGTAAGAAAAAATTTTAATTTACGCTAACTTCTTTAACTTAAGGTCGTTCTTAATGTCGTCCATTACGCTAACGTCCTCTCGAGTATCGGCGTTTTGCTAACATACAAGCTAGGTGAGAGTATAACCAACGTTGATCTAACACAGTGGACTTGCAATACGCGGTAGGCTGTAGATATCGTTATTTTATCAGAAGCGAGAAACATACATACATTTATGCAGATTCTTCGTTATTCAATTTTTTTAAATATAATACAGGGCGATAATATTTGGTGGCAACAATCTGAAAAGTGTTTCAAACTTTTAAAGTTTTCGACGCAAAATGACAAAACGAGATTAACAGCCCTTCTGAGCTAACGGTCCTTTACGCTAAAAAGAATTTTTTAGCTTTTCATACCGGTTAAAAACATTTTGTTCTATTCTTGTACATTAATAACATATTATTAATATACGGTATTTTTAGGCAGATAATATTATTTGCTAATATTTCTTGGTAGTTACTTGATTATTTAGGCTGTATTAATATCAAGTCCAATATAAAATAATTAATAAAATTCTGAAGCACCTTATTTAATATCACAGCAGGAGCACACTAATTAGAATTTAAATGTAAACTTCACTTCTTATTCCGGCTCCAAAATGAGAGTTTCCGCTTCTTCTTAACCTCAAGACGGTAATTCGGTGATTCATAAATAAGAAATATTCTTCAAAACATTAAAACTAACGCTAAGAATTTCCTAAAAGTATTTTCGGAACAAGAAGATGACAAATTTATAGCCAGGTTGTAATTTCCGTTTCCCCGAGGGAAAGGAACTTTGCAAATTGCACTTACTGAGCTCTCTTTTTCTTTTTCTTCCTTATTATATTTTCGAAAGAAAAGTTTCCTAGGCTCTAAAAAGGCATCAGACTCCTTTAGAATTTTTAAAGAGTCCTTGATTTTTTCCCTTTTGTCACGGAGTTTCCTCTTCTGCATTGATGAAACATTTCATGTTTATATCCAGAATTTATGATAACAACGACACTAACATCTTGCAGTTATGTTTCTGTTTGATATAAATAAAAGAACTATAGATTGCAAAAGAAAAACATATGTAAATTAATGAATAAACAGATCAAGATTATAACAGATTATTCTTATTATAAATAGCGAATAGAAAAATTTCTACAGATAGATTATTTGAAAATGTAAAATAAGCGCTAAATTACATGACCACTTAGAAAAGGACTAAATTTAGCTAAGACTGACTAACAGAATTAAAAATGTTTTCCACCAATTTTTTAACTAGATTCTTTACTGTTAAATTGTAATGATTATTATTCAATATTTGTTTGTTCTGTAATAGTGATGATTGTAACTTGAAACCTGGTGGTACAACTGGCATTAGCTGACTAAGCTTTAACCAATTCAGTAGAGAACCTGCCCTAAGGCGATAGCAGTTAATTTGCTTTTAAACATTAGCTCATTAAGCTTTAACTAATACAGTAGAGTTCCTGACCTAAGGCGGTGGCAGTAATTTAATTTTAAACATTAGCTGATTAAGCTTTAACCAATACTGTACAGTACAGCCCTAAGATAAACTTTAACCAATACAGTACGGCCCTAAGGTGGTAGCAGTAAATTTGCTTTTAAATATTAACTAATTAAGCTTTAACTAATAAGAGAATAAGCTAGAGTATGTTCTAAGCCAGTAACAGCTAAATAGCTTTTATTTCACTTTTATTTCATGTTATTATTATTTATTGCCACGCGGCTGAAGAGGCGAAATCAAAATTGGATAAACATATGTCATCATCTAGAGGCACAAATAAGGAACTTTCCTAGAAATTTTACGATGTTTTAAAATCAGAAAATTTAGAAAAAGTTTACACACACACATATATATATATGTGTGTGTGTGTGTGTGTGTGTGCATGTGTGTGCATGTGAGTATATATCTACGTAAATGCATACCTTCATACACATATACACACATATACATACATACACACACAACATGCATTTACGCATACATGCATGCATGCGTGCGTTCAAACATACCGACACTTCTGAATCCGGTGCCGATAACAGAAAAGTACCGAAAATTCTTACATAAAAGCAAATTTGCAAAGGCGTCGTGACAAGCTTGGACAATAATATAATTGATGTTTTATTTTTTTAAATTCTGAAGAAGAATCTGAATTTAAAAATTAATCTGTGTCTCAGGATTTGACAGATGAAGCACTATTGAAAACAGAAACATATCTAAATTTCATTGATAAAAATACCACATCAGGAATGACAAGATGTTAAAAATCTGCCTCATCCTTTATGAATATATAGCTTCCGAATCATGATCTCTCAACTTTCGGCCAGTTTAAATCCTGATTGCGTTTTAAATCTCGATATTAATTCAACTGGTTCTAACGAATCGTTACCTTGTAGAGTCATTAGGATTTTTTGAAGTAAGAAACACTAAGAATGAACAATCCCCTCGACTGGACTCGAACCTGTACCTAACGAATACGCGCCGAGTGTGCTACAGTTACACGACGAAGGCATGCGGAAAGGAGGGAGAAAATAGCTTATATACCCCCTTTTTAAAGAGCGAATGGGGATTCGCAAAATCCTGTTGGTGAAGTATCATCATCCACCACCTTTTAGTTCGACACCACTGTACAGTACGATGTTTTGAAGTAGAAAACACGAAAAATTAGCAATGCCCTCGCCGGGACTCGAAACTGGACCTCTCGAATACGCGCCAAACGTGCTACCGTTACACCACGAAGGCATGCAGAAATGAGGGAGAAAATATCTTATAAACTGATATTCAAAAACTGCAATATCTTCAAAGTGCAGTTTCGTTTGATGCTGCAAGACTTACCAGGGGATTCGCAATAATCTATGAAAATTTTTACTCGACAGATATGATAATCAGAGGGAATTAGGACTTTCTCAGTGTAGAAAATTATTTAAACTAAAATTCGTAAAACCAACATCTGATTCCATTCGAATGATGATAGATACCTATATTGAAGTAATTCTGAATTTTAGAGCTCTTGATCTAGAACGCAATCAGTTGATGAAAATTCTTCTAACGTATACATCACAAGATACGCTAAAATAATCACTTAAAATGAAAGGAGATTTGACGCTAGAGGATGAGAAATTTCTATCTCTTTAAATGTTTTCGTTCATTCATGAAAAAACAAGCTAGAAGCCTGCAGAGTGTAAAGGAAATTTATAATAATCAAGTTAGATTAGTAAACTCCATTAATAAAATCGTCGCTCTCAAAAAAAAAATGAAACAGAACTTTTGTGTAGCGAACTACCAAATCTTTTGCATATATGCTAGAAATTTCCTAAAATGCACACTGTTGAACGTTGGAAACTCGTACGAGTATATGCAAACTCTCCGAGAATTAAACCTTTATTTTAATCCTCTGAGGGTTACAGCCGAAAACATCGCGGACGAAAATGTCACGGAGAAAACAACACAAGGTGAAAACGTCGTGATACAAAACATCGTAGGAGAAAATACAGCAAAGAGAAAACATGGCAGTTCTAAAACATCGTGGTACAAAACGTCGTCGTCGAAAATAAAGCTGTTCAAAAACTTCGCAATTTAAAAATATCGTCGTCGAAAATATCGTGGTAAAAATCATCGCATGACGATAACATCATGACGATAGTGGACAAGCAAACCCAACTTCCGCTCTAAATTGAAAATTGGTTTGGCTTATATCGGGAAGGATGCCGAGGCGTTTTATTTAAATCAAACTGGTAATTTTGATAGTAGATTTGTTTTCAGTCTCCTATTTAAGAATAAAGTTCTGCTGGGTGAATCAAGACATTAAATGAAGAGGCGATTCTTTGTTTAGAAATAAAACTTCAACAATATCCAGAGCTTAAATCTCAACATACACTTCATACAGGAATATCAAAATATGAATCATATGCAGATATCCCCAAATGTCGATTTTTCAAAATTCATATCAGAGATTTTCTACTTACTTTATTTTCGATTTATTAGAGATCGAACTGAAACTATCAAACTACTTGTTGTGTTTGACGGTTCCACAAAGTCTGAGACAGAAGTTTCTTTAAATGATGTTCTCCATACTGATCTAAAACATCCAAATGTAATTGTTCAACATTTTATTTAAATTTGGAACTCTTTATATCTCATTCACTGTAGCGACAAATCCTAGTGAAAAAGATTATGTCGATTTCCAGAGAATCGTTTGAAGAGAAACCCCTGATGAAATGCTTCAAGAACTACAACTTCTGGGTTATGTAAAGCACTTTTTGAGCTCCCTATTTGACCATTCGAACATTAAAACAACTTGCCGCAGATGAATAAACATGTTTTCCAGAAGTTTCGATTGTCATAATGGAAGATACTTACGTTAATGATGCTCTTACGAGAGCAAAGGATATTAAGGAAACAAAACAGTTAAATTATCGAACTCATCAGAAAAGATGATTTTCCAGTAAGAAAATTGGTATTCAATAAACCATCAGTCATTGAATATCTATCCCAGGACCTAAGAAGTCGAACAGATTTGGCAGAATGAAGGAAATCAAACTGGAATCATCTATGACGTTTATTCAAAATTAAAATAAAACCATCTACTGAAGGTCTCCTAACAAATCATCAACTTTTTTCAAACATCGCAAAACTTTATGGTTCATTTGCATTTTCATCGCTTACAAAGATTTAGTTAAAATCTTAATGCAGCATTAATGGAAGGAAAATTATTGGTTGAGATGATTTATTACTTAATGATGTTTCCCAAACATGGATCTCTGTTTAAATCTCAGACTGAACACTTAGCTCTTATAAATAATTCAATTAAAATAGTCAGTTAAAAGATTTTCGCAAACATGATCATGCATATGCGGAAATACTTTATATAAGAACAGAATTCGAAAAAGGAAAAATCCGCGTTACATTGATTACTTCAAAAACAAAAGTTTCTCCTGCGAAGACAATAAATAACATTACCAAGAATTGGTATACGATGCGCCAGCCACTCTTCTTGTTTATAGAGTCGAGATCGTATAATAATAATAACTTCGTTTGATGTCTTAATAAAGTCTACACAGTTGTTTTTATACCCTTAAAAAGGGAAAATCGCAATGATTAGAACATTTTATATTTAGATTTAAATACTCGGACTCGGTCAAAAATAGTTTTAGACTGGTTTAGTTCATCTCCTCAAAGATTGAAAAACGTTGTTGTTGTCCAAAAATTCAAGACTCAACTTCAGAAACATCATGAAATTACGTAAAGAGTCAGGAGATTCGCTTCGAGAGCAAACCTTTTATGTCACATTTTGTGGTGGCATGGACCTCACACTTTGTGGTGGCTTGGCCCTGTGTACAGATCCTCAAAAAGCATGTATGGATGATAACAGATGCGAAGAAAAAAATCTTTTCTCTCAGTCAACATCATCATTTCAGATACACCTGAAGTTACTGCTATGTTAGAAATTATTTCCAAATACTCATCGTTTTCAAGATGAATTAGAATAATCTCGAAGATTTTAAGATTCATTAGATATCGCAAAATACAAGTTGAAAGAATCAACGGTGTATTATCACCTGCAGATCTTAAAGAAACAAATAAATCTTTAGCTCCGCTTGTAAGGTTCTACTGTCTATCTGTTGTGTAGAATCTGGAGAAATAGTGATTTCACCGAAGAAGGGTTAAAACTTCCCTTAATTAAACTCTTTAAATTATTTACAATGCGTCAACTTGACGCTAACATACTACGCCTCAACTTGGGCGGTAACTGAAACAGTAGAATCAAACTTAAAATTGGAGATATTCACAAGTAATAGAATTACACTACAGGGTTCATACAATCCTGTATCCTGCAGCGCGTAGATGAGTCTAGTGGCGATGCTCATTTTTCTTCTCTTCGGGCTTCTGAACACCTAATGACCCTACATATGGCGCCCGAGCAATAAAAGGGTTGTCAAGCACACTCCGAGCGTATTCGAGACGTCCGTGGTTCGAGTACCGGCGAGGGCATTGCTCATTTTTCTTCTCTCCGGGCTTCTAAACACCTAATGATCCTACATGAGGCGCCCAAGCAATAAAAGGGTGGTGCGCGATGATTCTCCACCACCAGGACTTGGCGACTAGGTCCCCTAATCCCCAGTCGCCCTTTAAAAGGAAGTATATAAGGTATTTCTCCCGCCTTCTTCACATGATTTCGTGGTGTAGTGGTCAGCACGCTCGGCGCGTATTCGAGAGGTCCGTGGTTGGAGTCCCGGCGAGGGCATTGTTTATTTTTCATCTCTCTGACTTCTAAACATCTAATGGCTCTACAACCTAATGTCTCTACATACCTTCTAGAAGAAATGTAGTTCGACGAATTCTATCGAAATGTTTGACTTGCTTCGTCTGAAGTCACGATCATGCACTACCATTATGGGATACTTATCTTTTAGATTTTGTATTGGTACAGCATTTCGTAAATGTTGTACTTGGTTTTGATGATGACGACGGATACATGACGAAACCAATTCTAGCTCGCAGCAGAGTAAGAATTAAATCAGAAATTGCTCTTCTTATTTGCTTTGCCATCAAAGAAATTCACCTCGAAGCTGTTTCAGATTTATCAATAGATGCCTTTCTAGCAGCTTTAAGATGATTTATCTGCTGACGTGGAAATCAGTAAATCTGTATTCAGATAACACAATGAATTTTCGAGGAGCAGCAACCTAATTAAAAGAGCAATCGGTGGTTTTCTAAAAATCTATGAACAGATACTTTTATAACAGCTTTAAGATGATTTATCTGGACACGTGGAAATCAGTATATTTATATTCAAATAACACAATGAATTTTGGAGAGCAGTAACCTAATTAAAAGAGCAATCGGTGGTTCTCTAAAAATTTATGAACAGATACTTTTATAACAGCTTTAAGATGATTTATCTGGACACGTGGAAATTAGTAAACTTGTATTCAAATAACACAATGAATTTTCGAGGAGCAGGAACCTAATTAAAAGAGCAATCGGTGGTTCTCTAAAAATTTATGAACAGATGTTTTTATAACAGCTTTAAGATGATTTACCTGGAGACGTGGAAATTAGTAAATTTGTATTCAAATAACACAATGAATTTTGGAGGAGCAATAACCTAATTAAAAGAGCAATCGGTGGTTCTCTAAAAATTTATGAACAGATACTTTTATAACAGCTTTAAGATGATTTATCTGGAGACGTGGAAATTAGTAAATTTGTATTCAGATAACGCAATGAATTTTCGAGGAGCAACAATCTAATTAAAAGAGCAATCGGTGGTTCTCTAAAAATTTATGAACAGATGTTTTTATAGCAGCTTTAAGATGATTTATCTGGAGACGTGGAAATTAGTAAATTTGTATTCAAATAACACAATGAATTTTGGAGAAGCAGCAACATAATTAAAAGAGCAATTAGTGATTCTCAATTATCTAAAAGATTTTGCAGATCAAGAGTCTATTGTATGGCATTTTATTCCAGCTTTAGCTCCAGATTTAGGAGGATTGTGGGTAGCTGGATTTAAATCTGTGAACTCTTAACAATACTCTTATTTAATATATCTACTATTTAACACATTTTTCTTATATTTATTCAAAACGGTAACAATGTATGACATCAACATTTGCAAAATGCAGTGTGACAGTTATACAGATAATCTACTTTTACTACTAGCTTAAAATAAGAACTGAAAGCACTTCGAAAATTTGTGTTCGTGACATGCATATGTTGTGAAACATTACCAAAATTTGTATGGTACAAGAATTTCTTTCACATTCCGTATCTATTTTTCTTTTAGAGTGTTATTACATTAAAAAACACATAAAATCCAATGCATGCAAATTTCCAGCACCTTCTACCGAGAGATTCAAACACCTGGATGACATCTCTTTGGGTACGACGGTGACGTTATGATTAGTTCCCCATTAAATTAAGCACAGCTGTTGAAGGCCATGAAGAACTCTGCTTATTCCAGTTACCATGGCAATCGGAAGAATATTCTGCTTAGTATGCGGTCGATTGTGGGACTAGGACACCTGATTTTCTTGTCTTTGAAATATCAAAGAAGACACTTGGAACTTCTGTATATTTTTGATGACCTAATTTTTCAAAGTAACCTTGTATTTATTATGCATGCTGCTTTATTCGATACCCAGTCACGCAAGAGTTTGTGAAGAATTCGATATAACAATCGGCTAAACATATTCGATTATTTTTTTCTCTTATGCTCCCTTTTAGACATTTTATTGTGATGATATCTTCATGTTACATAAAAAGGGTTTAAACAATAACCATGCTTATAGAAATACAGGATGAAATGCATTTACATCTATCCGTCATAACAAATAATCTTTCGATAATAATATGAAAATTTTAAATACCTAAAATTTTTGTAAAGATAATTTTTAATAGAATTTTAAAGTTTAATAAGGTACAGTGGCTCCCAAAAAAATCCATACACTTATGATTTTCATTGAAATAGGGCTCTAACCATTAATTAAAAGTAAACTTTCTGAATGAGATTTTAATAATAAGATCTAATTCTATTCGTAACAAAGTTACATGAAATATTTTTTAAACATAGCGAAATTTTATTTTTAAGAAATTAATAATCAAAAAATGACAAATATT
This sequence comes from Stegodyphus mimosarum, assembly GCA_000611955.2. Classification (NCBI taxonomy): domain Eukaryota; kingdom Metazoa; phylum Arthropoda; class Arachnida; order Araneae; family Eresidae; genus Stegodyphus; species Stegodyphus mimosarum. The sequence continues at coordinate 583,075 of KK112890.1, forward strand.
TTATCTCGCTAAAATCTTCGTACACTAAAATATTTTTTGATAAAATCAAAATTAGAATTATCGTTTGCCGCTTTTTTTTTAATTTTTGCATTCTGGTGGCATTTAAAAAATTTTTAAAAATTTAAAAAATAATTTTTTTATTGTTTATTTCATAATATTATACTTATTATGAAAAAATGGGTCGCAGTCATAAAGAAATTACAAACAGCATTCGAAAATTGATAATTTTTCACCATAGTAGGGGTAAATCAATTCAAAATATCGCTAAATTAGTTAATTTATCTCATTCTACAGTGCAGTATGTGATAAAACGCTTTAAAGAAGAAAATCGGATTGAAAACAAGGTAAGAAAAGGTCGATCGAGAAAGTTAATTAAACGTGATGAGAGATTTATTATTAGAAAATTTGTTGAAAAACCACGTTTGAGTGCTGTAAAAGTTTCTGCAGAATTTAATGCAAAGTTTTATTCTTCAATTTCACCTGAAGCTGTTCGACGAGTTCTCAGAGAAGCTGGATTACATGAGCGTTCTGCCCGTAAAGTTTTTTGTTAGTGCGAAAAACAGAAAACTTAGGCTTTCGTTCTCAAAATCAATGATAAATACACCCGAAACGTACTGGAATAATGTCCTATTTGCTGAAAAATAAATTTAACATTTTTGGTTCCGAGAACTGTATGGAGAAGAAAAAATGAGGAACTTCATTCTAAGAACTTAGTTGGAGCAGTTAAGTATGGCGGTGGAGGTGTTCTTGTGTGAGGGTGCATGGCAGTATCAGGACTAGGTAATCTGGTATTTATTGATGGGATAATGAATCATTCTCTTTATTTAAATATTTTAAGAGACAATTTAAAATTATCAGCCCAAAATTTGGGTATCGGAAACAACTTTATTTTAAATCATGATAACGATCCTAAGCATACGGCTCTCAACGTTCGCCTGTGGTGTCTCTATAATTGTCCACAGGTTTCGAAAACACCACCTCAGTCGCCAGATTTAAACCCCAAAGAACACATTTGGAAAGTACTGGAGGTTAGAGTAAGAAAACACGACGACAAAACGAAAAGCGAACTCAAAACAGTCATGATGGAAGAATGGTTGAACACTGATACAGAAATTACAAAGAAAAACTAGTAAAATCTATTCCCAGACGTTTAAAAGCTGTTGTGGATGCTAAAGGATATCCTACTAAATATTAATTTAACGAAAAATGAAAATATTTACTAATATGTCAAGATTTGTTTGAAGTGTACGAAGACTTTTGTGAGATGAAAATCATAAGTATACGTTTGGGAGCCACTGTACGTTCTAATTATTTATTACTTTTTGGTGAATTTTTTAAATGCATTTCATAATTTTGTACAACCTATTTGTGTGAACAAACCATTCTCTTCCACGTTAAATTTGAAAAATATAATGCAGAAAAAATTAAAAGTGGATCCTAACTTACGATTAAAATTTAAATGAAATAAGACCAGGCATAAAGAAATTGATCTCACTTAAACATGACCAAATTTCACACTAAATTTACAATTAAAGTATCGGGTCCCCAACCTTTTTGTCCCTCAGAGCTCATTCTAGAATATTTGTTGCACGGCGAGCCGCATTTACTTTTTCAAGCTAAATTTATAGTTGGATAGAGTTTTATAGTTGGAACAAAAAAAAAAACAGATCGGTTGCGTTTCGCTTTGTGCTGGTATCTGGATTGGATGCATTTTCTATTTCATTAAAAATAAGAAAACTTTCACATAGAATTTCACTGAAAACTAAAACATTTTTATTGTGGTCGCACAGCGGCGGGCGCCGTGGTGCCCGCGAGCATAGGTTTACGAACCACTGACTTAAACTCTGATAATTAAAATAGTAACTAATTTTTAATCTAATAATTTTTTATGTGTGCACGTTTAATGCAAATAGCCAACAGGTTTGGCAAATGGCAAAATATATATTTTTTAAATATTTCTATTGAGAAATTGAAAAATAATGATTTAAAATGTAGGGGTGGTACAGAAATTTTTCAGTTTTTGTTTAGATGGTTTTTCAGTTTTTGTTTAGATGGTAAACAGACAAAAGGTTGAGAACCGTTGCTTCAAATAGATGAAACAGAATAGAGAAGTACTTTCAGATCTTGACACTTACGAAAATTGTTTAATTTTCTTCAGTTATTTTGCATTAATCTTTAAATGCCACAGTTTAACGTTACTCTTATTACTTTAATTTATATATAACTCATATTTTCAACAACATTAGTTTGTAGAGTCATTAAGTTATTATTTAGAAGCAGGAGATATGGAAAACGAGCAATGCCCTGGCCGGGACTCGAACCACGGACCTCTCGAATACGCGACGAGCTTACTGATCACTACACCACGAAGGGATGCAAAGAAGGCGGGAGAAAGACCTTATATACTCCCTCTTTTAAAGGGCGACTGGAGATTAGGGGACATAGTCGCCAAACCCTGGTGGTGGAGAGTCATCATCCACCACCTTTTTAAATTCGGGCGCCACTGTAGAGACAGTAGTTATTTTTTGAAAGCAGGAGAGACGAAATATGAGCAATACCGGGACTCAAACCACAGACCTCTCGAACACGCGTCGAGCGTGCTGACCACTACACCACGAAGGCATACAAAGAAGGCGGGAGAAATGTCTTACAAGTTTACAAATTGCAGTTTTTTTTAACTAACGCGTTAGTGCCGAAAGGTTTATTGTTTTTAATGCCACGTCATTTACGAACTATCAGATTTTTAACCAGTTTTGAAATTCGCAGGAATTTGTAACGTTGAGAAATATAGTAGAAATATATGTGTATGTTCTTATTGCACAAACAGGACGCTTTGTCAGCCTCAAAAACAACTTCCTAAGCAGCTTCATTCGAAATTTCTTTCCGTTTTCTTCCCTGGTAGTACATATAGCAGCTTAGTCTGCACAAATTTAGTAACCATCTTCTTAAACCATTCTTCGACTAAGGCCTTTTTACAAGCTCTGCAAGGTTTACAAGCCTCTGCAAGGTCGATTGTTTTTACAGTGCAATTAAACTATTATTGCAGCTCTGATAAAAACAGCTTGACCAATAAAACTTGGTCTTTCATCTCTGAAGTCATGATGATGGATGATTTTAAGGCATTAACTAGTCGCTTTTAAAGAGTTCCTAATATGTACAAGGTCTTTTCTATATTGTGCGTAATACGCCATCTACTTATCGAAATGTGAACTATTATTTTTATTGCAATTTTCTTTCCCCCATGATTCATAGAATTTATATACCAAACTAAACTAAACTCAGTGGCGCAACAGCCCAAGCGGGTCACGGCCTGCAGTGCCCTTTTTCTGCTTTCTTGACCTTTGGGCACCGGTGTGCATCAGCATACGTCCTGGAGAAGTGGTCAGCTTGTCGCAGGACCCCCGGTGTTTAGTCCCCAAGCGAACTTGATACTCATTTTATCGACCCACTAAGAAGAAAGGGATGAAAGGTTGAGTCAACCAAGGTTCAAAGAAAAACGTCAAACAGAACGGACTCTACACACGTCTGAGTAAGTCACTTTGACCACCCGGTATCTTCTCAGAAAATTGTAATAAAACCGATAATGCGGACGTTTAGAAATTACAAAATCTACGTCTTCAGTTGAAGATAAATTTTCAGCGGATTATAGGTTAAAAATAGTTATAATATAGAAACTTTCTAAATTATTTCCGTGAAAAGATTTTACCTTAAAAATATTTAGTTGAAATGTAACTATGTTACATAAAATAAGAATGCTAGCTTATGGCAGAAAATGTTTATCTTAGCTGGCAGCAGCCATTTGACAAAAGAAATTTTACTTCTATTTTCATTCTTTGTTTTGCAAGTGTAAAATAACGTTTTAGCAAGATAAACGTTAAGAATAAATTCAAATGAATTAAGATTTAATATTAACAAAAGATTAATAATCTTTTAAAATAATTCTCTTTTAATTGCAGTTAAATCTGGTAACATAAAGATTACTTTTGTATAACCTACATTTCGTAGTTTTTAATAGCAAAGCTCAGTTTCCGATAGGAGATTTAATGTCACATGCTGAAACAGCATTTTTCAAAAATCGATTTGAGATTAATTTGAGATTTGAGAACACCTACGCAAGGAAATTCCCTCCTACTATATTTCAAAAAAGGCCTTCAATACTTTGAAACGTCTAAGAACGAATACGTATTTCTCACAAACTAGACTGATAGGACTCCTCTTATTTATTTTCCAGATGCAGATGAAAATGGATGATTTAAATTGTTGATCTCTCATTTAGATTTGAAAGATATGAGCTATGATATGTGTTATGATAAGAGTAATGATGCGGCTTATGTATACTTTTCATAAACCCACTGTAACGAATAGTTTATATCATTATAGAAGCAGCATACAGTATGTCCTACATATCTTAGCGAAAATCGGTTAAACACAAACATAATTTAATAGATCTCACTAACAACGTTACGTTACTAAATTCAAAATATTTTATATCGGGTTTTGGTGAACTACACTGATTATCATAAACTAAGAAAAAATCAAAAAAATAGCTATAACTCCCTCAAAAATCAGCCAAGCCGTGTAAAATTTGAATATGCTGCCAAGTAAGAGTAGCTCAGTAAAACTGCAATATGCAAATCAGTGGCGCTGCACTCGGAATACGACATCTGCGAGGAGGATAAAAGTCCATGTTTGATAGCAAGCCCACATACTTCACTCTGATAGTGACATCAAGCCAATTCGGAATAATGACATCCAGGCATCATTTGCCTGCAGAGCTACGATGGAGAGCCATTGGGAAACAGGACAAAGTCAAACAGAAGTGGCCATATGTCTAAATGTCAGTCCTTCTATGGTTCATAGATTTTGCAGGCAATTTCAAACCACAGATTCGGCATCTAGGAGGTTCAGCCAAGGACGGCCGACGGCTACGTCGAGCGCCTGTGACAGATATTTGACATTATGTTCACGCAGGAATAGAATCGCTACTCCGACTCTTCTTAGATCCTCCTTTGTTGCAGCCACCGGAAGTTTGGTGTCAACGTCAATTGTCAGTAGAAGGCTTCACGAAGGTGGTCTGTATGTGAGGCGACCAGACATTTGCGTCCCGCTCACGTCACGCCATAGGAGGGACCGTTTACAGTGGGTACGACAAAACTGTCCACTGGACGCCTGATCAATGGAGGGCTGCTCTCTTTACGGATGAGTCCATGTTTAGTCTAGAAAGCGATAGCAGGTGTTATTAGATATGGAGAGAACCTGGAACCCGTCATCCTCTGTCAAACATCCGTGAAAGAGATGCATACGTAAGAGGCCGTGTCTGTGTTTGGGATGGCATCCCTTTGGATGAACGCACAGACCTCTATCACTTTCCAAGGGGAACCGTGAATGCTCAAGTTTATAGAGATGACATCCTTGATGCTTATGAGCGCCCATATGCCGGGGCGATAGGTGATGCTTTCCTGTTACAGGACGACATCGCAAGACCACACAGGACTCGCATCGTAGATGATTGTCTTCAACAGGAAACAATTATGCGCATGGAATGGCCAACTCGATCCCCGAGCGTGAATCCTATCGAGCACGTTTGGGATGCTTTAGGGAGACGTTTAGCTGCTCTCAATCTGCTCCCTCAGGCCCTTGCCGCGCATGCAAATGCTTTGCAAGAACAATGGCTCTCGCTTCCTATGGAACTGATAAGCAGCATAATTGAAAGCATCACACATCGCTGTATGTGCTGTATTGCTTCTAGAGGCGATCCTATTCCATATTGAAGGTACTTTTCCTATAGCAAACTGAGACCTTCGATTTGTTCATTTTATACATGTGCTCATTTCTATTCTACCATAATTGTATGGTAATTTCTTTTTATGTTATTTGATACCTTACTGTGTGTTGTATATTGTGGGTAAGTTTCATAAAATTCTTCACGTAACTTTTTCAGTAATCGAGATTTTTGCAATTTTTCCTTAATTTATGATAACCAGTGTATTATAATATAAGAAAAAGTTAAACTTGATTTTTTGGAATTACATGTACATAAATCAAGTTGCCATTATTGTGAACCTTTTTCAGTAAATGTTTTGAGTAATTTAAAGTTTTTAACGCTGAGATGCCCATAGATATGGCGCCCTTATTTTATTTTTTGATTCTGTAGGGTCAGTTTTATATTAAAAAACCAGAATAAAATGCCTTTCCTAGCAGGAGAGGTCATCAAAAATACTCTACATCACTTAAGTCTAACAAGGGTTTTAAAGATAGTCCTTCATCTAAATCAACATTATAATGAATTTTTCGTGCATCTTAGAGTAAGGGCATATACTACTTATAGACAATATCTTCTGGACTCGTAATTAATATAGCGTCTTCTGACATAAAATGTTAAACATAACCGGCAAGGATTAACCGCGCCTTATTAAAAAAAAGGTTAAGTTTGTTTAGTTATTAACAAAGGGAAAATTACAATCGCAAAATATCATAAATTCATAATAAAAATAAGTTGATGTATACAAAACATGACGTTTTTTTACGGCATACTAATTTATACGCATTTTTTTCTGCATTTCATTTAAAGTTTTGAAATGAATTAAATCTACTTCGTCGATAGCGCACAAACCACAATAGAATAAATGCACTCTTTAAAATTCACTACATTTATTTACCATAGAAGACACTCTGGCGCTAGGTTCACTTAACAGCGTTACATCTTATTCATTTTATAACTCAGAATAAGCATAACTTATATCAACTGAAAATTTATCTAATTGATGCCACATGTTCTATCCAAATACTTTAAAAAATATAAAACGACATATAAAAGAAATTAAACACATAAAAAAGGAACAGTTTTTCACAGGCAATTCAGCTTCGCATACTTAATGCCCATGCTCTACTCGCAAGCATTCTCCTCTGTCCAAGATAGACTGACAACAATATTTGTTGCTAATACGAAACCGTTATTTCCTTGAATTTCATTAGACATATATTCTCATTCAATTAATTCAGTTCTCACTTCATGGCCAGGCAAAAATACATAAAAACTCAAAATATTTTCATTAAACATCGAAAGATATAGAAAAACATGAAACACCAAGTACAGTTAAAACAACTGAAAAAAGAATTTTAAAGTTAAAATTACATTTCCACGCAAAAACAAGCAATTCGCCAGCAGGCAAGCAGGCAGATTTTTTAGGTGCAAGAAATTAAAAGTTTCCTTTTGGCCCCACTCGGCAAAAAGACACTAAAGATGCAGAAAGAGTTCACTATTCGGCCAAGTTTCAAATGTAAACAAATATGTCTGCTACGGTAAAAAAAATAGCCACACTTAATTAAAGACAAAACCTTAACCGGAACATAAGAACAACAAAATTCAATCCTTTTTTAAAGCAAAAAACGCACAATTTACCAACAAATAAGTATAGAAAAACTGAGTTCACTGAGCTGAGTAATATATATATATAATCTAGATACTTTTGGTGTGGCCGATTGCAACCAAAAAAAAAAGGTGCATAACTACATGTTAAAGCAGTCCTACATACGAAATTTCAACGTTCTGAATCTACTCGTGTTTGAGTTATGCGAGATACATAGATACATACGTACGTATATACGTACAGATGCCACGAAAAAAAATTTTTCTGAACCCATTTTAAATCCTTTTTGCAACCCGTTTTGGGAAAAAGAGTCTTTTATTCTGTCCTTACATACCGATGTCACGCAAAAACATCGTTAAATTGCATTCGATAGCGGTCAAAATGCGCATTTTCGTTGAAATATGGTACCCGGAATTGTTCGTGATTACAATACTTCCTTTACTACGTACACGGAAGTAAAAATCATAATAAAAAATTCCAGGGGAAATACAAAAAAGGGAAGGAAATGTGCAGTTATAGCAAGTGATGCCACAGTATTTAGGAGTTGTTTGCATTCACAAGAATACGGAATTTAATTCTGCATAATCTGGAATCATTTAATATTGCTAAACGACTGGTTAAAATAAATTGCTAAATCGTGAAAATAAGATAAACATGCATAGTCATTATTTTTTTTAATTCCCAGTTGACGGCTATTGAAATACAACAGTAACGTAAAAAATACTGTTTTTGTTCTTTTCAAGATTTTTTTTAATTACTGAAATTTCATTACAAAGGAACATTATTGAGAAGTCAAACAACAAGAATCAGCGTTACATTTGTAAATTTTGAAGGACTAGTTTCGATGGTTTAACTATAGAACCATCTTCGTCAGCTGCAAAGTGCATAAGGTAAGGTAAGAATGGCTGGACAGGAGTTAAGCTACTGGCGCCATCTATTGATGAACCAAGAAAACTAAAACATATTTTCCTTAAACTGAAGATAATGATGGATTGGAATTAGAGTCGAATAGAAAGATAGCAAACTAAACAAGAATTAACTAAACAAGAATTAGCTAGAACAGATATATATATTTTGAATGCGAAACGCCTTTAGAAAATCTAATTCACCAATGGGAGATTTTTTTGAATAATTTTGACTGCTCTTCTCTGTTGCCCAGCCCTGTTAGCTCGAAAATCACATTTTCCATTTCTTTGCAGCTGCAGAATGTGCACTTTTTTCTACTTCGAATAGTCTGGTTTTGAAGCAAATGGTTTTCGTTATAAGCTTCAAAATTCCAGAAATACCATCTTTTGTTAAGTTTTCACCAACGTCCTTTCTAATTGCCCCCCCGACTGTAGCCTTATTCGCTATTTTTAAATTTTTAATTACTTTCTATGCGACCAATAAATTCTTTAAGGTAGTTCTTTAATTTTATTACGTGTTAAAAGCTCAGTAAATTTTTAAATACAAAAACCAATCCTTTTGACAACAATCTCATAACATATTGATAAATGTGTTCCTTTGAGCTCTAGTACGTGACATCATTACTTGAATGAAACCGTGACCTGACTGAAGCACTGTTAAAGCAAGATAAACGCCTGCTTGGCTCTCTAAACACTTTATCGGTTAAATTGAAATACAGTAAATCTGTTTCACATGAACCTAATCCATGACATTATTATAGCTGCGCCTCTTTTTTCCTAACGCCTAACGTTATTTGGCCTAACGTTTAACAGAATACAGTAAACTGAATAAAATGTAATGCATTGCTTTCTTCATTAATCATTTATCTTCTCGCTGGTACATAATGGTATTACTCAGAAATAAAAGGGTGTTATGAGCCCTCAAAGTTCAAATGTACACTTTTTCTAAAAGGCTTTCATAATTTTGGATGAAAAGCTGCAGCAAAGGATAGCGAAACTTAAAAATACAATTATTACTTTAGCTAAGTAAGTCACATGATTAAATTTTGCAAATTCGTTAGGTTTCATCGATGCAGGAACATGAAAAATGTACAATGCTTCGACGAGATTCGAACTCCTGACCTCCCGGCTGCGTAATGGCAAACCGCACATTGACTTGATCAATGTTAACGAATTTCGCTTACTGCGCATGCTCAATAGTGTACCGTCGGCGTGGCAGAAAATACTGGCGAATAAAAATAAACAACCTTACACAAGCCTGTTCGTCATGTACGCCTTAGCGACTCTTTACGATTGCAATACTATAGACACTTTTTTTGTACTTATTACGTTTGCTTCTGTTTCATTTCATTTTGGTTTATTTTGTTCATAAACATTACATTTAGTATATAAGGTATATCTCCCACATTCTTAGCGTGCCTTCGTGGTGTAATGGTCAGCACACTGAGCCGGTATTTCAGAGATCCGTGGTTCGATTCCCGGCGAAGGCAATGCATATTTTTCATCTCTCCTGCTTCCAAAAAAATCCTAATGACTCTACAAGTATCAGTTATTTGTAATAATTTCTTTGGCTTTAATTCAGTAATTTAAACTAGATATATTCCTTAAGTTGTTGAAGTATTTATGAATGGAACGCATGGTAAATAATCGATTGCTTTTGTTCCTCAGAAGTACAATCAATAAACATTCAGCTCAAGTACAGTCAATAAACATTATCATGTAATGTTTTCTGTTTTGTAATCCTTCTTAAACGAAAATTTGGGGAGTTTACAATCGATATATACACTCTAAGTGATGAAGCAACGTACAGTCTAGCAAGTTTTAAAACCTCGAACTGTTTACGTCCAGATAACATAATATCAACCATATACCGTATTTATCTTCTTTTAAAATTACGCCAAAGCAGTAATTGCGCCAAATTCTCTTCTGGGCATGCGCAGTGTGTGTAATTCATTTACCATTGTTCAACTGAATGTGCGGTCTGCCATTAGGCCTCCCGGCTAATCTCGGAACGTGCTGCCAGTTACACCGCAAAGGCATGCGGAAAGGAGGGAGAAAATACCTTATAATTTTAAATGACTTTTGAGAATGATATAAAATGTCTGCTATCGGTTGATATTAGTTATTCTTATTTAAGTGTAAATTGAATATTGTTCAAAATTCTTAATTCTTAATTGGTGAGAAATCGTCGAATAAGGATACGTTCGTACCCTTCGATAAATGGTTCCAGACGTGTGAGTAAACAATGTTTAGCCTTCATAAATATTAATTTTGAATCTAAGGCTGCATCAAACATATATTACTTAAAATACATTTTTTGAAAAGCATCAAAAGGTTTCCTTTTCAGATCTGCCAGTCAAAAGTCATCATATCATGACAAGATAGCAAAAGCAATATGAATATAGGAATTTTAAAAATAACTATTGTCAATAAAATAAAGTATTTTTTCTTTTTATATTGCTCCTTTTTAAGGTGTGATCCAGTGAAGGTTTGTTTTAAACTGAAGACTCACGGTGAATTTTATTTTATTACTCTGTTATAACAGTCTCTTTTGAGATAAGCCTTTCTTAAAGTATATTTCATTTCCATGCCTTTATAAAAAATGGCAATTAATCAAAAAACTCTTTCAAAGTAAATAGATGTCATTCAGTTACATAAAGCATTAAATAAATATCCACACTTTTATAAACGTCAGTCGTTTAGTGCAGCATACTATTGGAAATGGATTGATGGCAAAGGTTCTTCGTATTGGCACAACGTTTATTTATCACATACCTCAGACATTTGCTTTTTTTCCTTCCTAATTTAAGTGAGTATATACGTACACGGATTGAAAAATTTTGAAACTGATTCTCCTGATTCAGAATCAGATGATTCTATAGGCATTGTACTTTTTCCCTATTTACAATTTTAGTCTTTACATTGAACTGCATGTTTGACAGCATTTCAAAAAGGTTCAAAAGCATAATGTTCCGTAATACCTTCTTCACCATTTCGGAAATATCGTTTTCACTTCTCTATCCCCCCAGGTGATCGACGTAGAGAACTCTGCGAAGCTATCGGCTAGGATCTGTACCTAGGCAGGCTCCGCCACGGGGGTATACAAATTATGAACCTAGTCGTATTAAAGGCCTCGAAAAGATCCCTTATTGTTCAGCCCATGGCTCTGGCAAGTGCTAGAGCTCAAGGCTCTAGTATCCCAAGGTGCGTTCCGGGTTCTGCCTGGAGGTGGCGTCCCGGGTATTCTGGGCAATGTACTTGGGCAACGGGAAGCCCGTGTGACTGGTGGGTAGCAAATCGACGACCTGTGATGCCCTGGGCCTATGCTACTCCACCTGCGTTGGTGCCAATCCCTCCAAGATTCGAGGGCAGGGGTTAAACCCCTGGGCCTGGTTCGATGGGGGACGCGCACACGTAGTGCCCTATTTTGAGGCGGAACAAGAAATGCCTAAAAAGTTATTATTATTATTCACTTCCTTATCCGAAGAATCTCCTCCCTCCTGCATTGTGCTTTGCATGCGCGAATGTCCAGTTATCTCCTAATCTAGTCTATACGCTGGCTTATCTACTTTTGATAGATTTCAAACAATTCTTTGAATACCACAGTGACAACATGCAGCCGGACATTATCCTCAAGGAAAACTGCTATTTCTCAAGAAAATAATACTTATATCTGCCAGACAAAATACGCAATATTGACCTTCGCAACTGTTCCTAATAATTACCCAGAACGTGTCTTGTCGACTACATATGTGTTAACTCCTTAAGGTGCCTTTGCTTTTTGAAATACGAAAGCATGTTAACTATTTTGCCACTATATTCATACTGTAACATCTCAAGTATTTTATGACGATTCTTCTAGAATTTAACACAAAACCCACTCATATCGCTGTAGTAGACTCACAGAGATGTTAACCTAGCCCTACAAAACAAACCATACTTCTACTAGATACTTCCGCTTGGTTTAGCCAAACACTAACGGCTATGACTATCCAGCTGGAGGTTCAAACTAGAGATGGACGATCCGCTCCGAAACCTATTCACTTTACTCAACGAAAGATCAGCGCTCCAGCGAAAACGTAACGGCAGTTCTTTAACAGTTCACCGAGAGCTGCTGTTGGGAAGCATGCCAAAAAATTTGATTTTTTCTTAAATGTAGGCACTAGCATTCTTTCCTTTTCTATTCACCGGAAACATCTCTCACTTATTTTTATGTGTGTATGTGGTATGTGTGTTATGTATGCATACATGTATGCTTTTGTTTGCTTGTATTCCATCTAGTAGTTAAAAAACAAAACATTAAATATACCAACGCATTTCAACAAAACTGACCATCCCTGTCTGCAAATGGATGGAGGGTTTTTTTTCCATCTAGCAGTGCGAGTATCCGTTTAAAGTACGTAAAGTAAGTGTGCTAGTTACACGGATTCCCAACAGTCAACGCTCCATCGCCAGTCGCAGATATGAGTCCTTCGGAATCATGATTATTAGCTCTTTTCCTTGCTCCTGCTCTATTCGCAGACCTGAATTCCTATTGAGTCTTTGTTATTCGCTTATTTTCATCTTTCCTGCTCTAGCCGCAAGTCTGGCTACTGTGAAGTCTTGATTATTTGCTCTTTTCGCTTCCTCGAAGCTGTTACCGCTGACACAGGTTATGAAATTATAAGAAAGCAGATGGAATTAATCTAAGTTTAACCACTAACAGACATCCAGATAATCTTGGATGCAGCAATTTAATCACAGTTTCTGGACTGAATGCTTCAGATAAGATGAAAAAATTAATTTTCTTTCTTTGTCTCCTATGCGCTGCGATAGCATGATCAAGGCAAATGAGTGGAAATATGTATGATTTTGTTATCTAGCTCCACTTCATGACTGGATTCTGTCACTGGATTAAGAGCTGTTTTATATGTATATTAACACTCGAGCACAAATGAATAAACTAAGTTGCTCTTTCACACCGTACTTAAAATTTTGGTTACAACATTAAAAAGGATGCTAAATGTTTAGTTGGTTTTTCACAATGTTATTATAATGAAATCCCTTCCGTAAAACGTTGCTAAACCTGTAGAGACATTAGGTATTTTTTTAGAACAAGAGAGATGAAAAATGTGCAACGCCTTCGCCGGGAATTAAACCGCGGACCTCTGAAATACCGGCTCAGTGTGCTGACCATTACACCACGATGGCACGCTAAGAATGTGGGAGATATACCTTATATACTCCCCTTTTTAAAGGGCGAAAGGGGACCTAGCCAAATCCTGGGTGTGGAGAGTCATCATCCACAACCCTTTTAGTTCGGGCGCCAGTGTAGAGACATTAGGTATTTTTTTAGAACAAGAGAGATGAAAAATGTGCAACGCCTTCGCCGGGAATCGAACCGCGGACCTCTGAAATACCGGCTCAGTGTGCTGACCATTACACCACGAAGGCACGCTAAGAATGTGGGAGATATATCTTATAAACCTAATTCATGTTTAGTCAGCAGCTTCAGCAACAATGGTCTTCATACAGTTACTTTTCATTGCTTCATAACAATTGTCATCCATACGTGGCAAAGATGATCTCCAAAACGTGATTGATCTCAGGTGAAGAATTCTACCACATCGCATCCGGATAATACAAATCAGAATTAGAAGAGTAGGAGGATATTCCCCAATGAAAATATATTTTCCTAATGTTTTATTATCGTAAAGGAAAACAATATATTTTAATGTCATAAAATTCTAATCGATTGCTAGTAATGACTTATGTACATGTTTACATGTTTTCTGATTTATGTACACTGCGCAAACAAAAACAAAAAAAGGGACAGTTCTATATCTCTCGTTCTATTGGGCCCATTGTCGAAATTCAAATTGTGTTTTTCATGTCTCGAAAGCGTGACTCAGGATATATATTAGAATTTATATATAGCATTGTTTTAATATAGGTATTTTGACACAAAATCGGACTTTTTTTTAAATCACATGCCATTTTGTTTTTATATATTTCGATTCTACTACTCAAATTATACCTAAATATTAAACATTTTAAAATTTGGTGTGAAATTTACGGAGAAATTTAAAAATTTATTTTGGCTCAATTTTTCAGTTTGCGCCAAGAATAATTCCCTAGGCGAACTTCTTGTTATATTTTTATCAACCTATTTTCCTTTCATTTTTTCATTGTACACGAGCAAAAAATCCAATCCATTACTTTCAAATAACTTTAACAAAGTGCGTAAACCACATTTGGCGTTATTATCACTAGTAACGAATACGCCAAACTTGAAAATGTGCCAATATGTAAATTCACATATATCTTTGGAAATTTTGAATAAAAAACTCTAATTTTTTGCAGGTGTGCCTAGATATACATCTACTACTTTAAGATGAGGTTAAAAATTTTATAGGTAATAATAAAAATGGTTTCGAAAAATTTGTAAAAAATATTCAAAAATACAAATTTAAAAAAATGCATCGTAAACAAATGTGCGAATTAGATTTGGATTAAGCCGAAATTTCGAATTATGGAAGAAGGAATCAAGTACGTTTAATAAAAAAGATATTAATAAATATATGTCAAATTCAATTAACATTGAGAGGCTAAACTTTTGAGAGCAAAATTTTGAGAGTTTTAAAAACTACTCGTGCGATTTTTACAAAACTTGGCAGTTTCACATAATTTGAGTCGTAGAATCGAAATCTGAAAAACAAATTGGCATATCATTTCAAAAAACTCCGATTTCGTGTCAAAATACCTATATTAGAACAATGATATATATAAATCTAATACATATCCTAAGTCGCGCTTTCGAGATATGAAAAACAGAATTTGAATTTCGTCAATCGTCCTAGTAGAATGGCAGATATAGAACTGTCCCATTTTTTTTAGTCCAAAGGGGCTTTGTCCCTGAAGGACTATTGTTTTCGTTTTGCGATTTTGCGTCGGAAACATTAAAAGTCTGAATCACTTTTCAAACTGTTGCCATCAAATCTTGCAGCCCTGTACTACATTTAAAGAAATTAAATAATGAAGAATCTGCATAAATGTATATATACTTCTCGAAATGCGATAAAACAACGATATCAACAACACCCAGTTTTGACTAACGTACGTTTCCACACGAACATGCGTATCTGGAAGCCCGAATTTGGAATTTGTTTTATTATCTATTTCATATTTTGTAAAACTTTAACGAATTTTTGATGAACAAACTCAAACGATTTTAAAGCGAGCAATGGCAACACTCTACGGGAAAAAAACCATTTTTATCTAAAGTGCGCAGAATTGTGTATTAGAAATTCTAAAGCTATACTCATTTTTAAATTATTTTACGATAGTGCTGTTGAACTGAATTTTATGGTTTAAGTGCGAAAAATATAATATTTAATAAATAAAGTTAACACATAAAACGTTCAAAAACGCCCCTTTGGACGTAATTTAAAACCTGAAACCCTTAGGGGTTTTTTTTGTGTGCAGTATTAATAGTTATAAATTAAAATTACTCATAATTTAATTTACGTTGTACATCTTTAAGGGATGAAACCATAGTAAAATAATGATTCAAAAGCTGTTTTTATCTTCGGTTTAGTCCTTCTTTCATTTTTACATTTTCCTCTTGGCCACGGCAAAATTAATTATCTTCAAATTATAAAGCTTAAACTTTCAATCTATAAAAGTAAGCTTACAGTTTTATAGATCTCTATTTTGAATCTGTAAACATGTACAAAATTTCAATTAACATTTCACTGTAATTACTGTTTCATTAAATGTTCTAAATAGTCATACGAACGACGACAATATCAGAAATCAGAATCGTTCCAGCTATATTAGTTAAGACACTAATATTGCATTCAGTTAATGAATACTTTCTAGTTTAAATAACTAAGCCTCTGGATAATAAGTTTGTCGAGTTTCAGAATGTTCAAAACAGAGTGAATTAATGTTCACATAACACAAACAGGATAACCCAAGTATGATAATATTTTAATCATGTAACACAGTACAGTATATTTAATTTATACGGGAAATGCTTAACTTAAATATGCCAACAACATTTTTCCTTGATAATAATAAATTAATAAATAATGCGGCGGCAGAGGGAATTCATGAACCACTAGCAACCATGTTTCGTCATTAATTTTTGTTGAATGTAACAGAATATTATCAGTATGTTTAAAGGATTCAGTACTCTCTTAATACTATTAATATACTTTTCAATAGCAGTAAAATTATTAATGAAACAGCTGTCGTTTGAACAGCGAGTCTTTTGTTCATTGCCGTTTCTAAAAGTGTAATTAAATTCCTCAGATTTCATTTCAGAATGCATAAATTAACAAAAGCAAAATTCATAATTACTAGTATTAATTACAGAGTTTTATATAATCTTGCGGTACTCAGTCAGAGAATAAATGCACGTTACTTTTATGTGGTCATACAACATAATTTTCACTTTCGGAAATTCATAATTATACTTTTTAGAAAGGTATCAAACTGGTGCGAAGTAAATCACTTTTCAGCCACCATAAAACGATATCTACAAAATTACAAAGGAAGGAACTAAACCTATGTTTATGTATGAAAAGCATTAATGTGAATAAAGGCAAGATCTCTCATACTTCTACTACACTGCATTTTGCTTCGGTTCACTGTAAACGTCGTATAACTTTTTAACTTGTTGCCACCAAATATTATCGACCCCTATTATTTTTAAAGAAATTAAATAATGAAGAATCTGCATGCATGTACGTATGTTTTTCGCAAAGTGAATAAACAACGGTACTTAGAGCCATCAATTTCTGAATAATGTATAGTCTTCCACACGAATATGGACGCCTAGAAGGCTGAATTTGAAATTTTTAAATTGGTTTTATAAGGTATTTCTCCCGCCTTCTTATCATGCCTTCGTGGTGTAATGATCAGCACGCTAGGCGCGTATTGGAGAGGTCCGTGGTTCAAGTCCCGGCGAGGGCATCGCTCATTTAACTGAAACATAAAATTTTGAACAACTATT